>OU343218.1:46457658-46805483 GCA_910596185.1 Chrysanthemum makinoi | reverse complement strand
TTTTACGTTTATTATTAGAAATAATGTTTCTGGTTTTCTCGAAAAGCGACCTTCATCAATCCGAGTTCCTTAGGAAAGTCCTTTTCCAAGATAAATGCACAACGTTTCAAATTTTTAACATTTGGTAAAAGATTTTTCTGAAAAATGTCTCTTTGTCCTCGCGCCAGAGGCGATTGAAAATGTTGAACTTTGATTTCAGAATGATATTCTATCTCATGTTGTAAAGTTTTGAGGTCAGCCATGAAAAGTTCAAAATATCTAAGTATTTTGCGATTTTCAGGTTTTGAGTTTATTTCACTGATGGAAGGTAAAGGACCATAAGTTTGTGCATAATCTGGTTTGGGATTAACATTAGAAGACTCAAACGTTTTTATGATAATCCTTGGTGTGTTAGAAGAATCGTTGGTGTGACGAAAGTGACCGCTTTTGAATAGTTAAAAGGTTTGTTGTAAACAACTTTTCTAATTTTGATCGACTCTCGTCTTCTGCATCTAATTCCTCTTGACGATGATATTCAACAACATTCATAACAGAATTATCAATTTTATATTCTACCTTTGGAAACTTCAGGATTTGGTTTGAATGCTTTGGTTGAAAGCTTAGGTTGTATGTCGGCAAGATTCGGTCCATATCCATTTGGATTGGGTTTTAAAGTATACTTTTCAATGGCTGTGACCGACTCGCCATGTTTGTAAACAACAGTTTTAAACTCTTTAAGTTTGTTTGCAAGCCGATGATTTCTTCAAGATGATCATCTATTCGTTTTGTTGAATGCTTTTTGTATGCAGAGAACTGTTTTTGACAAGTTAACAACTCAGCCTTAGCTTTTTGATTTTCCAAGGTGAGAGCGTTAATTTGCTTTTATGTTCATGTTTGGTTGTTCATTTGAGACAACAAAGCATTCTTGAGCGGCTAGATCACGCATCTATCCCAAATATTGTTCGTTTTCATGAGATTTGGCAAAGGCTGCTTCAAAACCTTTTTCACGTTTTTCTTGAGTTTTGAAAAAGTTGAGTTTTTTTTGTAAGCATTCAAAATCCTTGGTTAACATTGCATTTTGCTTTTCAAGTCTGATTAATTGCACGACATCCTTCCACTATGGTTTGTTGGTCTTGTATTAAACGAGCAAAATCTGGATGAGGCAAAAGTTCGGCGTTCAACGTGAGTCTCAACATGATCATTACTTAGATCCTCAAGTATAACCACGGAGTCAATTTGATTATCAATGGAAACCATAAGGTCATCTTGATCGTCAAATATAACTACGGGGTCTATTTGAAAATCGTTGGAATGGGATGTGGACGACTCATTTTGAACATTCGAGCCTGCCGGATTCAATGTTGGCGGAGATATGAGATCAGAGATAAATATGGTTTGTTCGGTGCACGAGACAAGCCATCAGTGTCATACATTGGGCCTGTGTCACGCATGTGTAACTCATGCATATTAGCCATCAACATAATAGCTGCATTGGCCTACAAATCCTCCATATCATCATCGAGTCGCATTTGCCATAAAGCTCTGTTCTTTGTGCGTGAGAGTTCCACCAGCTTCATCCTTAAGAGCCAAAAGAAGAGCCTTTTTGTGATAAGCACTGCCCCTAGTCCTAGGCTTTGGGCATGCATTAGCCAGTGTCCCTTCTCATTTGCGGTTGTGCATCGAAGACCATTCAACCCATTTTGAGCATTTCCCATTCCACCCTTGAGCTCATGTGTTTTATTTCTACCCACTAACATTAAACCCTTGACCACCGCCCATCTGGCGACCATAACCACGATTCTGAACTTCAACTCGTCCATTGTTCACAACAGCTTGATTCCTTGTGTTAGATGAGAAACGAATACGATTGTTGGATTTGTTGGTATAACGGCTAAAAGCATTAGCAATCATAGCAAATCCTTGTTGCAATGCTTGAGTGGATCAATTCCTCATTAGCTTCAGCAAGTGCTTGAGAATTATTGTTGTTGTATGGAACCAATTGAGTTTGTTGAGATTGAGGCTGTGAAGGATCATATGGTGTGATTGTAGCAGTTGGTTGAGTTCTAGTTGAGAGAATAACTATTTTGAGCATACAAGGCAAGTTGTTGATTTTTCGGTTGTGAAGGTGAGGCAATTTGAGCACGGAGAATCCTTTCCTATCAACTTCCTTTTCATGAGGCTTCAAGTAATCGTACAACAATCCGTTATGTAGAATGATGCATGTTCTTCTTGCCGGAGAAAAATGACATACTTCTCCCATTGGGACCAAGACTACTCAGGAGAACTTAGTATTCAACGCAAATTCTTGGCATGATGATGTTGTGTTTATCCAAATCATTTATGATGTCTGAGAAGCGATGATGATAAGACTCTAGTGTCTCTCCAGGTACAATCATGAAGTGTTCATAAGCCAAGTAAATTTTGGATTCCATATCCTCCTGATTGAGTGCAGATCCTTCCATAAGAAGATGAATATGTTCCCACATTGTCTTTGCAGTCTTTTGAGCATCAACACTTCGAAGAATTGGGTTTGGTAATCCTAAAGGATATATTGCATTGCAAGCTCATCAGCTTCATAGTGTAGAAGTTCTTCTGCATTCAGGTCTGCAACAGTAGCAATGTTTGATTGTTCATCTCTTGGTGGATTAGCATTTGGATCGCGGGTACAATGACAGTAGGCATCTGAAATGGACCTTACAAGATAACCTTCTTTAAGAACTTTCCATGTGGCTTCTTCAGATCACAAAACCTAAAGAACCTAATCACCCATTGATCGTAGTTTCCTGGAGTGAGCATTGGAGGTCTATCAAGTGATCCAGCCTCATGAATTGGTTGCTGGCTGCTTAAAGCTTCACACATCTTTGCAAACCAAGTTGGTTCCTTCATTGTGTTCCTTGATGGATGTAGATTGAAGTCATTTGTGTAGGATTGAACTTGAAGACTTGGTGGTGGTTGAACCATTTGAGGTTGTGGGATTGCCGCAAGTTGTGGAGTATGTTGTTGATTAAATTGTTGTTGATAAATTGCTTGTTGTTGATTCCATTGTTGATGTTGTGGGTTAGTTGTTGTTGACGTTGAGAATAAGTGTAAGGAAATAGTTAGAGTATGGTGGTTGTGACATGTTGAAAACTTGTGTTGGTAAAAATGGATCTTTGTAGTCGAATGAACCTTTGTTGATGAAGTGTCGATAGTGCGTAGAAATCCAATAACCAAGTAGGACTTATGCATAAAAACACCAAAGTTTTACGCGTAACAATCAAGAGTACGCGTAATTTAGCTTACGCGTAAGTAGGTAAAGGCACTAAAGTTATTCGTAGACACAAGTTAGGCGTAAAACTTATCGTAGGATTACCTTATTCGTAAGACAAGGCTAGGCATAAGATGAATCTTATGCGTAGGATGTTCTACGCGTAAGCTTATGTTTATGCGTAAGTTTAGGGTTTTTGCCCAAGTGATCTTTTACACTATCACAGTGCAAAAAATATCCAAAGTCGACGTATTTTCAGGCTTATCCAAGCAAGAAAACACGGAGTAAACCACAAAACTGAAGATCAAACCATGGATAAAGTTACGCGTAAGTTTAGGGTTTTAGTTACGCGTAGCTTACTCGTAAAAGTGATGTTGCCCAAAGATGTTTCTAAACCAGTTTTTGTGTGATGAAATAGCTTCAATAACACCAAATGACACAAAAGTGTGAAACTTGATGATCCAAGCACTCAAAACGTTACCGTAGGTTTACACCCACAAACAAAAACAAGCTTAAAAACGTAAATCCACGCGTAAAGTTTGAAACTTTTTGCCAAAAACAGTTATTTTAACACCTTAAAACATTGAAAGTACAAGAATCTTGGATTAAAAAGTGTAAAAAACGAGTTTTTTAAGCGAACCAAAGCTCTCGTTACTTTACGCGTAACCAAAAACTTACTTCAAAAGCAATAACGATTCACCCAACTAGTTGGCGATTGATAGAACTGTTAGGTCACTAGTTTTACAACACAAGCAACATAGAAAGATAGAGAGGCGATTGAACAATAAACCAAACACACACACCAAGACTAGACCGGTTATGCGTAGATGTATGTGAAAGAAAGATAAATTGAACAACCAACCCTCAAGTGAGGGTTATACATGAGTATTTATAGGAGGGAAGCTAGGGCAACACTCCTAGTTCCCATCCTTTTACTTATTGGACTAAGCCTCAGCTCATGGGCCTTCTACATAAGCTTAAGGCTAATAACAAACATAAAGGCCATAATTAAGCTAACTATTCAATATAAATTACTAACACTTGATTATGGTTTAGGAGTGATTCCAACACCTTCTTCTCTCCATTACCGATATCATACATCCTGGCAGTCTCTCGTCGTTTGTTGGAGTTGCTATCGCCCTTAACACCCTCATTCCTTTTCCTATTATCACTCCTTCCCTTGTTTGTTCCTTCTAGCACATGGGAATCCATCAGACGTTGGGCTATGGTAACTGCCTCATCATGCAGGTTAGCCGGCTTCGCAACGATTACATGTTTCCTAGTAGCTAGAGGCAATCCATCAGTGTACCACTCAATCTTGAGAGCCTCTGTACGAACCATTTTCTGGGCAAGCACGACAATTCTTGGAAGCGACGGTTGTAAACCGTCATGTCTTTTCCTTCACCTTATGGTTCCCAAACTCGATTTTCTAACTTCTTACATCATTCCTAGGGCAATAAGTCTTGATTATCAAGGCCTTAAACTGGGTCCAAGTCATCACATAGGCTACCTCACTTCCTACCGATTTGTGATAGGTTTTCCACAGGTCACAACGCTTGTCCTTCGAGTGGAACGTCGCGTACTTGACCTTGGCGTCCTCATCATAGTTACTGACAGTGAACACTGATTCAGTTTTCTCCATCCACCTCATTAGGTAAACCACTCCCTCAGTTCCTCCGAACTCGATGGGACCACAGAAACCGGAACTCCTTATAGATACAACCTCGAGTTCGATTAAGTGATGAGGTTCTAGCAGAGGTGTTTGAGTGATTTGACTCAGCTAGCAGCTCGGTGACACGCTGCGTCACGAGCTGGTCGATGTGGGCTTGATTCATAGGCAGAGGTATCAGTGGGACATGACCATTCTCACCTTGGTCATTGACGTTCTGATTCTTACGCGGGTTGTCTTACCGATTCTGATTCTCAGTAGGCGAGTCGGTTTTGGGCCGGCGCTGACCTCGACGAACGGAGTGACCACAGTTTAGGCGCTGCTTGGGTAGTCCTGTAGGATTCGTCGTGGTGCCATTGATATGAAGGATATTACAAGAGTTCCATAAGTTCCGCATATCACATTACTTAGTGGGATTTGATTCCAAAGATATCGGATACCGCATGAATATTGAATCAAGATAATAAGGATAATGCCACATCATATCGAAATAACGAGGGCTCGAAATGAGAAATCAAATGATGCACTTCTATTTGCATAACCTAGTTTCGAAGTACAATAACATGAAAAGATATAAGTAGCTTAGGACGATCCTACTAACGAAACTAACAAGATAACTAAAGATAAGTCTACATCAAACTGGGGACTCCTCAGTTTTAGATGGTACACACTAAAACCTAAGGCAATCTACCACGATGCACGGCGACTCTCGCTGATCTTCAAACACCTCATCGCTTTCCATAGTGAGAAAATCTCAAGACACTAGGTGTCGCGATCTCTCCTCAGATCCGCAACCTCTCTCTCCAGCTCGTCGACCTTGCGCCAGAGCGCTCGGTCTGCCTCTCGGGCTGTCATGAACCCTCTCTGCAGGTCTCCTACCTGCTCATGGATCTCTGACATATCCTCTTTCAATGCCATGGACCTCCTAACAACTGCCCCCATATCTTCCCTCAACTTCTCTAGACTAGCCGTCGATACACCAACTAATCGGTCTGCTAAATGACTAAGCCTAACTCCCTGGAAAATAATCCGCTCCCAAATTAGACCCGTCTCTCCATACTCTGCGGGCTCTGAATCTATCTCTAATAGGAGATCTAATCCTAGTGGGCTGCCTAGCTCAGGTGAGTGAGGAGGCGAGACAAAGTCAAATGGCTGCTCTGGTGAATCAGGCTCAGGCAAGGGTAAATGAGAGGCTGGTCCCGGAGAATGTGCTGAATGCATGGAACTCTGAATCGACGGATTACCCTCATTTGGGATGTCCTTCTCCTCCTCCTCTGGAGGGTCCACATCCCCATCCACATACTCCTCCTCGTCCTCATAATCCTCCTCGTCCTCATCAACTGAGTAAGAGTCCATGAGTCGACGTCTCTGCAAAGGTGAATCATGTGGTGGTAAAGTAAGGGATCTAGGTCATCGGTGGGATGGCGATGAAAGTAGTGATGACAGGAGAGAGTGAGCTAATAGGTGCACAGGTGATGATGGAGGTCGTAATGACATACGAGCAGTAGTACGATGGGTAAGTCTGGGAACCTGGGCTCGTGCTAAAGCCTGATGTAATGTAAGCTATCGCGAAGAACTAGGACGATCAGATGATGATGGTAACTAAGAAGTGAGTGAAGTCTGTGGCTCTGGAATGGTTGACGATGATGAAGCAAGAGTAGGATATCGGACAATCACAGAAGGATCTCCTCTAACACATCATAAGCTAGTAAAGGCATGGTCTGTGACAATGGCGTATGGTAGGTATAAGTGTATGAATATGACTAATTCTAATAGCGCATCATCATATCAAAAAATCATACAAAACATCACATAGTGGCAAACTTTTAAAATAGAGGTTACCGCATTATTCAAAACATGCATTAAACAAAACTACATAAGTTCTATTCTATCATATCATCCATACTTCATATAATTCCAAGACATACCAATCATGTAACAATCTCATAATATTCCAAGATCAATAAACATATCGCAAATTATAGCAGCTCAATAATCAAGTTGTAGTTCATTCCAAACTCAATTCAAGAGGCTTCGGCTTGGCAGGCTGGCATGCGTCGGTCGAGGATCAAGTTTTCTAAAAAGTGGTTATAGTTTAGGTTTTAATAAGTACCTAGTTCATTATAACCTTGGCTCTGATACCAATCTGTAACACCCCCAAAATTTGGTACAACGGAAGACTTAATCAAGCTTTCGGGCCGTTACTGGATTGGTACACAACACAAGTATAGGAAAACAAGATAATCATATCATTTACACCAACACCCCATAGTTAATTATCTGGTTACATTTATCCCAAAATATCCAAAATTAAGGCCTAAAAGAGATCATAAAATAGGTCCACAAATTATTATCAGAGTCTAAAGTGATCCTCCAACCATGCCTCTTATGTCAAGCCTCCAAGGAACAAGTAGTCCAAACATCAGCTTAATTACCTGAGAAAACATGCTAAAAAGGTCATCTAACGCTGGTGAGTTCATAGGTTTAATTATAAATTCAATAGTGGACCTGAAAGAGTTTATTTGCTATGTGAGACTAAGCAGATATACAATAAACATTCTATTCCATCGACAATCGAGATCTCAGAAGGGCCCCAAGCAACTCTAGCCAAGTACCACAGTTATAGCAAAGATGACTTTAATGCTATCCTGGACTAGGTCGGAGTAGACATCTATTCTTAGCTAGGTCACATAGTTATAGCAAGGGATTGCTACCCTAGACTAAGTCAATATCTACCACATATATATCCTTTACTAGTCAACACATAAGCAAATCAAAAAGAGTAAAAGCATGTCCGAGAAAAGAGTAGCATGCTTTCTCACCCCAATTTAGTTAAAACATAGGTAAAAGTGGGGCTATGAAACTCACCTCGATCAAGCAAAGCACAAATAATCACTAGCGAAGCAGATAACAACTAAACACGGCTTGGCAACTAATGCTCGGCACAACCTATTAATATAAACCCATTCTTAATACATTTTCCAATTCCAATATTCTCTATCCCGAATATATTCCAAATCTTATTTCCAAAAACATCTCGTTTCTCTATTTAGTTACAAGTGTTTTGTATCATCGTGTGAGGTATCGACTCGACAAGACTCCATGAATGCACTATATTTCTAACAATGCGACTCACAACGACACAATGCAACTTCTAAGCAAAAATCTTTGTAGTTTAATAAGTTTTGAAATAAATTGTTAGATTTTATCGAATTCGTCAACTCGATAAACTCAACTATTTATTTATTTCACTTATTATTCTAAAAACTAGTCACAACCTAGCGAGTTATACGGATAAGTTGTTCATTAATATCTTTATCCTACGCATTTAACGAGTTCTTATTGGATTCGTCAACCCAATAAGTCCGCTATCTTCGTGGGTTAAACCTATTAATGGCAAGTCATCCGCAACCCATGCATAACCCACAATGGTTATTAAATACTCATAAATGACACATTTTGGTAAACGTGCCCTCGAAACATTTAATAACTCATTTATTATAAAACCTTTCCATTTTAAGTCGTTAGTTCCCTTTTAAATATCGAATAACAAGGTATGTCTTGTTATTAAATATTTAATACAAGAACTTACTATTTTCTATTCTTCTAGTTTATTTACATGTTTATATATATATTACGTCACATTTTCAATATACATTTCGAGTTAGTATCCGTCTCGAGTTCACAAGTCCGAGTCATGACTCTCGGCTTTTATACGCCATATTGTCCAATAAATAATATAAGTCCATGCTACGGCGTTGTCGGGGTCAACCAAGACTAGAAAGTCATGGTAACACCGACGTTGCGCAAAGTTCACATATATAATATCAAGTCCAAATAAACAATTCCACTCGTTATCGGCCCTAAACCTATGGCTCGATAACGTATCAACAATCTCCAATCAACTCATATTAATCCCGACATCAAATCAAGTATCAACCCGCACCCAAAACCAATGTCGAGACCCTAATGGTCTTGACTTGGCCACGGTTAAGACCACGTGAACCAAACGGACCCTAAAAGTCTTTTGGCTCCCCGCGTCTCGTCCAAATACCACACGACCGGACCATCTTTGGTCCCGGTCTTTCCAAAACCAACAACAACAACCTCTAAAACTTATCACGACAACCGAACCCGGACCATTGGGTCCTTGTGGGTCTCGTTCGTGACCTAACGCAATACCACACGGACCAATTTGGTCCTTTTGGTTCTCGTTCACTTCCCAACGCAACACCAACACCATCCAACCTCCATTTCAACAATAAACCCACAATCAAAACCTCAAAACAACAAGAATAAAATGCATACGCGAGACCCGACACGACACACTCGATACCAACTCACATTATCACGTTTTTATTAGTTTTAAAACTAGTTTATGTTTGTGTCCATCTAATCCCAACCAAAAATGAATGAATCGATGCATATATGTCTCGTACAAGGCAACAAACACTCGAACGAGTGCATATCTCATTTCCTTTACCTTTCCTTTTTCCTGATCTATATTTTAAACAAGAAAACACGAAAAGAACGATGTTTATATGCGTTTTAGGTGGCGAAAAGGTGGAGGGGGGGCGCGTGCTAATACCAAAGAAAAGGAGGTCAAGGTGGTTTGTTTTGGTGGTGGTGGATGCCATGCTCGGTGTGTGGCGGTGGAGGCCGGAAAGGGGCGGCGGCTATGGAGGGAGGAGAGACAGAAGAGAGAGAGAGAGACAGAGAGAGCAGAGAAGAGAGAGATAAGAGAGAGAGAGAGAGAGAGAAATTAGGTTTGGTGGAGATGATGGCTGTGTTTGTGTGTGGTTGTGTGTGTGAGAGAGAGAGAGAGAGTTTATATATTTTTGAGGTGGGGACTAAAATAATAATTATTTTGGGACAAAGGCGCCGACCACATATAACCACGGGGACCAGTCGTAATTTTGTAAACTTTTCCCGAAATACTTCTCACGTGGTCGTATATTTTATAATTAACGTATGACTATTTTTATTAATAGCGTTATTGTTTTTAATTACCTTTTTCCACTAGTTTTAATTATTAACACGCCTTATTCTCACGTAACGAGTTAAAATTTACTTTTTCTCTTGTTTTAGGTTTTTACTGTGCCGACTCAAGTAGTGCCGACTCAAGTAGTGCCTAACATTACGGGCCATAACTTATACAATAACTCATTCGATACCAAAATAAATCGTAAAAGCAAATAAACAATGCCAAGTCAAGTCACGATTATCCGAAATAGCTCCTATAGTCATCACTCGATCTAACTAGCGAATGCGGTTACCTAAAGGGTTCCCTATTTGCCAGTTGTCACCACCAACCACCTAGAAATAGCACAAAAAACTGTGAGGAAGACGCATGCTTCAGCTGGCCTTACAGTCCTTCAAATATCATCCTCCTTAAAGAAACCCACATGGTTCAACGGGAGACATCACACTCTCAGGTTACTCACACAAGCTCAGAAATTACAATTGTTTGAAGTTCAGTGGGTAGAGAAGGATGCAGGAGGATTTCAGGGAAGGGGTCCGACAAACATGCAACTCGGGTCGCGTTACATGCACTTATCGGGAAAAACTCAGGTAGAGATGCAAGCATACCACCTTACTTGTCCTTATCCGCGTTACTTTACATATATAAATCATACCAAACCACTACCCGAGAACCCACCCTGGGTACGACACATCCAAGGCACCCTGACATCCCTCCTAGCCCTTACCCTAGACATAACATGCAACCTACCCTACACTTAGAACAAGCCTAAAAAACGTACCTAGAAAACTCCAACACTAGGGAACTCATAGAGAATAAACCAAAGTATCTAGCTAGTTCACTCAAACGCAACTACCCTGGCACACAACCCAGAGTAGAAAACAATACCCAAAAGGAATGAGAGTCCCTCAGGGAACAGGTAAAAAGTGGCAACGTGATCCAATCAAGGCACTCAGGCACAAAGAGAGGCAACGAGGTCATTGAGATTTGGCAATGTACCCCACCAAGAAGCATTCTGTGGGATACATTCATAACATCAATGATAGCCTCACATAAGGTGAGTAGGATATACATAGACGGGGGAAGTTTAGTTGACATAATGTACGAACACTGTTTCAACAAGCTCCTAGAACACATCAGGTCAAAACTTAGTGTAGGACCGAATATATTGAAAATTTATGTGGTTCGGGAGGTCTAGGTTGATCAAACATGAACCCATAACCCAGTTTGCAACCTAAAATCCAGATTGTTCTGACCCATACTACCGGATCCCTGGTTTTGCACTGGCCGTATCCCCATTGAGATCCGCCGAAACGTGGGACGAAGGCTTTACGCCATAAATAGTAAGCCATTTCTTCATTGTTACTCACCCTTCTTCTTACAACTCTCTCATATATTATCTCACTCTCCTAACCTTTGATCATTTGATCATTCTAGTAGTTCTTCTCTCTTTTGTTGTGATTCTCATATAGGTCCTTCTCAAAGGCGAGATCACGATATACTACAAGTCATCCAGCAAGGGTCCTTAATTGATTTGTCCATCCAAAATATTTCTGTAGCAATATCTCATAATTCATATTTCACATAGTTGTTGTGTAATAGTTGTGTAAAGGTTTGGTTCTACCTCGTGGAAGAACTCGTTATTTAGCTTTGTACCGGAAAAAGTGTAGCGACGTTGTGAGCTTCTCCGCCAAGTTGAAGGAGCTTGTTGACCTAGTGCTTGAACTCTCGAGTGGAGTACTCGGGGAGTTGATTAGGGCAAAGAAGGTGTCCTTGTAGCCGAACCACTATAAATCACTTGTGTCGCTACTTTCTATCCTTTACTTTACTTGTTTTCATTATTTACTTTACTTATTGTTTCATACTATCTATCCATCCATCCATATGAATTCACATAAGATCGAATCTAAATCGTTGAAACTTAAATTAAAATCGGTAAAACTATTCAAAACCCCTTCTAGTTTTCCACAATGTACTTCTAACACTATTATTTGTAAAAATTCTTCTTTTGTGGATTTTGGTACTTGTAAAAGTGTTGAAGGTTCATACACCCAATGTGATAAAAAAGAACTTTATGCCTATATCGCATGTGGAAATCCTTATCTAATTCCACTCTTAACTTCACTTTTACTTGTCCAAACTTAATTTTCTTTCTTCAAATCTTCTTTGTAAATATTTTTTTGAAAACCAAATACAAAATTTTAAAAGCCAACAAAAACAAAATACAAAAATAGAAAATTTTCAAAAATTCAAAGCATTAGAAAATTTCAAAACTCCAAAGTTATTATGCTACGACATGTCTCTCGTATAATCGATATTCTGTACTAATAGAAATGTCATTCAACAATGATACGGACATGTATAGATGCTTGAGCGAGAGTTCACTAAAATGTTTTCAAAACATGTTTTTTATCAAATTTTCTTCAAATATTTGATGGCTTACAGTTACCTTAGGCTGTAACCCGGGCTTAAAATTAATGGCTTGTAAGTATTTCAGCTTGCAACCCGTGCTTTAAAGAAAGGAAAGTGCTACGCAAAATCGATTTTCATAATTATCGAGTACTTATCCTAAAATAAATGAAGATAATTCATCTACAAAATGTCATGAAGGCAAAGTTTACCAGAACAATAGGGTTAATGTTGAAGCATTAGATATGCACATATCTAAAGAAGTTGGAACCACAAGACAAGCATTTTATTATGGGATTTTACAAGAGATATGGGTACTAGATTACCGTTTCAGGAAAATTCCTCTTTTCAAATGTGATTGGGTTAATCATAGAGCTTGTGGTGTGAAACACGATACTACTCTTGGGTATACATTGGTTTACTTGAACAATTTAGGCTCACAAGTACGACAAGTGTTTTATGTGAAAGACCAGATAGATAAAAAAAACTTGTCTATTGTCTTTAAGACACATCCCACGAATTACAAAGATAAGTATGACGAAGTCGATGAGGAATTTAGTATCGTCATTCACCAACACAATGATAACTATTGCCACGTGTGGATCGACGTGACTTGGGTAATGAATCACGAAATGACTACTATCGTTATACGAAATCCAAGTGAACCATGTCATGCTCAAGTTGTCACACTCTACCTTTATCATATTTCACCCGTTCTTTTAAAGCATAAAGACAATCGATTTTTTGTACTTGTGTAAGGATTTATGTTTGTACTATGCAGAACCTTTTTAAGCTTTTGTTTTGCTGCAAATACTCTAGTGAAGGATTACATTTTATCTATTAATTTTTTACTTCCTGCTTGGTTTATATGTGTGAGCTGTTATTTATGCATTTGTTAGAAGGACCGGCCTTGTGTCCTCACATGTCATTCCTTGGAGCGCGATTAAGTGTCAAGTAGTTTTGGTCTGCATTTTTATGGAAGTATGTTGTCTCTGCGTGTTTGGCTTTGGGTTTGCACGTTTTGCTGTTTAAAAATAAGCTACATCGAAAAATCTTTAAACCAAATAAGCTACCACTTATTTAGTTTTGCTAAATTCAAAATTTTAAAAGTTAAACATGTTGAAAATAAGCAGAAGGAGAAAAAGCCACGGTTTAATAAGCAGCTTCTATAAGCACTCTTTAAGCTACCAACCAAAAAAATGAAGTTAAACTTCTATATTAAAAAGGAAATGTATTACATTAACGAATAGGTTACTCTGGCAAGATGGTAACCCGCTTGACTTACGTAAGGGAGGTCGCGGGTTCGATTCTCGCTAGGGTGTAACATCCTTTTTTATTTTCTTGTTATTTTTTATTAACATAATTTAGTCACACATTTGTGATATGATGGGTTATTATAAAGGCATATAGTCACATGATCATTCTAGAAGAAAATGTGACTATACACATTAGCTTTTGGCAAACTAACACAAACTAAACTTTAAACACACATATTAAGTTACGTGACCATATTTAGTGGATAAAATGACCAAAAGTATTAATAAGTGTAACCATATATTGTTTAAAGTAAAGAAATGTGTATATTGTGTAACTATTGATCATCAAATGGTCACATGAATTTATGTTTGTGTGGCCTTTTGTAATATTTAGTCACACAAAGCATGTTTGTTTTGGGTATTTAATCAATACAATTAAGCATAAAGTGGCCAAAAGTATTAATAAGTGTGACTATATGCTATTTAAAATGAAGAAATGTGTATTTTGTGTGACTATTGTTCATCCAATGGTCACATGAATTTTATTTGTGTGTGGCCTTTTGTAATATTTAGTCACACAAAGCGTGAAATTTAATGATGACCGATTTCACATTTTGCTCTAAATAATAGCCACATGAATACTTCATGATGTGATTGTTATGAACATATTGGTCACATATAATCACCTTAAATGTGGCCATAAACATAATTTAGTCACACATTTGTGATATGTTGTGGCTATTGTAAAGGCATAGTCACATGATCGTGCTAGAAGTAAATGTGACTATACAAATTATCTTTTGGCAAGCTAACACAAACTAAACTTTAAACATACATATTAATTTACATGATTTGTGATACGTAAAGGCATAGTCACATGATCGTGCTAGAAGTAAATGTGACTATACAAATTATCTTTTGGCAAGCTAACACAAACTAAACTTTAAACATACATATTAATTTACGTGAACATATGTACTGGATTTTGGCTATACTTAAATAATGTGTGACAAAACGTTTAGTGTGACCATATAGGGCATTTGGTCACAGTTTTAGAAGTAAATGTGACTATACACATTAGCTTTTGGCAAGATAACACAAACTAAACTTTAAATACGTTGTTAATACAAATAAACCGTAAAAATGTTTGTTTATATTTAGCGATCTCGTTATGTTTTGTTGATAATAAATATAAATTTATGATAAGTAAAATTATAAGAATATATGTTGTTTTGCAAAGTATATACATTTGGTCATTTACATAAATGTTGTAATAATAAATTGTTGTAATATAACATGTAATAGGTTGGGTAATATCCAAGACCCATGACCCATACCTATGGAGCTAATCCATGACCCATGACCCATTGCATGACATCATGCATGAAATCATGTTGGGTATTATCCAAGACTCATGACCCAATGTCCATGACCCATGACCCAAGACTATGATCCATTGTCTAGATACATTGTATCTTGTTGGGTACCCATGACCCAAAGTCCATGACCCATGGCTCATAACCCATAAACCAGTTTGCAACCCAAATCCGGACTATTGAACCAGACCGGATCCCTGGAAATGCACTGGCAGGATCCCTTGGTGAGGGATCCGTCGGAACCGATGGGACAAAGGCTTTTGTGCCTATAAACAGTGAGCCATTTCTTCATTGTTTCTCACCCTTCTTCTTACAACTCTCATTATATTATCTCACTCTCTAACCTCTCTGATCATTTGATCATTCTAGTAGTTCTTCTATGTTGTGATTCTCATATAGGTCCTTCACGAAGGCGAGATCACACTATTCTACAAGTCATCCAAGCAAAGGGTCCTTGATTGATTTTTCCATTCACACGATTTCTGTAGCATATTTTGTAATTCATATTTCACATAGTTGTTGTGTAATAGTTGTGTAAAGGTTTAGTTCTACCTCGTGGAAGAACTCGGTTTTTAGCGTTATGTACCAAAAAAAGTGTAAGCGACGTTGTGAGGCTTCTCCGCCAAGTTGAAGGAGCTTGTTGACATAGTGCTTGAACTCTCGAGTGGGGAACTCGAGGAGTGGAGTAGGGCAAGGAAGGTGTCCTTGTAGCCGAACCACTATAAATCACTTGTGTCGCTACTTTCTATCCTTTTACTTTTTCTTGCTTTACTTACTTTACTTATTTTTTCGTACTATTTATCCATCAACACGAGTTCACATCGGATCAAATCAAATCTTTGAAACTTAAATTAAAATTGGCAAAACTATTCAACCCCCCCCCCCTCTAGTTTTTCACAATTGGCATCAAGAGCAAGGTTTACAAAAGTTTTAAAGTAAATTATATTTTAAAAGCTTTTCGATCAAAATGAGTTTTGAAAACTATAGAGAAGGGCAATCTATGCAATAACCTTCACTACTTGAAACTAATAGTTTTATTTATTGGAAAAATAGATTTGAAACTTATGTGAAATCTAAATATATTTATCGAAATATATAAATATTGATATTTGGTATATTATTGTTGAAGGTGATTTTCAAGCAACTGTAAAAGTAGATAAAACCGGCAATGAAGAAAACATTTCTCATGATCGTCTCACCGACGACCAAAAGAAAAACTTTCCAAAAACAGTGAGGCAAAAATGGTTTTATATAATGCCTTACCTAAAAAGGAATTTGAAAGAATATCTATGCATAAAACCGCTAAAGAAATTTGAAACTCTTTGGTTGTAACACACAAAGAAAATCAAAAGTTAAAACAACAAAATTGATTTATTAGTTCAACAATATGAACAATTTTCAATATTGGATGAGGATAGTATTTATAATTCTTTTGCTAGCTTTAATACTATTATTACTTCATTACAAGCACTTGATGAGTCTTTTTCTAGTCGTAATCATGTCAGGAGATTTCTAAGAGCGCTTCCATCAAAGTGGAGACCGAAGGTGACGACCATTGAAGAATCCAAAGACTTGTCAATCCTCACTCTCGATGAACTCATAGGCAACCTAAAAGTCTATGAGCTCGTACTCGCCAAAAGACTCAAGTCTCGAAGGAAAAGAAAGAGATACATAAATCTCACGCTTTAAAGACCAAGAAAGTCTCAAGTGATGAAGAAACCTCATCTTCGGAAAGTGAAGAAGAAGAGTATGCAATGGCGGTATGAGACTTCAAGAAGTTCTTTCGGAGAAAAGGAAGATATGTCAAGCAACCTTAAGACGACAAGAAATGGTTGCAGAAAAGCAAAGATGACAAGAAAGTGAAAGACGAACGCAAGTGTTTTAAATGCGGGGATCCAAATCACTTCATTAGTGAGTGTCCCAAACATGACGAACAAAAGGCGTTCATGAGTGGTTCATGGGGAATGAGTGAGGAAGAGAAAGAAGAAATTTGCTCATGGCAAAAGACTCCAACGAGGTATGTTCCGAAATGTTTTATCTACTCAAGGTAATTAAAAAAAACAAGCTTTTGAAAAATAAAAATGAACTTTAGAAAAAGAAGTTCTTGAACTAAAGGATAAATTAAAGAGACTAGAAAAGGGAAAAGAAGTGAGTAGTGAATCCAAGATTTGTGTAGAACTTCAAACTCTAGTTGATCACTTTGATTCTAAAATTGGTAGATTAAGTACTGATTACCTTGATAAAATACACGATAGTGTTAAAAAGGGTAATAATCAAAAGGGTCTAAGTATTCAGGAACATATCACGTCAACTAGCGAGATTAAGAAAACACAATTCGTTAAAGCAATTGAAAAACCAGCCACTGTAGTCCCGGATCCGACGGATCCCTTGAAAAAGGATCCGGCTAGTGTAAACTTAGGATCCGGGCACCTGCAGCAGTAATAGTAAAAGTAACGCAACCACCTCTTCAAGAACCGAATTTGTTATCGTTAACAAAAAGAAACCAACCCATGTTACTGTTAGAAATGTCAAACAACCACCCTCCCTAAAACAAGGTCAAGGTTTTATGAAAAACAAAACCCCATCATTTTCTAAACCAAACACAATTATAATAAGGCTAAACAATCTTTCTCCTAGAAGTAACCACCATAAAATAGGCTGGAATCCTAACATACAAAATGGTTTTCCATTTCAAAACTATGCACCTTGGAATGCTTTTTCACCATTTTCGTATATGCCTCATATGAATAAAATGTATAACACCAATGGGCCTATGAACAAATGGGGACTAAACTTTTGAGTTAATTATTTTCTTAGGTATGCATAAAGGTTGACTTGGATCCGGACGAATGGATCAAGGTTAGCGGGTGCACAAGGCATATGACCGGTAATAAAGTATTGTTCTCCACATACGAATCCTTCAATGAGGGAAATGTGGTATCTGACAATAGTAAAAGCAAAATCATTGGAAAAGGTACAATCTCTCACAAATCTTTGACCATTAACGACGTTTGTCACGTAGAAAACCTAAACTTTAATCTACTAAGTATAGGTCAAATATGTGATAAAAATTGCAACGTACTCTTTAGCGAAACCGGTAGTAAAATATTGAAAAATGGTATTACTATAGGAAGAGGCATTAAAAAACATGGAGTCTACGTTATTAAAATTGGAAACGAACCAAAAGACAAACTTTATCTTACCTCTATGGATGATACTTCGACCTTATGGCATCGAAGATTGGGTCACGCCAATATGCGACTTCTTCAATCGCTATCATCCAAAGAACTTGTAAGAAACCTACCTAAACTAAAATACGAACATCATTTTTGTGATGCTTGTAACATCGGAAAACAAGTCCATGCTAGTCATAAAGCTAAAAATATTGTTTCTACAACAAAGTGTCTAGAATTACTACATATGGATTTATTTGGTCCATCCGCTATCCAAAGTTACGGAGGTAACTTCTATACCTTGGTTATAGTGGATGATTACTCTAGGTACACATGGACTAAATTTTAAAGAATAAAACTGAAACATTTGATTACTTTGAAATCTTAAGTAAGAAAATCCAAAGACAACTAGGAAGTCCTATTGTGTCAATCCGGACGGATCATGGTCGGGAATTTGATAATGAAGTGCAATTCGGGGCTTTTTGTGATGCTAATGGCATAACCCACAATTTCTTGGCTCTTCGCACTCTACAATCAAATGGAGTATTTGAAAGAAAAAATAGAACCCTACCAGAAATGAGTCGCACCATGATTAATGAGCAATCTATTCCTCAAACATTTTGGTGCAATGTCGTTGACACATCAACCTACATACTTAATCGAGTCTTAATTAGACCATTATTACGAGGCAAAAAGCCTTCCGTAGAACACTTTCGAGTCTTTGGAAGTAAATGTTTTATACTTATCACTAAAGACTATTTAACTAAATTCGATCCAAAATCAACCGAATGTATCTTCTAAGAATATTCTCCTAATAGTAAAGCGTATATAAAACTAAATAAAGAAACCATGAAAGTTGAAGAATCCTTAATTGTCAAATTTGACGAGAGTCCACCTAAAACTACCTTACCTCTTGTCGATGACGAGTTAATCAAAAGTGAAGTCTTAGAAATAAAAGAAAATGTAAACAAGGAAGATAAACCATTAAACAATGAAATCATCAATGTCAAAGAGTCTAAAGACCATCCCGTAGAAAAGGCTATAAGAAAATTAAATGAAAGATCTCTAAGGTCTCAAGTCCAAAACCAAAGTAGTCTATTTTGTTTCGTGTCAACCATAGAACATAAAAACACTCAAGAAGCTATAAAAGATGAAAGTTGGGTTATGGCTATGCAAGAGGAATTAAATCAATTTGTTTCTAATTGGAATAAAATGGGTATATAAAAATAAGTTAGATGTAAATGGTGTCGTGTCTAGAAATATTGCTAGACTTGTTGCTCAAGGATATAACCAACAAGAAGGCATAGACTTTGATGAGACCTATGCCCCCGTAGCTAGATTAAATTCTATAAGAGTCCTTCTTGCTTATGCTTGTGCTCTTGATCTTAAGCTCTTTCATATGGATGTTAAAAGTGCTTTTCTAAATGGTTTTATAAATGAAGAAGTTTACGTATCTCAACCTCCAGGTTTTGTCGATTTCAAAAACCTAATCACGTATACAAACTAAAGAAAGCTCTCAATGGTCTTAAACAAGCCCCAAAAGCTTGATATGATAGACTCAAAGTATTTTTAATCAAAAACAACTATACCATGGGGTTAGTTGACAATACACTTTTTATAAAGAGAAAGGAGTCACAAATAATTATTGTTCAAATATACGTGGACGATATTATATTCGGATCAACTTGTCAAGACACGTGTGATGATTTTTCAAGAATCATGCATGATGAGTTTGAAATGAGTATGATGGAGAATTAAGTTTCTTTCTTGGTCTATAGATCAAACAACTAGAAGATGGTATCTTCTTTAATCAATCCAAATACATAAAAGAAATGTTAAAGAAATTCATATTAGAAGAGTCAAAACTAATAAGAACACCAATGTCCTCCGATACCAAACTCACCAAAGATGAAGACGGTGAATCCGTTGATAACACCAAATACCGTGGCATGATTGGTAGTCTTGTTTACCTCACGGCTAGTCGTCCGCATATCATGTTTAGTGTATGTCTTTGTGCTAGGTTTCAAGAAGACCCTAAAACTTCATACATTTAGAAGTCGTCAAAAGAATATATATTAAGGGTGCAACTCAATTGGGATTATGGTATCCTAAGGGGACGGGGGTAGAAACTATTTTATATGCAAATTCTGACTATGAAGGTGATTATGTTGATCGAAAAAGTACAAGTTATGTTTGCACTTTCATGGGGTGTTGTTTAACATCTTGGTTCTCAAAGAAGCAAACGGCATTAGCAATCTCAACAACCGAAGCCGAATATGTCCCCGTCGGCAAAGCATGCCAACAAGCACTATGGATGAAACAAGCGTTAGTTGACTATGACATCTATCTAAGTGACATTGCCATTCTATGCGACAACAAAGGTGCTATAGATCTTAGCAAAAATCCGGTGTTGCATTCTCGTACCAAACATATAGAGATGCGTCATCACTTCTTAAGAGACAATGCTCAAAAAGGGAACATTTCGATTAAGAAAGTGTCATCCGAAGACAACATAGGTGACGTCCTCACCAAACTATTGAAGCAGGAGCAATTCAACTTGCTTCATCTAGGTCTTGGTCTTATGGAACTGTTGGAATCACTCCTAAACTAGATTACAAGTATTAGTAATTAATATGTAATAGTTAGCTTAATTAGGCTTTTATGTTAGTAATTATGGCAAGGCTTATGTAGAAAGCCTATAAGCCTTGACCCAAGCCCAATAAGAAAAAGAAAGGAACTTGCATGTTGCCCTAGTTCCTTCCCTATAAATAGTCTTGTAAACCTTCTCTTGAAGGTTGGTTGTTCACTTTTCTATTTCACTCTAAGCATAAACCTTTCATTATTGTTTATACGTGTGTGTAGTTAAGTGTTCATCCGATCTTCTATTCTTATTTCTTCTATTGATGCTTGTGTTACATAAATGGGAACCTAACAGTGGTATCAATCGCCAAATAGTTGGGTGAACGATTTGTTTTTGAAGTTTTTCCTCCTACGCGTAAGTTTCGGTATACTAACCTTCAAACGCTTCAAAACTTTGATTTTTACACTTTAAAACTCAAGATTCTTATACTTTAAAGGTTATTTGGTGATAAAGTAGAAGTTTTTGGCAAAAAATTTGAAACTTTATGTGTTTTTCATTGTTTTTGAGCTTGGTTTCATACGAGTAGTTCTGTCTACGCGTAAGGTGCATAAGGGTTTTAGATCATCAAGTTTCACACTTTTGTGTTATTTTGGTGATATTGAAGCTTTTTTCACCACAAAAATCTGATTTAGAAACATTGGTGTGCTTAAAAATCGGTTTTAGCAAAAGTTGGCTATTCCTGCGTACCTAAACCCTAGTTTTACGCGTAAGTGCTCAAAGTCTACGCATAAGGTTTTTTCTTGGTTTGATCTTCAGAGATACTGGTTTACTCAGTGTTTTCTTTCTTGGATAAGCCTAAAAACACTTCGACTTTAGATATCTTCTACACTGAATAAGTGTAAAGGATTTTTGGGATAAAACCCTAGTTTTACGCCTAAGCATAAAAGCTTACGAGTAAAAAATCTTACGCCTAAGGAAATATTACGGATAAGTTTCTTACTATTAAGTCTTTAGTTTACGCATAACCTAAGTTTAACCAAGTATACGCGTAAGCTATTCCTACGCGTAAGCTCTACTCTTACGCGTAAGGTGGTGTTTTTACGCATAAACTATTTCCTTTGCATAAGCTGGTTTTCTACGCATAAGGATTCTTCATCAACTAAGTTTCATTCGACTACAAAGATCCATTTTTCAACACAAGTTTCAAGATTTCTCAACCACCATACTCTAGCTACTTCCCTCATGTGTATCCTCAACAACAACAACAACAACAACTCCATCTACAACAACAATTTTATCAACAACTACAACAACAACAATTTCCTCCAGGAGCAATTCAACCACAAATGATTCAACCACCCCCTAGTCTTCAAGTACAACCCTACACAAACTTTCAAAATCAACATCCATCCAGGAATACTATGAAGGAACCGTCTTGGTTTGCAAAGATGTGTGAAGCTTTAAGTAGCCAACAATCCATTCATGAGGCTGGATCACTTGATAGACCTCCAATGCTCACTCCCGGAAACTATGATCAATGGGTGATAAGGTTCTTTAGGTTCTGTGATCTAAAGAAGCCACATGGAAAGTTCTTGAAGAAGGTCATCCTTGAAGGTCCATTTCAGATGCCTACTGTCACTGTACCCGGAGATCCAAATGCTAATCCACCAAGAGGTGATGTCACCAATGCTGTCAGTCTTACTGAACTTACTACTGATCAACTTCTACACTTTGAAGCCGATGAACTGGCAATGCAATATATCCTTTTGGGATTACCCAATCTGATACTTCGAAGTGTTGATGCTCAAAAGACTGCTAAAGCAATGTGGGGGCATATTCATCTTCTCATGGAAGGCACAGAACTCAATCAAGAAGACATGGAATCCAAAATCTACTTGGCTTATGAACACTTCATGATTGAACCAGGGGAAACATTAGAGTCATATCATCATCGATTCTCAGACATCATCAATGACTTAGAAAAACATAACATTATTATGCCAAGAATTGCAGTCAACACTAAGTTCCTGAGTAGTCTTGGTCCTGATTGGGAAAAGTATGTCATTTTCATCCGTCAAGCAAAAAATCTTCATCATGCTACATACGGATTGTTGTACGACTATTCGAAGCTCCACCAAAAGGAAGTTGACAAAGAAATGGTTATACGTGGACTCCCTGTTTCGCCTTCACTTCCGGATAATCAAACTCTAGCTTTGTGGGCTCAAGCATGCTATCCTCAATTCCCGAATTTGCCAACAACCTTCACAAATCCTCCACAACCAACTGCAACAATTACACCATATGATCCGTCACAACACCAATCTCATGAAACTCAATTGGTTCCATACAACAACAACAATGATCAAGCACTTTACAGTGAATCTAATGAGGATTCAAAAGCTTTCGATGCATTGCAACAAGGGTTTGTCATGATTGCTAGAGCCTTCGGCCGATATTCAAACAAATCCAACAATCGCATTCGTACCTCATCAAACACAAGGAATCAGGCTGTTTTTAACAATGGACATGTTGAAGTTCAGAATCATGGTAATGTTCGTCAGATGGGCGGTGGTCAAGGGTTTAATCCAATGGGAAGGAATAACATGGGTGCTCCACAACAACAAAGGGCTCAAGTGGTTGAACCGGGTAATGCTCAGAATGGAGTTACTGGTCTTCGTTGTTATAACTGTAATGAGAAGGGTCATCTGGCTAATGCATGCCTAAAGCCGAGGACAAGAGGCAGCGCTTATCACAAAGAGGCTTTACTCTTGGCTCTTAAGGATGAAGCTGGTGGAACTCTCACCAACAAGGAACAAAGCTTCATGGCAACTGCAGATTCTGATGATGACATGGAAGACTTGCAGGCTAATGCAGCAGTGATGCTAATGGCTAACATGCACGAACTCCACATGAGTGATACAGGCCCAGTGTATGACACTGATGGCTTGTCTCAGGTACCGGATCAAACTATATTCATTAATGATCTGATATCTTCGCCAACATCTGTATCCGACAAGGATCAGAGTGTTCAACATGAGTCGTCTACATCTCATTCCGATGAAAATCAAATAGATCCTGTAGTTATATTTGACGATCAAGATGACCTTATGGTTACCATTGATAATCAAGTTGATTCCATGGTTATACTTGAGGATCTGACTAATGATCATGTTGAGACTCACGTTGAACAAGCTAAACTTTCGTCTAATCTAGATATTGAGCTCATGACCTTACTTAACGACCAAAAATCTCAAATGGAAACATGCCGTAACATCAATCAACAATTAAAGGATAAAAATGCATTGTTAACTAAGGATAATGAATGCTTAAAGTATCAACTCAACATTTTTCAAACACAAGAAAAACGTGAAAAAGGTTTTGAAGTCGCTTTTGCTAAATCTTACGAAAATGAAAAATCATTAGAACAACAGATACGTGATCTAGTCGCATCCAAAAATGCTTTGTTGTCTCAAATAGAACAACTAAAATATGATCATAAACAACAACTTAACGCTCTCACTTCGGAAACTAACAAAGCCAAGTCTAAGTTGTTAAATTGTAAAAAACAGCTCTGTGAGTACAAAAAGCATTCAAAGAAACAAATAGATGACTATCTTGAAGAAATTGTCGACTTATAAAACAAAATCAAAGAGTTTTGAAATGTTGTTTATAAACATGGTGAGTCAATCACAACTATTCAAAAGTTTACTTTCAAACCAAATCCAAATGGATATGGACCGAATCTTGCTGATTACAAACCAAAGTTTTCAAATAGAGCATTCAAACCAAATCCTCAAGTCTACAGTGCAGAACTTAGAATTGATGATTCCATTATGAGTGTTGTTAAATATAATCGCATGGAGGAATTAGATGCAGATGACGAGAGTCGGTCAAAAATGGAAAATGTCGTTTATAACAAACCATTTAACTATTCAAAAGCCGTAACTTTTGTCACATAACAGGATACTTCTAACACACCTTGGATTATCACACCAATTTCTGAGCCTTCTAATGTTGGTCCCCAACACAATGGTGCACAAATTAATGGTCCTTTACCTTCACTCATTGAAGTTAAAACAATACCCGAAAGTTGTCAAATTATTAAATACTTTGAACTTTTCTTATCTGACATCAAACTTTTGGAACGTGAGATTGAATTTCATTCTGAAATAAAAGTTGAACATTTTCAATCGCCTCAGGCGCGAGAACAAAGAGATATTTTTCAGAAAAGAATTCCCATGTTCAAAATTTGAAAAATTGTGCACTATATTGGGAAAGGGATTTTCACAAAGAGATTGGACTCATGAAAACAGTTTTTGAAAAAACAGAAACATCTATTTCAAATACTAAACGTAAAAAGAAATTGTTAAGAAAAGATGTTGATCAACTCTTGGAAGATGTTATCTGTGCTGATATCAATAATGTTGTGTTATTACATTCTGTTGCATATGCATTTGATTATATATCTGCTGATTCTGTTGATAATGGTGAGAATAATGGTACTGTGTCACAAGTCAAATCTTTAGAAGTTGAAAATGAGCGATTGTTAAACGAGCTTTCAAATGCAAAACATCGTCTTCAATGGTGTCAAAAAGATTGTCAAAATCGAGAACTTGCTTTACAAAACAAAATCACCCAGTTGCGTGCAAAATCTTCTGATCCTAAACTTGAGCAACTGGATGATCAAAACGTGTCTTTAAAGTGTCAAATTTCAAAATATGAACAATAAATTTCAAAAGTAAAAAAGGAATATCGTGTCATATTTGATTTACTCAAAAAGACTCATGATAAGGCATCAAAAGATCTTGATGAATATCTTGCTTACACCAAAGACGTCTTACGAAGAAATGGAAACACTCGCTCTGAAAATCTAGATTTGTTACACACTAACCATGACTTAAAAGAAGAGTTGGTAAAACTTAAGCAAGATAGGAATAGTAACACTAAAGTAATTGCCCCAGGAATGCTTAAAATTGACACTAGAACGCCAAATGACAAACCACAAGATACTAACGTGCTTCCCTCTACTGAAACAGGACTAGTTACTTCTTTTCCCAACGCTAGCACTTCACAGCTTAAGAGCAAATCAAGGAAGAATAGGAAGTTGCGACGTAAGAAAAGAACAATAAAGATTACTGAAGTAGAAGAACACCTTAGGACTTTGAATAAAACTCATGTTATTCCCACTTTAGATATTGCGTCTGACAAATGTAATGGAAAAAGTGATGTAACGAATGCTGAATCTTTAAGTACTTTAAAAGTTATGTATGAAGCTTCTTGTGTTGGTTGTCGTAAAAGCATGTTTTCTGGTTGTCATGACAAATGTGTTGCTAAAGCTATCTTATCTCGTAAGTGGAACAATAGAAAATGGAATACCTCTAGGCCCACTAATGCTTCTAAGTTTGTGCTAGGCAAACCACCCTCTAGTGTTCCTGCTACGATCATTGATGTACCAATAGCCCCCCCTGCACCTCCTAGGAAGAACTTATCACCAAGTGCATTCACTAAGACAAAAGCTAAGACTAGTTGGAGATGGCATAAATGGTTACATAATACACTTGGATTTCAATGGATACCTAAAATCATTAATATGTGTGTTTCAACTATAACTGTATCGGAACCCTCTAACTCTTCGGGTTCCACATCTACTACTATTCCATATGTGTCGTCTGTGTGTAATGCAGGTGATATAGATCATCCTCTGGTTTGTTGATAGCGGATGTTCCCGACACATGACAGGCAATCTTAAACTGTTATCAAACTTTGTTTCAAAGTTCATTGGCACTGTCAGATTCGGGAATGATCACTTCGCGGCTATCATGGGCTTCGGATATTACATCAATGGGAACATCGAAATTAGCAGAGTTTATTATGTGGAAGGTCTCGGTCACAATCTCTTTTCAGTTGGTCAATTCTGTGATGGAGATTTGGAAGTTGCTTTTTGGGAGAAAACTTGTTTCATTCGTGATCTACAAGGAAACGATCTTATGTCTGGTACCCGCACATCAAGCCTTTATACAATCTCAATGCAAGACATGATTGCTTCATCTCCCATCTGTCTACTTTCAAAGGCAACATCTACAAAATCTTGGCTATGGCACCGTCGTCTCTCACATTTAAACTTTCAAACCATAACCAATCTTGCACGATACAAACTTGTTGAAGGTCTCCCAAGATTTTGGTATTCTAAAGATCACCTATGCTCAGCTTGTGAACAAGGGAAAAGCACTCGTGCTCACTTTCCTTCAAAGGTGGAACACAGCTCACAGCATGTGCTTCATCTTCTTCACATGGATTTGTGTGGCCCGATGCGCGTGCAGACGATTAATGGCAAACGCTACATATTGGTAATTGTAGATGACTACTCAAGATGGACTTGGGTTTATTTTCTTCGAAGTAAAGATCAAGCTCCACAGATGATCATCACCTTTCTCACGAAAATTCAAGTTCAGCTCTGGAACACAGTTAGACAAATCAGAACAGACAAAGGAACTGAATTTGTGAATCAAACTCTTTGTGCATATTATGAGAAAGTGGGAATTGAGCATCAAACATCAACTGCTCGAACACTGGAACAAAACGGAGTTGTTGAAAGATGAAACCGTACGTTAGTGGAAGCTTCAAGAACGATGTTGATAAATGCAAAACTTCCAAATTACTTGTGGGCTGAAGCCGTGTCAACTGTATGCTACACTCAGAATAGTTCAATGATTACCAAACGCCACAACAAAACACCTTATGAGCTTATCCACAACAGTAAACCGAATCTCAAACACTTTCATGTATTTGGATCCCTTTGTTATCCGAATAATGATCGTGACGACTTTGGTAAGCTCAAAGCCAAAGCAGACATTGGAGTCTTTGTTGGATATTGTGAAAACTCTAAAGGTTATCGGATCTGGAATCGTCGTACAAGGGAGATTATGGAAACGATTCATGCAAATTTCGATGAGCTTACTGAAATGGCTTCTGAGCATAACAGCTTGGAACCCGGACATAACCGTTTAAACTTCCCTCAAACCCCATCATCAGCTGAACCTAGTTTACAACTTACTCGACGTCAAATGGAACAGCTATTTGCTCCTCTGTTTAGTGATGATATTGATGAACGTGCTCCAGATGTATCAAATGTTTCCGCTGCTCAACCTGATCATAATCCAATACCTGATACACCTGCTACAACAACTACTGTTGAGGAAGCACCACCAGTTGATTCTACAACAACAGTCGAACAAACCGCATCCAATGACGCTGAACCAGCTGATGATCTTCTGAACAATGAAGTACCCCCACCTGCAGATTATGATCCAAATGCGTTCTTCAATCCGTTTGCTAATGAAACTGCCACACCTGATGTTGCAGAATCATCCACAAGCCATTTGAATCCTCCTAATCTGCAGAATGTATATCAACATCAACCCTCCACACATCGTTGGACTAAAGACCATCCTCTAGTGAACATTATTGGCAACCCGAATCAACCAGTCGTAACTAGACAACGACTTCAGACTGACGGTGAACATTGCATTTATGCACTTACCGTCTGCCAAGCTGAACCCAAAAACATTAAGGATGCCATGACATATGAAAACTGGATTGAATCCATGCAAGAAGAACTCAATCAGTTTAAACGTCTTGAAGTATGGGAATTGGTTGAAAAACCAACTGGAGTCTATGTTATTGGTCTCAAATGGATTTGGAAAAACAAGCTGGATGCTGAAGGAACGGTTATCCGAAATAAGTCACGTCTGGTGGCTAAGGGTTATAGACAGGAAGAAGGGATTGATTACGAGGAATCATTCGCACCAGTTGCTAGACTTGAGGCCGTACGGATCTTTCTTGCATTCGCGGCTCACATGAACATCACGGTCTTTCAGATGGACGTCAAAACTGCTTTTCTGAATGGAAAACTGAAAGAGACGGTCTATCTCAGCCAGCCAGAAGGATTCGTTGATCCAGAATTCCCTAATCACGTCTACAAACTGAACAAGGCTCTCTACGGTCTCAAACAAGCTCCTCGGGCGTGGTATGATAAGTTGTCATCCTTTCTTATCGCTAATAATTTCGTCAAAGGATCGGTCGACCCTACACTATTCATACAATATCACGGGGCACACATTTTAATCGTTCAAATTTATGTGGATGACATCATTTTTGGGTCAACACATCTAAAGTACTCAAACGATTTTTCAAAACTTATGAAAAAACATTTTGAAATGTCCATGATGGGTGAACTTACGTTCTTTCTAGGACTGCAAGTTCATCAATCACCCCGTGGTATTTTCTTGAGTCAGTCCAAATATGCTCTTGAAATTTTAAACAAAAATGGAATGCAAAACTGTGATACCTATGCCACACCAATGGCACATACCAAGAAACTGGACGCTGATTTGCATGGGAAATTGGTTGACCCTACCAAATACCGAAGTATCATTGGGTCTCTCATGTATCTAACAGCCAGTAGACCTGATATTGTATTTGCTGTATATCTTTGCTCCCGTTATCAGTCGCGACCAACTGAAACTCACCTCTCTGAGGCTAAAAGAATCCTCCGATACATCAAGGGAACCATTAACTTGGGGATCTGGTATCCGAAGGATTCTGGTTTTGAACTAATAGCTTTTTTAGACGCTGATCACGCAGGTTGCTTAGATTCTCGAAAAAGTACTTCAGGAGCTTTACAATTTCGTGGTGATAAACTGGTATCATGGCAATCGAAGAAGCAGGATTGTACATCGCTGTCCTCAACCGAAGCAGAATATGTAGCCATGTCGGCGTGTTGTGCTCAAGTCATTTGGATGAGAACACAACTCAAAGACTATGGTTACGTATTTGACAGAATCCCGATGTACTGCGACAATCGAAGTGCTATTGCGATATCGTGCAACTCTGTTCAACATTCAAAATCAAAGCACATCAATCTTCGATATCATTTCATCAAGGAGCATGTGAAAAAGGATACCGTTGAATTATACTTTGTAGGTACTGAATACCAACTGGTAGATCTTCTCACCAAAGCCTTAGCTCTTGCTAGGTTTACTGAGTTGGCCCAACGGATTGGTATGCGGTGTTTGACTCCAGAGGAACTGGATGAACTTTTAAAACAATCTTAAAACCAGTCAAACACCAAAACCTCTTTTGTAAATATTTCTCAAAAACAAAATACAAAAATATAAAACTTACAAAACTACAAAAATATTCTTCTATCTAAATTTCTTTTAACATGGCAAGTACAAATCTTCCGTCAACACTTTACTATTTCAAAATCTCAGTAATTTTTACAGTCAAGTGTTGAGGGGGAGAAAGTAAATATTTTTCTGTTTCATAAAACCTTGTACTTGCATGTTACCTTATTCCGGTTGTTTCTTTGAAAAATGGTGGTCACATTTTGGTTTATTGACACTTCCCAGACTCAAACTTGTAAAATTTCATCACTTCTTAAGTCGAGGGGGAGTGTCGTCAAGTTTCTTTCCAAATATCATGCATTTCGTAACCAAAATGAAAGATATGGGCTTTGGATGAAAATGGTTGAGGTGGAGAGACTAAGATTGCCAAAATCTTAAACTATTTTTTAATAAAACTCTCCACCTAAAATTCAAAACACATTAACTTCAACATTTATTATTCTCAACCACTTCATCCTACGCCTAAGCTTCAATCTTCAAAACCGTGTTTTAGATCTCAAATTTGTAAGTGGTTTTTGATTCTAGGTGATAAACAAAACAACGGTTTTGATTTGTTTGGAAAACTAACGGCTTGATCTTACACTAGGCATGATTTCATGTTCTACGCGTAAGCATATGAACATGAAATCATGATTCTGGGTGTTTGATGTTGAAACAAGTACTTTTAAACATTCTTATGATCATTATAAAACTGTTTCTAACATTAAAATCCACCCAGAAACATCAATTATACCATTTTCATAATTAGGGTTTATGCGTGGAATTAGGGGTTTTCTTGTGTGAATGTTTCTGGACAATTAGATGGTTGAATGACGTTTGTTACATACTTAAGTGATCAAAAACTCCTTTGATTCTTGCCCCGTAACATGATTTGTGCATAAATTGAGAATTAGGGTTTACGTATCATACGAATTGGGTATTCTTGATTCATAAGGGTTTTGATGTTAAAACTTGTTTAAAACAACTCATTAGGCCTCTAAGATATCCCAGAAAACGTTTGGTGCAAACCATATGGCTAAATCACTTATTCGTAGAATTTGAAACTTAGGGTTTAGTTCTACGTGTAAGGAAAACTTACGCGTAACTGTGGATCATTGTGATTTCATATAAGACTGAAAGGGATTGAAGTAATATATTAATGATGATGTTATGACAAATTTGTTTCAGGTTTTACGTGTGCAAAATTCAGAATCAAGGTTAACAGTGCTCCTACGCATAAGGATCACCTTACGCGTAGAATGTTACACTTAAGAGTAATCTTACGCGTAAGGTTCTACAAAGGGACTACGCGTATCCTGTGAAGGATATGCGTAAACTTGAGACTTACGCATAAGGTTTACCCTTACGAGTAAACCTTACGCATAAGCTCTCACATGCGCTTACGCGTAAGCTCTATGCTAAGGGTTCTGTTCCTACGCGTAAGAGGAGTTCCTACGCATAAGCTTATGCTTACGCGTATGGTTAACTGTTTACGCATAAGCTTGCCATTTCTACTCTTAAGCCTTATTTTAACCATAATTGTGAATTGTTGTGCGTACAAACTTGTATATAAATAAATCATAACGTCACGAAACCAAAATGTCACTAATAAGCTTAAATGGTTAATATGTTGTGATAATAAGTGAAAATTTGGACTTTAAAACTCAAAGTTAATAAATTCACAAAACTTTTCACGACTACTTTGGACTATTGGACAAACAAGTGACGTTGGACTCGTAACATTCATCAACATAACATATTCAATAATTGGACAATAAAATCAACTTTTGACTAACGTAATGTCTTTCGATATGTTGGTTCTTTTGGCTCAATATCTTTCAGATCACGATATGGACGTCCAAATGGAAAACGTTAATGCACCAAATGTTCTTACAAAGGAAGATATCTTCCCCAACGGTTACACAATGAAGATTGGGAAGAACAATCTCAGAGTTGATTTTGACAACTTCACGTGTTCTGAGTCTTCTTGTCAAGTTGTTGTGGATATTCTGAAGACTCACCCTTACCAGAACATGCTCACTAACTCTGCTACTATGCCAGAGATCTATGTTCACCAATTCTGGCACACCATACAAAAGGTCAAAGGTCAAGATGTTGTGACAGTGACACTTAATGACAAACAAGTCACCATCACACCAGCAAATTTAAGGGCTATTCTTCTTCTTCCTACCATCGAGCCTGCTGATTACACTGCTACTCCTTCGAAAGCAGTCACTCTCCAGTTCATGGTCGACATCGGCTATGATGAAGCTGCTGGGATTATCACAAAACACTCTTCAGTTGATCTCAAGAATATTCCTCAGCCATGGAGAACACTTTACATCATGATTGCCAAATCCGTTTCTGGACGTGACAGTGGTCATGAGCATCCCAAGCTCATGGAACTACAAATATTTTGGGGCATGGTCAACATGAAACACATCGAATTTGCAGCTCTGATCTGGAACGACATGATGTCATACCTTAAAAAGCCTGGCACCAAGATCCCTTATATCATATACACAAAACTGTTGATCTAAAGGATTCTAGGGAATAATCCAGATATTCCCTTGAGACTTGATGACCCCAACCATCACTTCGTGTTGCTTGAGCCCACACTCAATGTTGTCAGATTTAAGGAATCAACAACAAAGAAACAAGGTGCGGTATTACCAGATTGCCTTCTTACTGCTGCTATCAAGGAACTTCAATCGTACAAACGTTATCTGGAAGCAGTTGCATCAGGCAAAGTGGGGTTCATAAATGAAAAGTCTTCTGGTACACCTCTTAGGAAGACAAGGAGATCAGGCAGTGCTGGAAGTATTGCGAGCACTGAGAGTATGAGAAAGTATCCAAAGAGGACTCACACACTCAAAAAGAGAGTTCCACTAAAGGATGTCATCCCTATTCCCAAACCAGAACCAAAACTGATGGAAGACGACTCGGAGGACACTGAAATAGACGAAGAGATTATCTAATCAGAATCTGCCACAGATGACACACTAACAGTTGCAAAACCTCTAAGTCCCAAGGTTGATAGAGGGAAAACTCCAGTGCTAAAGCAGGAAGAAGAGAGCTCAGAAGAAGAGCCACTGGATGAAGACAAAGACTACAGAAAGAAGGTAAAGAATCTCAGACTCCAACATGTTGCTCAGTAATTCAACTTACAACAAACTCGTGGCCCAGGGGGTTCAAGTGGTGGTGCACTAACTACACCAGTTTCTGATGCGGTTAATCAACCCGATAAGGGAACTGGTACCACCACCCACGAATCAGAACAAAAGCAACTCGAGGATAAGATCATTTTTAACTTTGAGGAACCTGATAAGAAGAAGGAGGCGACTGAGAAAATTACTGATGAAGATGTTGATGCTGCTGCTAATGAAAAAGGAGAAAAGGGAGCTCTAGCAAAAGCAGATGAAGAAGCTAGGGTTAAGGCAGAAGAAAAGACTAAAGCCGAAAAGGAAGCCGATGATTATCTTCTAGATAGTCCCGCACGTAGCAAGGAACAAACTTCTGAGCTACCAAAAGACCCTGAGCCTCCTCATGAATCATCATCGTCAGACTCATCTTCTCACTCATCTCCACCACCATCCAAAGCCACCACAAGATCAGCATCCAGATCGGTAAAGAAACCAACCAACACTTGGATATCACGAGCTAAGACAAAGATTGTCAAAGCTGTCAGGCAAGTCAGGAAGAAAGACGTGACCAACAAGAAACTGAATCAAATTGCTGACAGGATCAATCTTCTTCAGGACGTGATAAACGAGATGTCAGATGAAAAGGAACAGATTCAACAGCTTCTAAAAGGAGATTTCCAAAGGGAAATGGAAAAGACGGCTAGAGAATATACTCACAAGTTTCTTCTCGACACCGTCCCTGGGGTGACACGAGAGATGTTCACCAGACAACTTTATCCAAATCTCATGCAACTGGTCAAGCAAACAATGCAATCTACTCCTGTAGCCATGCAGATCAATCCAATTGAGCCTGCAGTTGTCTCTGATGCAGAGTTGATTTCCAAGCTGGTGTTACAAATGTCTAAACGATCTGCAACGTTTACTTCTGACGAAAGTAAACTATTTGAGGCATTGCTGGATTATCAACTCAAAACCTCATGCAAACAGACAGCTGAAAAGACTAAGCGTCCAAGAGACGAGGATGATGCAGATAAGGATAAAGAATCAAAGCGCAAGAATAAAACAGGTGAATCATCCTCTATGCCTCCACCACCAACCCAAAGGACCTTCACAGACAGAAGATCTCCTCCACATTCTACTACTGCTGATAAACCTCAGGAATCTGAGTTACCACCACAAATAGAGAAAACCGGTGATCACTTTGAATACACTGGTGGTGACGATGAAGAGATCCCTGAGCCCCAACAACAACCCACCTCTTCTGCCACAACAAAGAAACCAGAATCATCATCAAAGCCAAAGAAAAAGAAGAAGAAGACCGCTGTTGTCTCATGGCTAGATGAAGATACTACCGAAGAATATGACTGGTTTTCTAGACTTGTTGATGCTACCCCTTCATTACCAGAAGGTCAAGAAATGGTAGATGGTCGTACAATGGAGCATGTGAAGCTTATACAGGAAAAGTTCAAAGTGAAGAAGATGACTAAGGCAGAGTTGAGGCGAATCAAGAATGATGCATTTCAACTTCTTAAAGACAGCTCAGACATTGCAATTGAAGTCGAATATCATCTCAACAACATTGCACGAGCCGTGTCTAACAACATTGATTGGCTCAATCCTGAATCAAACATTGACTTCACCAGACAAGATAAAGCTCCATACTACACTGACTGGACCAAACCTCTACCTACCATTGGTCCACCGGATCAACCCAAGATTCCATACCGCTATTTCTTCAACAACGACCTGGAGTTTCTTCTACACGGTAGTGATGTTACCAGAAAATACGCTACATCACTCACACTCCCTTTCCCGGCAGCTATCTACTCTAACAATATAGCCATCGAGGAAGAAGCCACACACATGTTTGCTAACAAAGTGGAAAAGTATGACCTCGATGCACTGTATGGGATTCATCATTGGCAGAACGATGAAGAATCTTCTACAAAAGCTGCCAGGTTCTAAAGTCGAAAAAGGAAGTGTTCAGTGATAAACGGATCATTGCTATTCAGCATGTTACCCTGTCGTCAAAGTGGGAATACACATTCCTTAAGAAAATAGTGGTCAAACGAAAAGACGAAGAGGAATATGACTTCTGTGAAGCGGATTTTCTGAGATTGTCGCTAAATGACATTGAAGATATGTATCTCGCCAAGGTACAAGGAAGAATGCGACATTTCTCTATAACTATCCAATTCGAGTACATCAAGTCATTGCTCATATTAATCCGAAGCATCGTGATCCAAGAACGTGTAGAAGATATTCAACTTGTCGTGGAATCGTATCAGAAGCGTGTTAATCTCACAAAACCACAGCTTGACCTTCCCGACATAAACCAACTTGCTCAGTACATCCTTATCAAGAAACCATTTGGGGTTGTATACCGTAGTGAACTACACCACAACTGCTTCATGGCGTGCAAAGAGCTTCATAAGTTTGGGGATATCACATTGAAGAAGGTTCGGGACGGGTTACCATAGAGGTTAAAGGAGATACATGATGGTATAGGGTTACCGAAGATATGGAATTCGAGGGACAGAAGGGATGTAAAGAAGATCATCACGCGGATTGATGAAAGGTTGTTTAGGCGGGATCAGATCAGAACATTGGAGAGTTTTGTTGGTGGTCGTCCAAGCATATCTCTCACAAGCTATCAACGTCCAAAACGTATTCCTGGAGTTATTGCTGGACTACCTGATACTCCTGGTACCCCTTGATTTGTTTATCTTATCATTATTTGGATGTGTGATTTAATTCTAACAATGGCTTGTGCACACATAACAATGTACAACCCGTACTTGAAATGAAAGGACCCTGTGGTACGCATCAGTGCCACAATCCTATAAAAGGAGCGAAAGCTTCTTACTTTTGAGTAAAACTAATCAAAAATTTCATTTTTCAAAGTTTTGCTCAAAAGAACAAGTACTTCCCCTTATGATTTTCAAAACCTCAAAAGTTAATATCACTTGTTGAGGGGGAGTATTTGCTTAAAAATTTTGTTTACAAAATTGTTCTTCGTGGTAATCTTCCCACAAAACTCAAAATGGACATATTCGATATCAAATTTCGTCAAAAACAACATTTATATGCCATTTTTTAGGGGGAGAAAAAAATTATGTGACAAGAAATATGTTGTGAATTGGTAATGAATCGTTGTGCTAAAAAGACTTAACCAATGAATTGACGAGATCTTAAATGTTAGTAACTCGAAAAGACTTGTCCGGGACGGGTAATAATTTCAAGCTAGTTCGCTAGTAATGTAAACGTGTCTTGCAAAGGACTTGTCCTAGTAGAATGTACCATTCGAGAAACTCTTGGTAGACATGAACTCTGACGGGTTGAAAACCTTTCGATGTTTGTCCACACCTTCAGGGTAGTTATTAGAGCTAGTTTTCACCTAAAAGCTGACAATGTAACTCTTTAACTATGCAACGTAACCGTGTCTCGCGGGGATTGTCTATCTTGAGTTGATCAATTCAAAAGTGCGCGCTCTTCTCTCACGTGCAAATTTCGTCAAAATTCTTAAGCATGTGTGGAGGGGGAGTATTTCTACAAAATATAAAACTCTCACAGTGGTACTAAAAGTTTTTATTCATAACCACTTTGAGAGATTTTCATGTAAATTGGTTTTATGGCAACATAGGTTAGTCATGGAGTTATAAGGTGACTAAGGTTAGGAATAACCGTCCTATGATTCACCAGAGCCGGAGGGATCTAACCAAGGACACCACCAACAGCTAGAATTAGAAGTCCTTAGGTATGATTATAAAAAGGAGAAAATGAGAATCGGAGAAAGAAGGAGTTGAAGAATTAAAAAGAAAAGTAATGAAAAGGGTGAAAAGAAATATGCTACTGGTTGTCACTTGATGACACCGGTATTGAAGATCAAAGTCGTCATGGACCCAGTGACGCATGCACTAAACCTTCTTAGCCACTCAAGTTTCTCTCAACAAAAGCTTGTTTCATTCTCACAGGGAACCCTACGTAAACTATCGGCTTTCTCCTAGAGATTACTGGTATTGAAGCAAGGAGACCCTCTCCCTAGTCTCCGCTCAGGAAAACCAAAGCGCACCATTGAGTCTAGAGCCACGAGATTCATCAAAAGATCTCTTAGGTACACTTGACATTTCATCAATTGTCGTTCAACATTAAGGACGCAAGTGATACATTATCGAGTCCTACACAGATCTTAACAATCTGTCGAGAACATTTATGAGAGGTTCACACATGTGATCCTCAGTGATTGAATGGAAACTCCTGCCAGGGTCAACATCAAACAGCCCCGACAGCAGGTCACTTCGGTAACTCTTTTTGGGTTACGCTTAATGTGTCTCAAATGGTCTACATTCGTGGGGTGATGCTTCGGTGTACCTCAGCGACTCACCTGAACTGTAGGTGTACTTCGGTACATCGCGTTATCTCACTTGTGGGACTCCAGTTTAGGAACAGCCTTAGTGAGAATTAGAGATGTGTTTTCACACTATGTTGTTAACACACTCGAAGTTCAAACTTTTAAGCGCTGGATTATTTCTAACCCATGCTTTATGTTTTCTTCTTATGGATGCTCGCGGGAGGAAAAGATCATGCAGATTCTTCACATGCTCATACCAACAACAACACTAATTGAAGTTCTCTCAAAAGGCAACACAAAGTCAGAATGATTCTTCTTCAAAGTCAAAGAATCTACAAAGTATAAAGACTAAGAGAACTACATCAGTACTGAAATCCAACGTTAAAGAGCGTGTGAGCATGTTGGAGAAAGACGTGGAGACACTGGAGCAACGAAGCGGACCTGATGCAGATAACAACAACATACTATCACTACCACCACAAAGAACAAAGATCAAAGAACAAAGATAATGAAGACGTCAAAGCTGAAAAACTTCAAAGTAAACAAGATCCCTACACTGGGGAGATTGTTGGAATCAAGACACTTCTTCTCACAAGAAAGAAGAATGTCAGAAGACGTCAAAGCTACTATTACATCAGCACCTACAACGTTTTTCACTCTAATCATTAATCACCAACACTTAGGGGGAGATTGTTGGAATCACTCCTAAACTAGATTACAAGTGTTAGTAATTAATATGTAATAGTTAGCTTAATTAGGCTTTTATGTTAGTAATTATGGCAAGGCTTATGTAGAAAGCCCATAAGCCTTGACCCAAGCCCAATAAGGAAAGGAAAGGAACTTGCATGTTGCCCTAGTTCCTTCCCTATAAATAGACTTGTAAACCTTCCCTTGAAGGTTGGTTGTTCACTTTTCTATTTCACTCTAAGCATAAACCTTTCATTATTGTTCATACGTGTGTGTAGTTAAGTGTTCATCCGATCTTCTATTCTTATTTCTTCTATTGATGCTTGTGTTACATAAATGGGAACCTAACAGGAACAATCGTCTTGAAATACTTTTTCTCTACAAGGTACGTAAAATTTTGTTTTACCTCCTCTTCTGAGTCTAGGATCTCTATTTCATACGACTTACTAACAATATGGGGATTTATTTTCAAAACTAAAGATATTTTCTATACAAGAAACTCTTCGAAATATTTTCTAAAAGATATTTCACCCCGTATTATTTTTTCTTAAAATCACTCTCACGTCTGGGACAAACACTCTTTTACTCATCGTTAATACAAATTAAAAACCTTTTTATTCATTGCATCTCATATGTATTTTGAATGCTAAAGGGAATATATAACTAATATGTGTTTTCGGGTACATTCAATCAAGCAAAAATGAATTAAGGAGTCTTCGGGTTATCTCACGTATATATATAAATACGTACTTTTTCACTTCTATGTTTTTTTTATTTCTTTAAAGAGTTGAGATAACCACAACTCCATATGGTTTCCATATAGGCACACACTAGGCACTATTGTTTCCAAAAACAATGCCTGAGAACGCCAGTTCCCCGGATCCCAGAATTTACACTGGACGGATCCCTGAAGGATCGAATCCATGGGAACCGTGTCACAGTAGCCTCTTTTATCAAATCTTTTTTCTTATTTTGGCTTGAAATTTTCAAATTTTCAACATTTAATCTTTATCACTAATGAATATTTTTCTTAATGTTTGTGCTCTCATGATCACTTGCTTTAAATTCATATCTAATCATTAGATTATAGTCCATATTTTGGTTTTAGCGAATTTGTTCTATAAATAAGGTTCTAAAATACTTGCATATCCATCACTTTCAACCTCACAAACAACCATTATCATGTCTCCCAAAAGATCATCAAACAATGATGAACTATCTAGTGAAAACAACCCTTTTCAAAAAATCTGAAACTTTATTCTACCACCTTCCATAATACCACCACCACCCAAAACTAGAAAAACCGCTCGGATTAGCATCCTGCCTTGTTGCTTATCTAAACCTTTGTCAAATAGCTCATCACTAACTACTCATTCTCCACCAAATTACTACAATATAACACTTCCATCATCTCCTAAAAATTCACTAGCACATTTACCAACCGAGTCTCAACTTGACACTCAAATCACTCTAGCGGAACTCCTTAAAACTCCAAAAACCATTTCGCTACCCTTGTCTAGTCCACCACCCACTCCATCCCAACCATCAAAATCTACCCAACTAGCCTCAAACATAAACCCAAAAGAGCTAGTCTTTTTAACACCTCCAACATCTCCAAATACGTTCTTCAAAGAGCTTGAAAACTCACCACCTCTACCACCCATCACCTTACAAGAAAATCTATGTTCTTTTCCACCACCAATCACCAACATCATGGACTTTGATCCATACTTACCAACATTTCCACCACCTAATCCGCACTCCAAAAATCAAACTTGGTCGGAGACCATCCACCCACACCTCCCTCACTGTCTCTTTTGCGAACATTGCCAATCCACTAGGGATCTCGCAATGGAAATAAAGGACGAAATGCGATTCATTCTCAACCATATCCTTGATCGCATCAACATTATCACTCACCAAAACTTCCATCATTAGACCCTATGCAAGCATGGAAGGAATGATAATAATACTTTTTATATTTTTTTTCTTTTGGGTCTTTCTAAAGAACAAACCCTTGTTCTTAGTTTTACAATTGTATGTGGCATATATACCACTACATTTTGATATTTTATTACAAGGATTTGTTAACATACCTTGGCTTTCTATCTTGTTTCTCGTCTTCTACAAGATTATATTACATGTTATCACTAATGTGGAAAACTAGAAAGGGGGGGGGGTTGAATAGTTTTACCAATTAAAACTTGGTTTTAAACTATTTAGATCGACTTATTTCAATCCACTTGAACGTGTGTGTTGGATGTTGATAGACAAGTATATAGATAAATAAGATTAAGATAAAGAGTAAGAAGCATAAAACAACAACGCGAGTATTTATAGTGGTTTGGCTACAAGGACACCTTCCTAGCCCTACTCCACTCCCCGAGTCACCTACCGAGAGTTCGTAATCACTACACAACACCAAATCCTTGTGGCGGAGAAGCCTCAACGTTTCCTACTCTTTATCCGGTACAAGGCTAGATACCGGGTTCTTCCACAAGGTAGAACCAAACCTATCACAACGTCACCTACCCTTTATTCGGTACAAGGCTAGATACCGAGTTCCATTACAAAGGAGGAACTACTACCCAACACTACACAAATCCTATCCCTAAGGAGATCTACTCCTTATGACAACATCAACAAGGATATTAATATCCTTTGACTCAATATAAATCAATCTTGTACATCAACACACCATATCGAATGTACACCTTAGGCACCTTCAATTAATGCCTTTGACTTAACCTCTAGGCACCCTTCACTAATGCCTTGTGACTTGACCTCTAGGAACCCTTCACTAATGCCTTTAGCCTTGACTTCTAAGCACCCTTCACTAATGCCTTTAAATAATGTCTTCGTCTTGACCCTTTAGACATTTTTCACTTATGTCTTCGACACTACACTTCTAATGAGAAAGAAGAGAACTATCAACAAGAGAACCTCTGTAGTCTTGATGATGACGAAGCATGGCAACTCATGGAATTGAGCTTGCTCGACTTCAAAAAGTGGTGATCTCGCCTTTAAGAGGAACCTAGAGAATCACACGAAAAAAAAACAATACTACATACAAAGATCACTTGGATCTGTGGTTAGAGAGTTTACAACTCAAAGAGAAAATGTATATATGAGGGGTGCTTTACAATGAAAAAATGGCTCACTATTTATAGAGAGAAATGTGATACTGTCCCATGGATCCCACGGATCCCTTGCTTGAGGGATCCGTCCAGTGTAAATTGAGGAAATCGTGGGACGCTCCTCTTTACCCATGGGTTTTGGGTCATGGGTCATGGGTCCTAGACTTTGGACCATGGATATCTAAGTAGATACAATGTATCTACAAGATGCAATGCATCTAGTCCATGGGTCATGGGTTAAAACCATGGGTCATGGATAATACCCATTTATAACTTATGCATGATGTCATGCAATGGGTTATGGGTTATGCTCCATGGGTATGGGTCATGGACTTTGGGTTATACCCAACTACATTCAATGTATTTGGTTAATGGGTCAAATACTTAAACTTCTACCCATTATAGTACATACTAATTATATATATATATATGTATATATATATGTATATATATATATATATATATATATATATATATATATATATATATATATATATATATATATATATCTACCCAATATATAAACAGTAGTTGTTGTAAATATGTATTACTAAATCATAAAATCACTATTATTTGTTTAGTGTTTTATGTGAAATCGTAAGTGTGTTAGTAAACTATCGACTCAAACCATTTACGTATTTTATTTGTTTCGTTAAAATGATCTTACGTTTGTTATCAACAAAACATTAGAAGATCGTAAAATATAAATAAATGTTTTTACGGCTTATTTGTATTAACAATCCCCCTTTTTGTTGATGACAAAATATAAGATTATTTTAAGGAAAAACTAAAATTCGTAAAAGTTTGAATTGTAGTTTTTACTTTCTTCTCCCCCTTTTTGTCGAAACAAAAAGATCGTCGAAAAGAAACTAACACATTGTTTTAAGAAAAACATGTAAAAGAAAAAGATAATTGTGAAAAAGTAAAGAGCAAGTTGTGGAAAACTAGAAGGGGGGGTTGAATAGTTTTGCCAATTAAAACTTCCTTTTAAACTATTTAGATCGACTTATGTCAATCTATTTGGATGTGTATTGGATGTTGATAAACAAGCATATAAAAGTATGTAATGAAAAGATAAGATTAAGAAGCACAAAACCACAACGCGAGTATTTATTGTGGTTCGGCTACAAGGACACCTTCCTTGCCCTACTCCACTCCCCGAGAGTTCGTAATCACTACACGACACCAACTCCTTATGGTGGAGAAACCTTCAAAACGTTTCCTACTCTTTTTCCGGTACTAGGCTAACCACCGGGTTCTTTCACTCCAAGGTGAACCACACCTAACACAACGTCGCCTACCCTTTATCCGGTACTAGGCTAGATACCGAGTTCCATTAATATGGAGTAACTACTACCCAACACTACACCAACGACTAATCCCAAAGGAGATCAACTCCTTTTTACAACATCATCAAGGATATCAATATCCTTGGATCTAATGCTAATCTATCTTGTACATCGAAACACACCATATCGAATGTACATCTAAGGCACCTTTCACTAATGCCTTTAATTAGATCTTCAAGTCACTCTTTACCAATGTCTTGTGACTTGACTTCTAGGTACCCTTCACTAATGCCTATAGTATGGACGATCGACACCTTTCACTAATGTCTTCGTCTTGACACTTGAGACATCTTTCACTAATGTCTCCAACACTTCACTTCTTAGAAGAAAGAAAAGAATCATCAACAAGAGGACTTCAGTAGTCTTGACGATGAGGAAGCATGGCAACTCATGGACTTGAGCTTGCTCGACTTCAAAGGTGGTGATCTCGCCTTTAAGAGGAACCTAGAAGATCACACAAAAACAAAACTACAAACATAGATCTCTTGGATCTGGGGTTAGAGAGTTTTTAACTCAATGGGAAAGTATGTTGGAAAGCGGTAAGAAACAATGAAGAAATGGCTCACTATTTATAGAGGAAAAAATCTACTGTTCCCCGGATCCCACGGATCCCTCCCACAAGGGATCCGTCTAGCGTAAAGCTAGGGATCCGTGGGACGCTCATCTTTACCCATGTGTATTTTGGTTATGGGTCATGGGTCATGGGTTGATCCATGGGTCTTTAGCTAGATACAATGTATCTCTTGAGTGCAATGCACCTAGTCACATGGGTATGGGTCAATACCATGGGTTTTGGATATTATCCATATATGATATAAGCATGATGTCATGCAATGGGTTATGGGTCAAGCTCCATGGGTCATGGGCTTTGGGTTGTACCCAACTATATTCAATGTATTTGGTCAATGGGTTGTGATACTTAAGTTTCTACCCATTTATATTACCCAATATACTACATACTAGTTATGTGTATATTTTACTCAAATATGTAAACACTAGTTGTTGTACATATGTAATATTAAATCATAAAATCACTTATACTTGTTTTAGTGTTTTATGTGAAAATGTGAATATGTTAGAAACTATTAGTTCAAACCATTTACGTATTTTAGTTGTTTCGTTAAAATGATTTTACGTTTGTTATCGACAAAACATTAGAAGATCGTAAAATATAAATAAACGTTTTTACGGCTTATTTGTATTAACAATCTCCCCCTTTTTGTTGATGACAAAACATAAAATTATTTTAAGGAAAAGCTAAAATTCGTAAAAGTTTGAATTTGTAGTTTTTACTTTCTTCTCCCCCTTTTTGTCGAAACAAAAAGAGCTTCGAAAGGAAACTAACACATTGTTTTTAGGGAAAACTTGTGAAAGGAATAATAAAAAAATAAAGGGCAAGTAACGGGAAAGGATCTCGTCTTTACTCCCCCTTGACGAGTTCATCCCTATGTAAGGGCGTTAAGAGAATAATACTAAGCTAGTTCATTTGCAACTAAGTTTGCAAAAGATTTCGTCTATGTGACGAATGTGCTCCCCCTTGTTGATTGCAATTTTGCAAAGGGATGTCATAAAATGTAATCCTAATATTTCAAGTAATTTGCAATGTATTGCTTTGACACAAAGCTCCCCCTAGCTTTAGGGTGTCAAAGTATTCATGTGAAAATTGAATAAGTACAAAACAAAGGTTAGAAAACAAGTATAATGCACAATTTCCTGCAAATGTGATCCAAGTTAGAAAAAAATAGTTTTTTGTATCACGGATCCCACGGTTCCCTCCTTGTAGGGATCCGTCTGGCTGATGATCAATTTCAGCAATGATGATATAACATATTATGTTAATATCAAAGTGAGATATGTATTATACAACATACTCATATACACAGAGATATAGCAAGTAGCATGTATTTTCATTTAATAAAACTAGATATATGATATATATGACTCTAAAAACTAAGAAAATGATCGATACATGACTTGGAATTACTAGACTTGTCTAAGTAACGCTTGAAACTAGGACACCACTAAAATTCTCTAGCTCAAGTTTGTTTAGGTTTAATCTCGTCGAAACGTTCGAGGAGGTGATAGAACATGAAACGTTGGTCTTCTCGTACTTCATGTATCAAACTTTCAACATGTTGACAATGATAACAATCTTTGTCATGGCTAGGTAGTGGTGGTGGGAGAAATGAAATTGCTTGATGCGAAGGATCAAGTGAAGCGGCTTGTGGAGCCTCAAACGACGAAGGGATTGGTGGAGGTGCATTTGAGAATGGCTCGACCAAGAATGATGGTGGTGGTAGAGATGTGTTAACTTCCATATGGTTAGGTGGTTGACTTTGATGATTTCTCATAATCCAAATGGGATTATATGATGGAAACGGCGAAAAGGAAGCCGGAGCTAATGTTGACTCAACACCTTGATTTTGTACCATTATTCCTCCTAATGAGGAGAATGTTGTCGGTGGAGGAGGATGAGACGGTCTAGGAGGCAAATCCTCTAAATTGTAGAGGTGTGGTGATGATAGTGGAGATGTAAAAGAGATAGCTCTAGAAACCAATGGTGATGGTTTAGTGGAGATGATATTGTTTGGCCTAGGAGGTATGGTGGTGTTTGGCATAGGTAGTTTTGTGGGTACTATCCTTTTAGGAATTGGTTTGATTGGTTGAGAAGAGATCCTTGCATTTGTTGGCTTGACCGGAGATGATTCGGTTGAAGAGATTTAGTGTACAACACGAGCAATTTTCTTGGGTGGTTCTTTGGTGGATAAGTTACTACTTGGAGTTTTCCTCATGATGAGATGATTTCAAGAAGTTTGTAAGGGTTTCTTAAATGCTGAAAATGAGGATGAAGGTGATGACTATGGAAGTCCTAATATTGTGGTTTATAAAGCAAGAGATTTGGCAAGTGCATTCAAGCCTTAAGCCACTAAAATTCATTGGAATGTGATGATTAACATGCACAAGAGTCAACTTCACAGTTTGTACTGATCTAGGAACTCATTTAAGATGAGATGGAGTGTTTAAGTTGGAAAGATGAGCTTGAAATGATTGTTTTAGCTAGAGTTGACATAATCTGTCACTCGGATCCCACGGTTCCTTCCTCAGAGGGATCCGTCTTGGCTAATCCTAGGGATCCGGCTTTCAGCAGCTATGAAAGAGTAAGAATGATGTTTCTAAGGTCTAAGATCTATATCATCTTGAGTGTTTCAGTCCTCCTAAGTGTCTTAAATGAAGGGGTGCTTAAGTACATGAGGGTAATGAGTGGTGTGGCTAATGATTGCCTTTTATGGAAGAAATTGGAACTTTCATGAGTACTAATGAATGAACAAGGAAGAAACTAAAGATTTTGAGAGTGTCAAGTGAAGCTAAATGACCCTAGAGATCAGATAGTGACTTAGAGTAATGCTTTGGAGGATATCCTAAAGGCTTAAGATGGAAAAACTAGAATTTGATCAATTTTGACCAATTTTGTAAGGATGATTATGATCAATTTTGCTATGAAGGATTTCCTAAGTTAGATATGAGGGATTATGTGAAAAATGATGTGTGAGTTTGAGAGTGGAAGGGTAATAGATTTAAGTGAAACGATAGATCTACAAGCGTCTTTAAGTGTGATCTATGTGTGAGTAGGAATGATCTACATAATTTTGATAAGGACTTAATTTGCCTTAAGACACTATGTCTAGCTTAGTGTGAGGTGTTCTAAGGACATGTTTGAATTACAATGTTTGCGATTGCATTTTCTGTTTGCCGGATCCCACGGTTCCCTAAGTGTAGGGATCCGTCTAGCACAAACTTTGGGATCCGTCCATCTGCTAAGCAGAACCTTTACTAAAAGTATGCAATGATCTTGACAATGCATTATATTCCAAGGTTAGTTTAAGAGGTTCTAACACTAAGATATCAAATGTAAGATGTTTTATTTCATGAAGGAAATTGGATTACATTGATAAAGCACGAGTACAAAAGGATTGATCCTATTTGAAATACTACTAAGTTCCTTGAGCGTTTTCGCTAGAAGGATCATCAAGTGGTTGATGAGTGTTGGTGGAATCAAGAATGAAGAAAGTCTTCATGAGAGATATGTTTAGCGGTTCCATCATCTTGTTCACAAGTACGTACAACGGACTTTGAAATTGAGGATGAAAATGCATGACGTTATGATAGAGGCACGTCAAGAACATTCCATAAGGGATGAGTTTATTCTTGGAGCCTTGAAGATTTACAATTCGCCTTGTGAAGAAGTAGGCGAGATTGTATGGTTGTTGTGTTAGCAAACAATACATTATGTGAGCACAACAAGCGGGAAGGATTTCTCGATTTCCCCTAAGACTCCAAACATTTTCATGTAGGATGAGTGCAAGAGGCTTGTACTCTTCTCGGATTTCCCGTGTGAAGATAATGTTTGGATCGGAGTAATATGGTCGAGGTTTGCATATTATGCGATTTAAATCTTCCGGGGAGGGTATATGTGAACAATATGGACTATTTTCTTCACGAAAGTTAAAGAGAGAATCAAGAGACCAATCTTCGGTGAAGGCACATTGTCCATGATTTGGAATTCGGAGGATGTGAGCAAAATTCCCAAGGGTTAAAGTAAACTTTTGGTTTTTGATATAAAACCAAAGAGATAGAGAGCGATCCTCGTTATGAACGAGTTCAACTTGACGGAAGAATTCCATTATGAACCTTGGACATATCTTCTCGTTGATTTCAAGAAGACATTATAGTCCTATGGTTCGGAAGGAGGTATTGATACCTTCTTCGAATTGTAGAGAGGTGTCTACAATACGTCCTTCGTGGAAGTGACGGTTTTCGAGATTATTGAACCCACGGACATGATTGCCAGGTGTGTTGGGCTCAAGGGAGATGTTCGAAGTGTAGACGCTAGTGAGTGAAAAATCAAACTCATATTCATGCGTCATAGTTGAACCTATAGAAATGATGAGTTAATAGAAAGTGATCTTTGTGGTCAACCAATGATTATCTAGCGTTTTTACTAGATTTTTATTAACAATGGTTTTTAATAACAATGACACTTAGCTTACTTATGGTTTTGACATTCTAGTGGAATATTACCTTTAGGAAGAAAGTGGTTTTTTAATTTGCATGAAAAACTGTTTTCCAGTAGGACGGTTCCCACAGTTCCTTTCAAAAAGGGATCCGGCTAGTACATTTGCCGGGATCTGTGGATCTGTAGTTACAAAAATAGATTTTATGATGAAAAACATAGGTTTTTAGATCTCATAGTTTTATACCAAGATATGTGTTTTAGCCTACATTTTCTTTTAGCATGCATACATGACTTCTCATGTATCACGAGAAAATAAAAAGAAATGATAAACACGTTATGATAATAACCTAGATAAACTAGATTATTAGTAATATTTCATTTCAATGCTAAGGATGATACAAAGGATTGGGTATATAACCCCAATGTAGATTAACAACACAAAGTATATGTCTCCATATATGAACTTCATCATAGGGAACACAAGTGCGATGAGTGTTAAGGCGATGAGCACGAGGGCGATGTAAACCATGTTTAAGATGATCCTTCTTGGTTTCGGTTGAGATGAAATGGGGAGGAAGATGAAGTTTTGAACGAGAGGAAATTTTTGAAATTGGAAGATTTGAAAAAGTGGGGATAGAGTAGGACGACGGATGGTGTATTTATGGGGAAGGAGGAATTTTTGAAATTTGTGTTTTGTTTTATTATAAAAAGGATGTGGTTTTTGGATTAGTGAAAGTAGAAAACATGTTTTATATACCCCGACTTTTGACGAAAATTTTACACGTATGTGAGAAAAAGCTTCCTAGTGAAGCTATATGTAAAACATGTGTATACACGAAAGCTACTCAAATAAATAACTAAGTAATCACACTTATTTATTAAACTAATATCATTTAGAGATAAGTGGAAAGTCATACCTCAAATGCACTTAGGAATGTCTTTACAAATGACACAGCAAATGTCAGAAGACAATTCCAGCTCCTTTATGCTTAAGATACCTTCTTATGGAAGGTAATCTTGTTACTAAGAGATTCCTATAGCTTGGTAGATATGAGCTTTGACTAATCAACATGACAAAGAGGATTAGTGCAATTAAATGAAAAATAGATAAGAAAAATGTTGTTATCTAATCAACATCCAAACATAGAGTTTTAAAAGACATGGTGTTTGTTTTTATGAAAAACCTTCTTTGTAGTTTTCAATTAACCATGTATCGTATCAAGTTTTTAAAGTACAATATACTTCAAGAAACTTGGTAACGAAGCTCTGATGCCAATTGTGGAAAACTAGAAGGGGGGTTGAATAGTTTTACCAATTAAAACTTCCTTATAAGCTATTTAGATCGACTTATGTCAATCTATTTGGATGTGTGTTGGATGTTGATAAACAAACATATAAAAGTATGTAATGAAAAGATAAGAGTAAGAAGCACAAAACCACAACGCGAGTATTTATAGTGGTTCGGCTACAAGGACACCTTCCTTGCCCTACTCCACTCCCCGAGTCACCTACTCGAGAGTTCGTAATCACTACACTACACCAACTCCTTATGGTGGAGAAACCTTCACAACGTTGCCTACTATTTTTCTGGTACTAGGCTAACCAACGGGTTCTTTCACTCCAAGGTGAACCACACCTAACACAACGTCGCCTACCCTTTATCCGGTACTAGGCTAGATACCGAGTTCCATTAACATGGAGGAACTACTACCCAACACTACACCAACGACTAATCCCAAAGGAGATCAACTCCTTTTTATAACATCATCAAGGATATCAATATCCTTGGATCTAATGCGAATCTATCTTGTACATCGAAACACACCATATCGAATGTACATCTAAGGCACCTTTCACTAATGCCTTTAGTTAGATCTTCAAATCACTCTTCACCAACGTCTTGTGACTTGACTTCTAGGTACCCTTCACTAATGCCTATAGTATGGACGATCGACACCTTTCACTAATGTCTTCGTCTTGACACTTGAGACATCTTTCACTAATGTCTCCAACACTACACTTCTTAGAAGAAAGAAAAGAATCATCAACAAGAGGACTTCAGTAGTCTTGACGATGAGGAAGCATGGCAACTCATGGACTTGAGCTTGCTCGACTTCAAAGGTGGTGATCTCGCCTTTAAGAGGAACCTAGAAGATCACACAAAAACAAAACTATAAACATAGATCTCTTGGATCTGGGGTTAGAGAGTTTTTAACTCAATGGGAAAGTATGTTGGAAAGGGATAAGAAACAATGAAGAAATGGCTCACTATTTATAGAGGAAAAAATCTACTGTTCCCCGGATCCCACGGATCCCTCCCACAAGGGATCCGTCTAGCGTAAAGCTAGGGATCTGTGGGACGCTCCTCTTTACCCATGGGTATTTTGGTTTTGGGTCATGGGTCATGGGTTGATCCATGGGTCTTTAGCTAGATACGATGTATCTTTTGAGTGTAATGCACCTAGTCACATGGGTATGGGTCAATACCATGGGTTATGGATATTATCCATATATGATATAAGCATGATGTCATGCAATGGGTTATGGGTCAAGCTTCATGGGTCATGGGCTTTGGGTTTTACCCAACTATATTCAATGTATTTGGTCAATGGGTTGTGATACTTAAGTTTCTACCCATTTATATTACCCAATATACTACATACTAGTTATGTGTATATTTTACCCAAATATGTAAACACTAGTTGTTGTACATATATAATATTAAATCATAAAATCACTTATACTTGTTTTAGTGTTTTATGTGAAAATGTGAATATGTTAGAAACTATTAGTTCAAACCATTTATGTATTTTATTTGTTTCGTTAAAATGATTTTACATTTGTTATCGACAAAACATTAGAAGATCGTAAAATATAAATAAACATTTTTACGGCTTATTTGTATTAACACAAGTGACTAGAAGTGTTCTCGTCTTAACTCCCCCTTGACGAGTCCATCCCTTAGTGAGGGCTTTAAGTAAGAATAAATACTACACTAGTTCATTTACAACTATGTTCGCAAAGGATTTCGTCTATGTGACGAATATGCTCCCCCTTGATGATTGCAACTTTGCAAAGGGACGTCATGAAATGTAATCCTAATGAGAATTATATTGCAAATGATTTTGCAATGTATTGCTTTGACACAAAGCTCCCCCTAGCTTAGGGTGTCAAATTCTTCATGTGTATATTAAAAATATACAAAATAAAGGTTAGAAAACAAGTATGTAATGCATAATTTCCTGCAAATAAGACTCAAGTTAGTAGAAAACAAGTCTTCTGTTGCAAGGATCCCACGGTTCCCTCCTTGGAGGGATCCGTCTAGGCAAAATAGAGGGATCCGTCTGACTGTAAACAAAATACAGCAAAGGTGATGTAAAAAATGATGTTAACATCAAAGTGAGATATGTATTAAAGCAACAAGCATATACTCAGAACAATATGGCAAATAGCATGTAATTTCATTTAATAAAAACTAGAGATATGATGTACATGACTCTAAAAACTAAGAAAATGAATAATACATGACTTTAGATTTCTAGACTATCTAAGTTGAGCTTGATACTAAGATACCACTTGAATCCTCTAGCTCAAGTTTGTTTAGGTTTGATCTCGTCGAAACGTTCGAGGAGGTGATAAAACATGAAACGTTGATCTTCACATACTTCATGTATCAAACTTTCAACATGTTGACAATGATAACAATCTTTGTCATGGCTCGGTAGTGGTGGTGTTAGAAAGGTAATGACTTGATGTGAAGGATCAAGTGAAGAGGGTTGAGGAGCCTCAAAAGAAGGAGGGATTGGAGGAGGCTCATTCGAAGATGGCTCAACTAAGAATGATGGTGGCGGTAGAGAGGTGTCAACTTCCATGTGATCAGGTGGTTGAATTTGATGATTTCTCATAATCCAAAAGGGATTATTTGAGAGTGACGGAGAAAGAGAAGCTGGAGCTAGTGTTGACTCAACACCTTGATTTTGTTCCGCTATTCCTCCTAAAGAGGAGAATGTTGGTGGTGGTGGAGGATGGGACGGCCTACAAGGCAAGTCCTCTTGATTTTAAAGGTGTGGTGATGAGAGTGAAGTGGTGAATGATATGGCTCTAGGCACTAAGGGTGATGGTTTAGTGGAAATGGGGTTGTTTGGTTTAGGAGGTATGGTGGTGTTTGGCATTGGTAGTTTTGTGGGAACAATCCTTTTGGGTATTGGTTTGATAGGTGGAGGAGAGATCCTACCATTTGTGGATTTAAAGGGAGATGATTCGGTTGAAGAAACCTCATGAACAACACGAGCAAGTTTCTTGGGTGGTCCTTTGGTGGATGAGTTACCACTAGGAGCTTTCCTCATGATGAGATGATTAAAAGAGGTTTGTGAAAGTTTCTAAGTACTGAGAATGAGGATGTAGATGATGACTTTAGGAGTCTTAACAAGATGGTTTATAAAAGAAAAGATTTGGCAAGTGCATTCAAGACTTGAGCCACTAGGATCCTTTGGAACGTGATGATTAGCATGCACAAGAGTCAACTTCAGAGTTGTACTGATCTAGGAACTTAATTAAGATAAGATAGAGTGTTCAAGTTAGCAAGAGTAGCTTGAAATGATTGTTTTAGCTAGAGTTTGAGATGAATCTGTCACCCGGATCCCACGGTTCCCTCCAATGAGGGATCCGTCTAGGCTAATCCTTGGGATCCGGCTGTCAGCAGCTAGGAAAGGAGAAAAAGATGTTTAGTAAGGTCTAAAACCTATATCTCTTGAGTGTTTCAGTCTTCCTAAGTGTCTTAAATGAAAGGGTACTTAAATGATCAAAGGCAATGAGTGATGTAGCTAATTATTGCCTTTTATGGAAGAAAAATGGTACTATTATGAGTACCAATGAATGACCAAAGATGACACTAGAAAATTTGAGAGTTTCATGTGGAGCTAAATGATCCTAAAGACCAGTTAGTGACTTAAGATAATTTTGTAAAATACCTTAGAGGTTATAAGAAATGAAAAACTAGCATTTAATCCATTTTGAGGTAGGGATGACTAAGGACAATTTTCTAGAATTGAGAGATCCATAAAACTTGATGTGTTGATATTTGACAGATGATGCGTGAGCATAAGAGCGGAAGAATGATGAGTTTTGATAAATCGATAAATCGAAAAGCACTTTGAGTATGATCCTTAATGAGCTATGGGTGAGTGTGAAGCTTACTAAGCTTGAGAAGGACTTAAGAGGTCCTAAGGCATTATGTTCAGCTAGTGTGAAGTAGTCTAAGAACATGGTTTGAAGTGTAAAGGACTGCAACTGCATTTCTGTTTTCCCGGATCCTACGGTTCCTTAAGTGGAGGGATCCATCCAGTACAAGGTGAGGGATCCGTGTCACGCAAAACATTACCTTCACAAAAGGTATGCAAAAGTTGCACAAGGCATCATATTTCAAAGCTGGTGTTTTCTAAGAAGTTTGAACAATAGTATAGTCGAGACATCAAATGTTAAATGTTTTATTTCAAAAGAGAAATTACATTACAATGATAAAACATGAATACTAAGGATTTATTTTGAAAAGAAACTAAGTTTCTTGAGCGTTTTAGCTAGATAGGTCGTCAAATGGTTGATGAGTGTTTTCCGATTCAGGAATGAAGAAGGACTTCATGAAAGATGTGTTTAGAGGTTCCATCATCTTATTCACAAGTACGTACAACGGACTTTGAAATTGAGGGTGGAAGTACATGATGTGATGATAAAGGCGTGTCAAGAACATTCCATAAGGGATTAGATTGTTCTTGTTTCCTTGAAGGTTTACAATTCGCCTTGCGAAGAAATAGGCGAGATTGTATAGTTGTTGTGTTAGCAAACAATACATTATGTGAGCACAACAAGCGGGAAGGATTTCTCTATTTCCCCTAAGACTCCAAACATTTTCACGTAGGATGAGTGCGAGTGGCTTGTACTCATCTCGGATATCCCGTGTATAGATAATGTTTGGATCAGAGTAATAGGGTCGAGGTTTGCATAACGTGTGATTCAAGTGATAACGCTACACCCGTCGTTCGGGGTCAAAGGAACTTCCTTTTCGTCAAGCAAGTTTTTCAACACCCTAGGCAGTGAACCTAATCGTTGTAGTGTAGTATTAGGGTAAGCCACGGGAATTGATATCGTTCTCTAGGGGAATAGGAATGCTAGTAAGAAGTTACTACGCTAAGGTTGGGGTTGAGGAAGATTATTTTTTATCTTTTTATGTTTTTTAGGAAATGGAAAGGTACGAATCTCGGGTTTTAGATTTGGGGGGTTGGTATTTCTACCGATTACTCTACTTATCTAATTATCTAAACTAAGGTGTATGTAGTCTATGTCTAATTATTGTGTGCTCGTATGATGATTTAAAGATGTGTTTACTTAGGTTTTATTACTCCTTAATTATCTCCTATTGATGGTTGAATTGTCACGTCCTTATTCTTAATCGCGTTGTGTATCTAAGGTCGTAGGGTATGCGTTTATCCCTATCTCTTTGTAACTACCAAAGGTCAATGACTACAAAATCTCTAGGATTTATAAACTTTAACTCTAAGGTACTCTTCAGATGGTTTAGCCTACAATGACTCTAGGTACTATAAGCTAAGGTTCACAAAGATTAATCAAGCATTAACTACACAACGGATGACCTATCGCAATACTAGATCATTAACAATTAAGATAAGAGACAACCAATCAATATTCAATAATTAAGTTTCATATTCCCTAAGCAAACACACAAGTAAATTAGCTGGACATGGGAAACATGCAAGCATACACACAAGTAATTGAAGAAATAATTGAATTAATGAAGTAAAACACTTATCTTGATGTAAGATAGGGTATGGAACCCTAAAATACTGTACAAGACAGCCTTGGTTCGGTTTAGGTTTTTACTCCAAAAGATTGCACACTGAAAACTAAAAAATTCGGATTCTATGTATAAGATTACAAATGCGACGGTGTCACCCTTTGATTTGTGACGCCGTCAGGTCGCCGTCATTAGGGTTTCATCTTGGCCACGTTAGTCTTGCGACGGTGTCACCTTATGCTTGTGATGCCGTCCCCTTCAGTCTCTGACGTCGTCTGGATCAAATCTAGGCCGTCTGAGTTACGATGACCTACTCTTTTAAAACCTGAAGCCGTCACTTGTAAATAAGCAATTTGGCTACTAGCGTCACTATTTTGTGTCTGACGCCGTCCCCTTCAGCTCCAGCAGCCTGAGTGTCTCGATTCTTGACTTTGGCCATTTTCTTCGTATATTCGCGCCTTTTTGTCCGAATAAGTGTCATTCCAGCATTTTGCCTTCAAGATACCTAAAAAGTGAAAAGGAACGATATTAAGTAATAACGGATACAAAAGTGATCAAATAAGGGCTTAAACGACCTCTCAAAAAGGTATATTTTAAAACCTTATCAAATATCCCTACACTTGGTATTTTCTTGTCCTCAAGCAAATGTGCTTTTAGCCAATCAATTTATAAGTTAGGAGTCATGAAGCATTGGTTTAAAACAATCCACAACACATATAAGCCCCGCAAAAGTCATAACAAGCACGGAAATTACATACTAGCACCTCACATGGGGTGTTTGGATACTCACATCTCTCGTATGTATATGAAATATAACAAGTTGGAAATGGAAGATAAACACTCATTAACCGGTCCTAGTACATAGATTACCATAGGCTTGAGACTAGATCAAACCTCCATCGCTTTGGCGTAAGCACCTAGGAAAGACTATCCAAGAGGTCTTTTAAAGGGTTGTAATGTAAGGCTTACGATAGGGAAACAAAGGGTTTGGTGGGATAGGCTATTTAGTGGTGGCAAGTCAAAAATCTTTATGTTACAAGCATGCGAAGAATGGCGTTGCTAAGCCAAGACTTGACACTCTAGACTCTAGATAACTGAAACAAACAAACATAAATCAAAAGATAGATGTAGGATGGTTATATATATATATATATATATATATTTCACTCTATATATTTTTATTTTATTTTTTCTCTTTTTCTATTTTTTTCGATTTTTTTTTTCATACACTTTTACTCTACCATCCTCTACGATAACATCAAAATGATAGGGATTTATAGGCACATCCCTACACTTGAGTTTTTATTACTCTAACACTAATTTGACCCGAATTGAAAAGATCAAAACACTTGGAGTACATTATTACGCAAATAAAGGGAATTTGAATTTAACGTTCCTTCCCGTCATCTCATAAAATTTAACTTTTCCCATGAGTCCCAATCGTCCCAAAACTGTGTACAAAGGATATGACTCGACTTAGCAACTTATGCAAGCAACAAGATAATTGAACTAAGGGTTTAGGGTGATAACAATAATGCACTAAAAGTGAGTGCATACAAGGTAGGCTAAGGCGATTTGGGTGTACATTTAGGGGTGGGGTGTAAACAATGCTCTTCATTGATATTCTAGAAAACCGAAACATCACGAGAACCGCGAAAAGGATAGGCTCTGAGGGGTTAACTAGGGGTATCGTGTACTAAAGATGAGTACAACGCAAAGGTGTGGGGGAATTACTCAACCGATGTGGAAGAAGTAATTATATTACGGGTATCAAACAAGGGTTATCCTAATGCCTCTTATCATTTAGTTATTCCTAACTACACAATTGTAGTCTTACTAGCGATCTCGGGATGCATCACAAAACAAGTTCTAGAATCTATTATACTACCGGTTCACAGTCTAAGCATTAAAGATGAATGCTTTAATTACTACTAATCTAAGGGCGATCCTCACATTTTGGGTGGAATTTAAGTGGTAAAGGGTTTTTGTGCTAGTCATGCAACTTCCTATCTATGTGACGCTTTTGTTAAGACTAATGGCCCACTCCTATATGTCATGAAAAATTTAAAATTTGGTGCCAAAATTACCCTAACCGACATTTTCTCATGGTTTATTACACAAATGCAATTGGACAAAGCAAATATTCAAGGATAAGCATAGTTTCAAAGTTCCAGTTTTATTTTCCCTCCCTACACTTAAACTGAACATTGTCCCCAATGTTCCCCGAAAGTATCAAAGTTATGATAATGGAAGGTAATAAAAGATGAAAGAAACTAATACTCCCCTGATTAGCTCGGTAGGATCCGTGTAAAGTCATGGTTACATCTTTCTTCAAGAAGAACGTTTGCGTGAAAAGCTCCTTCTCATCTTATGTATCTTCTTCTTGGTAAATTAAACCTGCACACTTGAAGAAAACAAACGAAACCTTCGCATAAAATCGGCGGTAATAATATATATAAGACTCTACTAAACTAGGATATAATGCTTGTGGAATGGATGTTTACAGAATTTCTGGAAAATTAAGACCTGGAAAATTCCAAAATTTTATAAGTAGCTCAGAAAACGAGAAAAAGTAATCAGTTGTTTTTGCTCCTTCCTGACGGTGTCAGGTTGCGATCCTGACGCCGTCAGGTATCCTGACAAAAACTGGTCTGCGATTTTCTGGAAAATTTACATCTTTAGAATCTGGAAAAATTTCCTGCAAAACATCCATTATGACTCGATACAAGCATTTGACTCGAACAAACACACATGTATATCTTTTACATAATTGTAATTCTCATGTTTACGTTTCTTTTGAAAACGTGTGTAATCCTCCCTACACTTATCCCTTATGTAAAATACCTTTATATGTAATTAAGACGAGGTTAAAGACAAAATAAAGCATTTTTACAAATTTAAACATGAGAATAAACAATCAATAAAAGATACACGACATAAACAAGCAAACAATTAAGCATGGGTTGCCTCCAACGAATCGCTTTTATTTATTTATGAGTCTTGTAGCTAGACTCGAAGTCGTACCTCTACGTACCGATATAAGTAAGCCTATCCTTTAGAATGTCATAAGGATCAAACTTATTATTTAAGTTCCTAGTAGTACGTTTGGTTCGATATGCCTTTTCAAATTTTCTCCGTCGGGATCATAGATCGTTATCCTAATGTGCCACTCTCCATTTCCATCACTAGGCGGTCTATCCCAATCCTATTTATGTTTAGGCTTATCGCTCTCAACTTTCCACTTATTCATGACAAGGTTGATAGGCAAGCTTCCTAGGAACTCGGTCATCTTCCTAAATACTAAGGCGTCCTCGAACGGGTTCACTTCCATGTCCCTAGCCATTTCTTTTTCATGGAAAGTTGCTTTACTAGCAAAGGCTTCATCTAGGTAGAAAGGTCGTTGGGGACCTATGAAGTTCTTATCTAACCAAGGTCTGTATCTAGATGGCGTTTTATCCAACCTAATCTCATGTGGGATTTCCTCTTCTTTGTAGTAAGTATGCTTTTTGACATCGTAAATTGACCTAGCACTCCCCTCTCCTACCACTATTTTGGACATCTTACAATCAATGATGGTACTAGCGGTAGCTAAGAATCCTCTTCCTACAAGCAATGGGCATGTCAGGTCCTTATTCATGTCTAGCACATGGAAATCCACCAAAAGAGTCAATTCTCCTACGTGTACTACCATGTCTTTTATTATCCCTACCGGATATGCAATACTACCATCCGCTAGACCTAAGATGGTTTATGTTGGTTCTATCTTACCTAAGTTAAGGCTTCTATGGAGGGACAACGGAACAAGATTGATGCATGATCCTAAGTCGACTAGAGCATCGAGAGGTTTGGAAGTTCCAAGCCTACACGGAAGAGTAAATAGACCGGGATCGTCTAACTTCTTAGGTAGATTATTTCGCAAAAAAGCGGACCCATGTTTTCCAAGTTTAAGTTCTAACTCATATTTTTCTTTTAAAGCATTATAATAAGGTGCATGAGTTAAGACTTCAAGAATCGGTTTTTCTTGATGGGGTTCCTTGTACTCCTCCTCTAGATTAGGTTTGGGTCATGAAGGTGCTCATAATCGTTTAGTTGTCTCTTACTTCTCCGAAGAACCGTTGTATGACGAAAAAACATTCCGTCGGCTGTTCCGGATGCGCCGAGACCTATTCAATCGAATTTTGCAAGAGGTAACTAATTATTCTCCTTATTTTCAACAAACTCCTGATTATAGGGGCGTACTTGGTATTTCCCCATTGGTCAAGTGTACTGCAGCAATTCGTCAATTGGGATACGCGGCCGTTCCTGATTCTCTTGACGAGTATCTGCAATTGGGTGCAACAACAGCACGCAATCGTCTCCGTAACTTTTGCAAGGTTATCATGGAGTTATATGGTGCTGAGTATTTGCGAAAGCCCACGTATTCTAACCTTGAAAGATTATATGCTCATCACGAGCATAAGCATGGGTTTCCTGGGATGATGGGAAGCATTGATTGTACATGTTGGGAGCGGGAGAATTGCCCCAATAGTTGAGTACCGGGGCAAAACCCCGAAGGGTTTGCCCCACAAGTTGACGGGTTTCTCAAGAGTAGGTTCTACCAATGGCGCGGGACCTTGGTATCTCATTTTGGATTGTTTGAAACTCTTGTTGATAGCATTTACCGAGTGAACCGTTGGTTGTGAGGGGAATGGGTGCGTACTCTCCCATGGTGAACAAGAACATGAAGTCGATGAAATCGAACTCACTTTTGGCTTCTTTATAGTATCACTTGGGAGTGCTCTAATTTCCCGGTCATTAAAGGCTTTTAAGAGGGCATCAAGCTTGTTTGTCATCTCGCTTTGTCGTTGCTTAAAATCGGCTTCAAGCTTAGTTAATCGAGTTTCTTGAGATGACATGAATCTAGATGAAATTGCCTCAAGACTAGTGGGGTTCCCGGTGTTTGGAGGATTGAACCTATTAGGTGGACTAGATGAGCTTTGGGGTGTGCTTGAATTTTGGTTCCACTTAAGGTTAGGGTGATTTCTCCATGAGGGGTTGTAAGAATTTCCTAAGTTGTTTTGTTCGGGCTTGAAAGTGTACCACTTTTCTCCCGCTCCGTCGGTACGCGTGGAGGCGTAGTCCGCAAAAGCTTGCTCGGGGAGTCTTGTGCAATCACGAGTGTCATGGGGACCACTACATAACTCACAAGGTAGAGTGATTTTATTCACTTGATGTGAAGACTTAGGATTTTCGTAGGAGCTCATTAGGAATTTAACTTGATCTTCAAGCTCGAGCATCCTACGGTCGGAAGATTGTGAGTCAATGGGAGGCAGGGAGATTGCCTTAACGGTTTTGGGCAACTCACGGGGGTCATTCCAACTTTCGTTGTCATAGAGAGCAAGGTCCTCTATTATACCCCACGATTCTTCCGCGGTGAGATCACTAAGTTTTCCACCGGCCGCTTGGTCAATGGATCGCTTGGTGGGGAAGTTGACATGATCATAGAAGAGTTGGACTTGGAGCCAAAGATCAATGCCGTGATGAGGGACTTTATGGAGTAAGTCCTTGAATTGAGTCCATGCTTCATAGAGAGATTCACCTTGACGTTGTTGGAACATCAAGATATCATTCCTAAGCTTAGTGGTTCTCCCCGGTGGGAAAAATTAAGCAAGGAAGCGAGAGGTGAGATCATCCCAACTTGAGATGGAGCCGGCGGGAAGTCGCTCAATCCAATTACTAGATTGGTCCCGTAGAGAGAATTGGAAGAGACGCAAGCGCGTGGTCTATAACAACCCGTAAAATTTCGGATTATTATAATAATATTTATCATGTCAGAAAATTCAAATCAACCATTTTCTGACAAATGCCAATATCTAAAACTTAAAAACGAGAGGTCATCCCGTTTCTTTATAAATAAGATATCGCACACACGATACTTACCCACTAAGTATCTGTATAATAAAAGTGAAATTTATTATTATCCAAGTTAAAATTCAAGCATACATAGGCTTAACCCATTGTTTCGAGAAAACATTTCGCATACTGCAGCGCAGTAGCATAAAAAACTAAAAATAAATACTTAGATAAGAGAAAAATACACATTTTATCAATCACTAATAATTTATGAAAGAAAACGAGAAGTTATCTCGTGAATTTAAAAACTCACGACACCGCACGCATACCGACACCAAATTAATATCGGCAAACATTTATAATCAAATTTCTACGTAATAATAAAACTATATTATTACACTTACAAAAACGCTTCTAAAAATATAATTTCTATATCTTTCGGGTACCGGGAAGGTACGTTTACTCAAGATTCGACAAAACACGAGGTATAGTCAATACAGTAATTATAATAAAACAAAACACATCTACACCTGTCCCACTTCTTTTACTTCTTTCTTCTTCATTTTCCTTTTTTCGCTTCTTCCACAACCAGGAATCCAAAAAGAAAGTTGCTCCCCTTCCTCTTCAGTCACCATGATCCATCACCACAAATTTCAGCCACCTAATCTATCCTATACTATCACGAGGAAACACTAGCGCGGCTATGAATGGAGATGGAAGCCAAGTAGAGTGCCACGTTTCAATCAAGAAGAGAAAGTGGGTTCAAGACCATCCCTTTGTACATCTATAAAAAGGTTGGTTCTTCAGTCGAAGTCTCCATCAATTCCTCAAAATAAAATCCGAATTAGGGTTCCAAGAATTAGGGTTCATATCAAAACAAAGGGGTATTTAAAATTGAGTTGGGGGTTTTGTTATTGGATGCATAAGGAAGGTTTCCCAAGTGATTAATTTCTCCAGTCCATCTCGGGTCCTCTCCAATTGAGCTCCTTGTTTTCGGTGTTCATCTACCCGACCCACTAATGGGTTTCATTGTAAGAACATAATTATTATTATCATTTTTTTTTTAGTTGGTCATACCATTTGTCTAATTCGAATGTAAAAATTCTTGTTCATGCCGATTAATAAAATAAAAAGAGATGTTGATTTATATTGGTAGTATTAAATTTCTTAATAATGATGTTGGAAAAATTTCTTACTAAATTGTTGTTGTTGCTGTCGTGGACCAATAAAGAGAACACCAGGAAATGTTTGCTAATAAAATTTGGTCTTGACTTAAATTGGATTTATGCTCATTGTTTCGGCTTATTTCTTTGATATTCAGGGTCTTACTTAGCTGTGAAAGTAAACCCCATTCGAGGGTGTTTGTTCTACCTAATTGTGTTTGACTCGTTACGACACCTAGGCGTAGGGGTGATTGTATCGAGTCCCCTTACTGTGTCCGGTAACGAGACAAGGCTCGTTTTAAGCCTTCATGTTTTCTTTGGCACTAGTATTAATACTTATGTCGTAGTCATTAGGAAAATTGGTTGGCTATTGTTGTGATGTTGTTTCAAAGGTACAAAGGGGACCCAAGGGCATGATTGTTTGTCACATTTTCTTTTTCTTTCCACCAAATAAGGTGCAATTGCAGCTCCAAAAAGGGTGCGTTTCAACCTGTAAATCAGCCCCAAAGAGGGTGCGATTGCAGCTCCAAAAGGGTGCGTTTGCCCGCTGATTTCCAGCTCCAAATGGGTGCGTTTATCCTGCTGATTTCCAGCTCCAAATGGGTGCGTTTGCCCGCTGATTTCCAAAAGGGTGCGTTTGCCCGCTGAGTTTCAGCTCCAAATGGGTGCGTTTGCCCGCTGATTTTCAGCTCCAAATGGGTGCGTTTGCCTGCTGATTTTCAGCTCCAAATGGGTCCGTTTGGGTTACTAAATTTCAGCACCAATAGGTGCGTTTGGTTTGCTTTTGTTTTGCTGATAAGCAGCCCCCGTCAGCGGTGTTTGTTTTGTCGTCTAACAGCCCACAAGTGGACGCTCGGTTCATTTTGTAACGTCTCGAGTTATTCCACGAATTCATTCCCGTCTCGCCTCATTTCACTCGACCACAAGCTCACAATATAAATCACCATGAGTTATGCTAACGTATGATGTAAACGAGATCTATATACTTAACAACTAGACTTTTTATACAATTACAACCTTTAAAAATCAAATCAATACGAGACTTGTAAATCTTAAACATGCTTATTTAATTTAAACTTATACGAGACTTGTAAATCTTAAACATGCTTATTTAATTTAAACTTATATACTCTCAAGTTGGTGATGTAAAAACATACTTAAGTTTTATAAAATTTTAAAGCGCCTTTTGCTTAAACATATATTTTTATAACTATTAGTTACCAAGAGGAACCAACGTGTATACAAGAGTCATGCCCAATTTTCGTCAATATACATATTTAACTTATTATATTTAATAATAACTAACAATAAGGAGTTTTTATACATCACCTACATCTCTCATACAATAGCATTAAATAAAGCTATTATTTAAACTTTTGAATACGTTCATATAAAGATATATACACATATGTACAATTAGTCAAATACATTACATCACCCGTTAACGTCTAACATTATATATATATATATATATATATATATATATATATATATATATATATATATATATATATATATATATATATATATACTTCCTTCATTCATGATGTCACCTTCAATCCGATAATGTCCTAATGAATGTACATACCTTTCATACATCCTCATTCGGTTATCATCAAACCGAAGCCTTGTTCTTCCTGATATACTTCGCTATACCCTTCAAGAGCCAATACTACAAACATTTAGAAAAATGTTCTAAACTTAACCAATGCCACACAAGCAGCAACAACAACAACAACAACAACAACAACAACAACAACAAAAACATTTAAAACTTATAAAGTTGGTTAAACTTTATCGAGTCTTAAACATAAAGACTAAATTGCCGTATTAATTAGGTTTCTTGTCGGAGCCGTGCACTATCACTCCTTGATTTAATTCTCTTTAGACTTCATATTGCACATTGCCAAGGTGAGTTTCATAGCCCCTACTTTTAACTGCTTTATACTTGTTTTGGGGGAAGATACATGCTCATTTTACTTAAATCATTTTACTTGTGCATTCCATGCATACTATGCTTTTACATGTTTAAAGTTTTCATCATACATAGATGTTTTATGGAGCATACCAAAATGTTTGACCTAGAATATTACGCAACTTAGCCTAAGTCCTTAGATCCCAAATTGCCCTCTTCATGAACCCCACATTCTCACTGGGAAGCTTAATGTTATAAATAGATCTATTGAGGGTGACTCCTTGTTCGGTTGACCCGCTTGGGTCAAGACGAAACATATAACATGTCGGGACCGAGTGTATTGGGATAAACACTCGCCATGGGCTCACTAATTGTATGACTTCCTTGTGCATCTGACGTAAAACCGGCCTTGCATGAACTTAGTGCTAGCGTAATAGATTCAATATATGGCATTATATTCATTATAGTGTACATATACCCTTTTCATGGTCCACTAATGAAATTCTTTTATCAAATGAAATCATAAAATTTATGACATTATGCAAGACGTAATGATCATCAAAAACCAAATTTGAAACATTGTACCGAAATCCTTTTAAATAAACCTATGAACTCACCAGGTAGTCGGCCCCTTTGCATGTGTCTTGTGGTTTTGAGGTGATAGCTTATCTTGGAGGCCTTAAGGCAAAGGCATGGCATGGTCATAGATGACTCGATTTATGTATGGGACCACTGTTTATAATGGGCCATTTTCCGTGATCTAATCAAAATGTAAACATTGTTTTTAAGAAATGAATAAAAGTTTATTTATGAAAATCCGTTGTTCTATGCTTATGTTGTGATACCAATTTAGTAGCACCCCAATACTTGTTTGCTTCCGCTGAGCCATTTTGGGGGTGTTACATGGTCTCCCGAGTGATGGCATCGAGGTCGATGGAATCGACGATTTTAAGGAAATCCTTAAGATGCTGATAAGGATCTTCGGAACGAAGTCCATGGAATGCACATCCGTTTTAAACCAACCGGATGGTGTCGGATCGCAGGGCCGTAGTTTGGGCTTGGTCGGGAAGCTCAATGGTGTTCCTATATCCTAGGTGGCTTGGTCTTGAGTATTCACCAAGAGTATGGCCTCGTGGTGGGTCATTTGGTGGTGGGTTGATGAGTGGTGGTTGGTTATCACCTTCCATAATGAAAAGTGATGGGGCTACTAACAAAGGTCACGAAGAAGGGGGATAGACTACGAGGAAGCTAAAAAAGGGAAAAAAAGCTTACTTGATAGGAATCAAGCAAGGAAACCTAAACGAGTTGGACTCCTAACTAGCTATTCTATTCCCCGACAGTGGCGCCAAAAACTTGATAACGCTACACACGTCGTTCGGGGTCAAAGGAACTTCCTTTTCGTCGAGCAAGTTTTTCAACACCCTAAGCAGTGAACTTAATCGTTGTAGTGTAGTATTAGGGTAAGCCACGGGAATTGATATCGTTCTCCAGGGGAATAGGAATGCTAGTAAGAAGTTACTACGCTAAGGTTGGGGTTGAGGAAGATTATTTTTTATCTTTTATGTTTTTTTAGGAAATGGAAAGGTACGAATCTCGAGGTTTGGATTTGGGGGTTGGTATTTCTACCGATTACTCTACTTATCTAATTATCTAAACTAAGGTGTATGTAGTCTATGTCTAATTATTGTGTGCTCGTATGATGATTTAAAGATGTGTTTACTTATGTTTTATTACTCCTTAATTATCTCCTATTGATGGTTGAATTGTCACGTCCTTATTCTTAATCGCGTTGTGTGTCTAAGGTCGTAGGGTATGCGTTTATCCCTATCTCTTTGAAACTACCAAAGGTCAATGACTACAAAATCTCTAGGATTTATAAACTTTAACTCTAAGGTACTCTTCAGATGGTTTAGCCTACAATGACTCTAGGTACTATAAGCTAAGGTTCACAAAGATTAATCAAGCATTAACTACACAACGGATGACCTATCGCAATACTAGATCATTAACAATTAAGATAAGAGACAACCAATCAATATTCAATAATTAAGTTTCATATTCCCTAAGCAAACACACAAGTAAATTAGCCGGACATGGGAAACATACAAGCATACACACAAGTAATTGAAGACATAATTGAATTAATGAAGTAAAACACTTATCTTGATGTAAGATAGGGTATGGAACTCTAAAATACTGTACAAGACAGCCTTGGTTCGGTTTAGGTTTTTACTCCAAAAGACTGCATTAATCGAAAACTAAAAAATTAGGATTCTATATATAAGATTACAAATGCGACGGCGTCACCCTTTGATTTGTGACGTTGTCCGCAACGCCGTCATTAGGGTTTCGTCTTGGCCACGTTAGTCTTGCGGTAGTATTATGCTTGTTACCCGTCCCCAAGACGTCGTCGGATCAAATCTAGGTCGCTGAGTTGCGACGACCTACTCTTTAAAACACAAGCCGTCACTTATAAATGAGCAATTTTGCTCTTGAGCCGTCACAAAAGTTGTACACGGCGTCACTTTTGTAATGGCTCGACGCCGTCCCTTCCAAAGTACTGAGTGTCTCGATTCTTGACTTTGGCCATTTTCTTGGTATATTCGCGCCTTTTCATCCGAATAAGTGTCATTCCAGCATTTTTCCTTCAAGATACCTAAAAAGTGAAAAGGAACGATACCTAAAAAGTGAAAATTTGGCTACTGAGCCGTCACAAAAGTTGTACGACGGCGTCACTTTTTTGTGCCTGACGCCGTCCCCTTCAGCTCCAGCAGCCTGAGTGTCTCGATTCTTTACTTTGGCCATTTTCTTCGTATATTCGCGCCTTTTCATCCGAATAAGTGTCATTCCAGCATTTTTCCTTCAAGATACCTAAAAAGTGAAAAGGAACGATATTAAGTAATAACGGATACAAAAGTGATCAAATAAGGGCTTAAACGACCCCTCAAAAAGGTACATTTTAAAACCTTATCATCAAGTCTTGAGGGGAAGGTATGTGTGAACAGTATGGACTGTTTTCTTCACGATAGTTAAAAAGAGAATCAAGAGACCAATCTTCAGTGAAGGCATATTGTCCATGATTTGGAATTCGGAGAATGTGAGCAAATTGCCCAAGGGTTAAAACAAACTTTTGGTTTTTGATCCAAAACCAAAGAGATAGAGATCGATCCTCGTTATGAACGAGTTCAACTTGACGGAAGAATTCCAATACAAACCTTGGACAAATTTTCTCGTTGATTCCGAGAAGACATTTTAGTCCTATGGTTCGGAAAGAGGTATTGATACCTTCTTCGTATTGTAGAGGAGTGTCGACAATACGTCCTTCATGGAAGTGACGTGTTTCGAGATTATTGAACCCACGGACATGATTGCCAGGTGTGGTGGGCGACATAAGTGAGTGAAAAATCGAACTCATACTCATGAGACATGACGTGACCTATGGAAGTAAAAAGAATAAGATGAGATGTATTAAAACAACAAGATGATCACCTAACGTTTTTACTAGATATCTGTTAACAATGACAATTAACTCACTTAGTATTTAACATTCTAGTGAAATATTTCTTTTAGAAAGAAAACGGTTTATATTGCATGAGAAACTGTTTTCCAGAAGAACGGTTCTCATGGTTCCCTTCCATGAGGGATCCGGCTAGTTGAACTACATGGATCCGTGGATCTGTAGTGACAGAAAAAGGATTTTGACGAAAAATATATTTTTGCATCTTATAGGTTTATGCAAAGATATGTATTTTAGCCAATTTTTACTTTAGCATGCATTGTTGGTTTCTAGAGTATCTTAGGACCAAAAGTACGAAAGACAAAGAGTAAAAGAAATGACAAACACATTATGAAAAATAAAGTAGATAAACTAAAACATTAGTAATATTTCATTTCAATGCTAAGAACGATACAAGGATTGGGTATATAACACCAATGCAGATTAACAACACAAAGTACATGTCTCCATAAGAAAACTTAATCATGGGGAACGCGAGAGCGATGAGTGTCAAGACAATTAGTACGGGGGCGATGTAAACCATGATGATGAAGTTCTTCCTTGGTTTGGATTTGGGATGGGATGAGATGAGAAGGAAGATGAAGTTTGAATGAGAGGTAATTTTTGAAAGTGGAAGATCTGAAAAAATGAGGGTTTGGTGGAGTTAGACGATTGGAAGGGATATTTATGGGGAAGGAGGAATTTTTGAGATTTGTGTTTTGTTTTATTATTAGAAAGATATGATTTTTAGATTAAGTAAAATAATACACAAGTTTATAAACCTAGACTATAGACGGAAGAGTAACACGTATGCAAGAGAAGATTCCTAACGAATCTACGTGTAATATATGAGTATGTAAAAAAATAATCATATAATTATCCTATATAAGCAACCTTAATTATCTAAGCTAATATTATTTAGAGATAGGTAGGAAAACATACCTCTAATGCACTTATGAGTGTCTTTCTAATGACAAAAAATGTCAATAGACAACTCCGGTTTCTTCGTGATTAAGATACCTTCCTAGGGAAGATAATCTTGTTACCAAGCAATTCCTATGGCATGATAAGTATGAGCTTTAACTAAGCAAGATGACAATGAAGGTTAGTGCAATTTAGTAAGATAAATAAGAGAAAAAAAAATTGTTGTCATCCAATCAACATCCTACAAAAGTGTTTTTAAAACATGGTGTTTATTTTTGTAAAAGACCTTCTTTGTAGTTTTCAATTAAACACGGATCGTATCAAGTTTTTAGAATACAACATACTCTAAGAAACTTGGTAACGAAGCTCTGATGCCAATTGTAGAAAACTAGAAGGGGGGTTGAATAGTTTTACCAATTAAAACTTGGTTTTAAACTATTTAGATCGACTTATGTCAATCTACTTAAACGTGTGTGTTGGATGTTGATAGACACGTATATAGATAAATAAGATTAAGATAAAGAGTAAGAAGCACAAAACCACAACGCGAGTATTTATAGTGGTTCGGCTACAAGGACACCTTCCTTGCCCTACTCCACTCCCCGAGTTACCTACTCGAGAGTTCGTAATCACTACACAACACCAACTCCTTGTGGCGGAGAAGCCTTCACAATGTTGCCTACTCTTTATCCGTATGACAACATCAACAAGGATATCAATATCCTTTGACTCAATATAAATCTATCTTTTACATCAACACACCATATAGAATGTACACCTTAGGCACCTTTCACTAATGCCTTTGGCTCGAACTCTAGGCATCCTTCACTAAAGCCTTGTGACTTGACTTATAGGCACCCTTCACTAATGCCTTTAGCCTTGACTTCTAAGCACCCTTCACTAGTGCTTTCAATATGGACGTTCGACACCTTTCACTAATGTCTTCGTCTGGACCCTTTAGACATCTTTCACTTATGTCTTCGACACTACACTTCTAATGAGAAAGAATAGAACTATCAACAAGAGAACCTCAGTAGTCTTGATGATGAAGCATGGCAACTCATGGACTTGAGCTTGCTCGACTTCAAAAAGTGGTGATCTCGCCTTTAAGAGGAACCTAGAGAATCACATGAAAAAACAAAAAAAAACTACATACAAAGATCACTTGGATCTGTAGTTAGAGAGTTTACAACTCAAAGAGAAAATGTATATATGAGGGGTGCTTTACCATGAAGAAATGACTCACTATTTATAGAGAGAAATGTGCTACTGTCCCACGGATCCCTTGCTTGAGGGATCCGTCCAGTGTAAACTGAGGGAACCGTGGGACGCTCCTCTTTACCCATGGGTTTTGGGTCATGGGTCATGGGTCATGGGTCCTAGACTTTGGACTATGGGTATCTAAGTAGATACAATGTATCTACAAGATGCAATGCATCTAGTCCATGGGTCATGGGTTAAAACCATGGGTCATGGATAACACCCATTTATGACTTATGCATGATGTCATGCAATGGGTTATGGGTTATGCTCCATGGGTATGGGTCATGGACTTTGGGTTATACCCAACTACATTCAATGTATTTGGTCAATGGGTCAAATACTTAAACTTCTACCCATTATATTACCCATTATAATACATATTAATTATGTATATATCTACCCAATATGTAAACACTAGTTGTTGTACATATGTATTACTAAATCATAAAATCACTATTATTTGTTTAGTGTTTTATATGAAATCGTAAGTGTGTTAGTAAACTATCGACTCAAACTATTTACGTATTTTATTTGCTTCATTAAAATGATCTTACGTTTGTTATCAACAAAACATTATAATATCGTAAAATATAAATAAACGTTTTTACGGCTTATTTGTATTAACAACTAACATTTTTTTTGTATGTATTATCTTTTCTCACTTGACGCCCTATTCTAGAGGGAGTTACCGTCAATGGGGAGTTACAGCTTTGTGGATCATTTTTTTCCACCATTTATTTCTTTACTCGACTCACTTTTTGTTTCGACAAAAAGGGAGAGAAGAGAGTAAAACTCACATATACACTTTCAAAACATACATCTAATCTTAAGTTTTACTCACCATAACTTTATGTTTTGTCATCAACAAAAAGGGGGAGATTGTTAATACAAATAAACCGTAAAAACGTTTGTTTATATTTAGCGATCTCGTTATGTTTTGTTGATAACAAATATAAAGTTATCATAAGTAAAATTATAAGAATACATATTGTTTTGCAAAGTATATGCATTTGGTCACTTACATAAATGTTGTAATAATAAATTATTGTTATATAATATGTAATAGGTTGGGTAATATCCAAGACCCATGACCCATACCCATGGAGCTAATCCATAACCCATGACCCATTGCATGACATCATGCATGAAATCATGTTGGGTATTATCCAAGACTCATGACCCAATGTCCATGACCCATGACCTAAGACCCCTGACCCATTGTCTAGATACATTGTATCTTGTTGGGTACCCATGACCCAAAGTCCATGACCCATGGCTCATAACCCATAACCCGGTTTGCAACCCAAAATCCAGACTATTCTGACCCAGACTGCCGGATCCCTGTAAATGCACTGGTCGGATCCCTTGAGTGAGGGATCAGCCGGAATCGTAGGACAGCAGGCTTTTGTGCCTATAAATAGTGAGCCTTTTCCTTATTTTTTCTTACCCTTCTTCTTACAACTATCTCATATATTATCTCACTCTCCTAACCTCTGATCATTTGATCATTCTAGTAGTTCTTCTATCTTTTTTTGTGATTCTCATATAGGTCCTTCACGATCCTTTTAGGCACAGGGACGCGAGAACCTAAGAAACAACTTTTTTTTTGAACTCCTCCTCCAGCAAGATGGGGGACACAAAAGAGCCGTATAGTGCAGTAGCGCTCACATTTTTTTGCTTACTCTTGCACTTGAATTTCAAAATCCGGCTCGCTCCCGGCCTTTGGACCCTTGGCCCGCTTAGAAGTGGATTTGAACCACTGACACAAGGATTTTCAGTCCTTTGCTCGCCTGTTGAGCAAGATGCATTGCGATTTCCTCTTCTGTGGACGCACCTATGACCCGGGACGGGAAGAAAAAGACTTTTTTCTACGGCGAGCTTTCTCTCGTAAAGCCAAAGACACCCCAAGACAAGTTCCAATTGTTGGGAAGGGGACATGATCAATAGAACCTGGTTGGATCCGGGTTGGGCGAGATCACACTATTCTACAAGTCATCCAAGCAAAGGGTCCTTGATTGATTTATCCATTCACAAGATTTCTGTAGCATATCTTGTAATTCATATTTCACATAGTTTTTGTGTAATAGTTGTGTAAAGGTTTAGTTGTACCTCGTGGAAGAACTCGGTATTTAGCTTTGTACCAAAAAAAGTGTAAGCAACGTGTGAGGCTTCTCGGCCAAGTGGAAGGAGCTTGTTGACATAGTGCTTGAACTCTCGAGTGGGGTACTCGGGGAGTAGAGTAGGGCAAGGAATGTATCCTTATAGCCGAACCACTATAAATCACGTGTGTTGCTACTTTCTATCATTTTACTTTACTCGTTTTCTTTACTTAATTTACTTATTGCTTCGTACTATTTATCCATCTTCACATAAGATCAAATCTAAATCTTTGAAACTTAAATTAAAATTGGTAAAACTATTTAACCACCCCCCCACCCATCTTCTAGTTTTCCACACACACTTATTAAGTTATGTGACCATATGTACTGGATTTTTACTACACTTAAATATTGTGTGACAAAACGTTTAGTGTGACCATATATGGCATTTGGTCACAGTGTTCAAGTGTGTGACATATATTTTTCACTGTTTATATGTATATCGTGACTAATGCTTCAACCTTACTTTTCATTTGTCACGCGTTTCAAATTCATATGTGGCTAAATAATTAGCAAAAGATAGCAGTCACCTTAAATAATGTGTGACAAAACTTGACTGTATGATTTAGACACATAAAAAATTACTTCATGTGACTAAAGCTTCAAGCTTACTTGTATTTGTCACGCGTTCCAAATTTATATGTGGCTAAATAATCAAAAACAAAATTACCAGTTACCTTTAGCTACATAATGTTCGATTGTGTGGCAATACAGTTTTAATGGTCACACGATCAAAATTTTCATGTGTGGCTAATTAGTAAATGTTGTCTATTTTTGTACCTTTAGCCACATAAATGTAAATGTGTGGCCGTTCCGTTTTGCCCATATGTGACCAAATCCCATTTTTATACTAGTGCAACTATAACTGAACGATTACAAAAGAAAGACTACACAACCAAACTATATGAGATCACAACATAGTCATTAGTCAAACGATTAGAGAAACGATGAGTTTATCTTTCATCTTCTAAGGTTAACAACTTTGAGAGAGAGAGAGAAAGAGAAAGATAAAGATTGGCTTGAATGAATAATCCTACTTTTCTCATTCCTTATATAGCCACACTTTTCAAACTAGACCCTGTACAAACATGACAGACAATACAAGTCCTTTGCAAAGGAGTTAGTTAAAAATAAGTTTGATATTGTCCAGGAAAGGTCTCTAGACTTAAGTTTGACCATATATTCCAACAAGAAGCAACCCCTTGTCATATTAAACAGTATGTTTGTGTAACATTGCGCCAGATGTCCAATGGCATTGAGAAGAAATTTCTTGCACAATCTTGTGTCGTTGATACCTAATTTTAGTTATTTTAGACACACATGGATGTAACGATAGCTACATATGTTTAAAAACAAGATATTTTATGATTATTTACGTACTTTTGCTGTTGTATTATGTGTTGCTCATTACCAATCATGCTCCAATTGGGTATCAATTAGCAATACCAACTTAATGAAGAAAAAAAAATGTAATATTAATATACTTACTTAACACTAATATTGTACGTAGTTTTTGGTCTTTAGTATGACGACATAAAAAAATATTGATTTTGTTGGAAACTACTAAGCAGATAGTCCTTGTATTTTTTGCCGTCCGAATCATATTATTATAGTCAAAGAATTTTAATGATATATAATAGCATGCATACGTGACACATTTTGTCAAGCTTATGTTATCTATGCTACCTTTATTATATAGTGTATATAATTGTGTGAACAATCTAGCTGAGTGGTTGTGTATTTACATAGTGGTAATTACGAGAAGTGATCGAGTGATGAAAAGGGAAAGACATGAAGAAATATGGGATTTCGAGCACGAATTAGCTGGTGTTGGTGGTCCGAAACTGATACTAGGATTGGATGGTGGAACTACCAACACAATATGCATTTGCATGCCCATTATACCTTCTACTTCAAACCATCATTCTCCACCTGTATATGCCCGTGCTGTTGCCGGCTGCTCCAATCACAACAGTGTTGGTGGTAAGCTATTACTTGTTTAATAAAGTCCATGTTTTCTATTTAAAGGTTGCAACTTGAGCTAGCGCGTCGTGTAATGGGTTCTAGTTTGGTCATCTAGGAAAACCCTTGTACGTTGGGTAGACCCATAACTACATATATCAACAATACCAATAGCCAAATTTTAAAAGACTGTGATTTCGGTGGTTTTATTCCATTTTTATACATCTTGGCATAACTAACATTCTGATCTTTTTTAATCAAATCTAGCATAGCATAACGCAAATGACGGGTTGATAAATAAAAAAGTTGAAATTGTCACCATATCTCATATATAGATGTGTATGTCAAAACACATCTACCTCAATGAACTAGCAGAATCTTTCATGAAATATCGGCATGTATATCTAAGTATTTTAAGTTGGATCATCAATATATGAGGTTTTTTGTTATTGAAGCAAAGCGTTGCTGCCTAACAATTAATGTACAGAGTAATTGATGTGAAAATTTAGTCCAAAACACTGGTTATGAGTAATATCATGAACTTACAGTATATCGTACAGTCTTCCAATTTGTAATTTGAAATTTCATAGTAAAGAGTAGACATAGATGTGGTAGTAATTCTATGTGTTTTGAAGTTTTAGGGTGTTGATTGTTTTTCTCAACATTTTAAATTCTTCTTTCTACTTATAAAAACCTTATAATCAATTTCTGTTGTGCCATCTTTGACTATTCTAAATCGGTGTTTCCCTAATTCTTGTTTCGCCTTCTCATGGTTTCGGATGAATGTGCATCATTTCACTGAGTAAGCTTTTCCTTTTGTGAAAATGCATGTAGAAATATTAAGATTGTTGATGTGTCATTGTATTTGAATTTCTAGAATGAGGATCCAACGTGGTTTTCCGATAACAAAACTTTATGTTATTTACTCCAGTGCATTATTATCCCATTTGGACATTTACGGGAATAACATGGCTATTTTTGTACAACAGAAACTGCTGCAAGGGAGACACTAGAACAAGTTATGGCAGAAGCTCTTTCAAAATCAGGTTCTACGAGGTCTGCTGTTAGTGCGGTTTGCTTAGCTGTCTCTGGAGTTAACCATCCAACAGATCAGCAACGCATTTTAGATTGGCTTAGGTTAGCTACTTAGTTCTCGTTAAATGTATATAACATGTCTTTTTTTACACTGTATTACACCACAAACTTATTTATTACATCCTATATTTTCTTGACAAATCGTTAATGGTGTCACTCTCACAGAACTCCGTGTCATGATAACAATGAAGGTCAAAGCCTTTTTTAGGACCACTTTCAACCCTTTCACCTTTAAGTAGTTTCTGGTTATGACCTATTCAAGATAAAACACCATTCGTATCGACCAAATACAAGTAAATCTGTTGATATTGTCATATGTAACCCATACAGAATCTATACCCCCTTTAAAATTTGGCCATGGCATATCACAACCTACACGCCGAACGTTAATGCTTCTTTTTTCTTGGACTCTGCATCTATGTCTAGAAATGCAATATAAGCCTAGATTACTGCTTTTGGTTCTACTCTGCCTATATTTTGTCATATTGGATTTGGCACTGATTATTATGTGGTTATTTCTTGTTCTATATTGTTTCCATATTCAGAGATATATTCCCGAGCGATGTAGAATTTTTTGTCGAGAATGACGCGGTGGCAGCTTTGGCTAGTGGAACAATGGGAAAACTTCATGGGTGCGTTCTAATTGCTGGTACAGGGACCATTGCTTATGGATATACCGAAGACGGAAGAGAAGCCCGCGCCTCTGGTGCTGGGCCCATCTTAGGTGATTGGGGAAGGTATGAATGTGCAATATATTAGTTTTTACCTATAACAAGAAGTGCCAATGGAGTAATGGGTCCAAACGGGAAATACAAAGATCAGTCTTCTTTCTTAGGCATCAAAGTAGGTTGCCATAGGAAAACCATTACACTGAAAACTTCTTTATGGCCACCCTACTTATAACAAAAATTGAAAACGGAAACTGCAAATGAGAAATCTTACCCTTGATCTTTCCTATTGAATCTAGTATTATTTAACATTTCACATAAACAGTTGATGATCATTTCATGATGATAGGAATAATGTTTTAGTTCTGGCATGTTTACTGATCTGTAGTGGATATGGAATAGCTGCAAAGGCTTTGACATCAGTAATAAGGGCATATGATGGGCGCGGTCCAGAAACATCGCTTACATCTAGCATCCTGCACCAACTCCAACTTTCTTCTCCAGATGAACTAATCGGGTATTTGTTTCAGTCACTTTTTATATGATCTTTCTACATCTGTTAACTATTTTGATACACCTTGATATAATTGGAAAGATATGCGGGTCAATTCGGGCTTAAAAGGAACATGCAATTTTTCAGTATTGGTCCATCGAGTGGGTCGACCCAAAAACCAATTATATTCCAATTAAAAGTTCTTAAAAACAACTGGCACCTTAACTTTGATTACAAAACAAAACTATAAGAATTAATTTTTGAGTTGTTTGGCATGTTCTTTGCTAGCTAAATCTTTTTGATCGACTTGTTCCTTTGTGCTAAAAGTAAATGGGTTGCAACTTCTTCTCTGGTGCTCAATAATCATAAATTTAAACTTACAGGTGGACATATGCTGATCCATCATGGGCTAGAATTGCAAAATTAGTCCCTCTGGTGGTATCGTGTGCAGAGGCAGGGGATCAAGTTGCAACTGACATTTTGCTTCATGCTGTTCAGGAGTTGGCTTCAAGTGTTAAAGCTGTTGTTCGTAGACTTGGATTATGTGGTAAAGGTGCATATCTAAACCCATTGGACCCTTATCATTTTACATTAAAAATCAAGATATTTGAATATAATGCATAGAAAGTTGTATGCATAAAAAAATATAGAAGTAGAGTTTGGGCGAGTTTCAACCCGTTGGACTACATGTCATTTTGGCTAATCTTTTCGATTTTTACCAATTTGACCCGTTTGAGATCAAAGACATCCAAAGATGAACATTTTCACAAAGTATAATAACCGTAGAAGTAAGTAGCTTAATTTAACGTCTTTTATAGTTAAAAATAAAAGTTTACATGAACCAAACTTTTGCTTGTCTTGGCAGATGGAAAGGATAGTTTTCCACTTGTTATGGTCGGTGGTGTTCTGGAAACAAATAGGAGGTGGGATATAGGAAAACGAGTTATTAATTGCCTTGTTAAGGACTTTCCCGGGACGCGTCCAGTTCGCCCCAAGGTAAACTACAATGTTATATAGTCATCTCATTCTAATGTTGGTGTTACTGCACTTCTTGTCTAATTGTGTGACAAGCATAATAACTTTGTTTATATCTCATATATCTTAAAACTTGTTGCACCAAAAAGTAATTTCTTCAACATGCAATAACTATATAAATAAATAAAAAAGGACAAAACATTTGTTAAAAGGTCAAAACACCCCAACCCGAGCAGTTTGAACTGGTGGTAGAAAATGGCCCATTTTGACTTGATCTACCCATCTTGCTACCTCTTTAACACTTATTATGTATCTGTTGTTGACAATTATGTGGGTTTTGCTTCCTTAGGTGGAGCCTGCTGTTGGAGCAGCATTGCTCGCGTGGAACTATCTAATAGAGCAATCCCATCAAGAGCATTCAGACGTAGACTACGATTAATTTCTAGCCCTAGGCTCATGTCATTGCAGTCAAAATAGTTTACTGCAACCAAGCTCTGTCCAGAGTGATGGCAGCCAAAAAGTTGAGTGTGTTTGATGTCAGTAGGCTATAAAATTGTATAGCATCAAGGGAAGATAAGAATCTGTAGAGAACAAAACAACGTGAACTAGAAAAGAATATCTATTGCATAATGTTTATTATTTTTTAGAGTTTATTCATTTCGTAGTTTTATATTTATATATATTGATGTATAAGTTCAAGTTTTAGATACATTTTGTCAAGACGTGTTACACTCATCTTTCCATAGAGTTTAAGTGCGCATTATTAACAGATGTTGCCTTAACTGTCTACTATGAGTAGTTGAGTACAATTAATGTGATATTTTACAGCATAAACTAAGAGCAGTAAATTACAAAAAAAGGTATCACCTTAAAAATATATGAGAAAGCAAAGCTAAATCACAAGGTCAACTAAAAATCTGCAGAGTGTCCCCACTTAAACAGCTGAGTACAGCCGAGTCCCAAATCTGTGTGCACCTCATGTCCCATATCTGGTTCGTTGGAGTTCTAAGGCGCTGAACCACAGCCAGCTTGGACATGTCATGCAATACCAAGTCAGACGTGGCCTCATTTGTAGAAACAAACATGGGACTGTGATTTTGTTTGTTAATGATGGTAGATTTTGGTAGTCGTATGCTATCCACTTGGGCTAACAAAGAGCATGTTTTGTGATAACTTTGGGTCCCATTCCTCTTGTAAAATATATGAGAACCCTCAACTCCACAAGACATGGAAGGAGTAGGAAGTGGTTGAGAGGCAGATATTTCAATCTTTGGTCGGAATGAAGCTACAATGTCACCAACGCCAGAGTGTGCAAGAGATATGCAAACTCCGTGGTTCGCTGATTCAGGAATCAAATATGGCCTTCAATAAAAAAAATAGTTAGCAAATGAAGAAATTTGAATTTTTTTATTAAAAAAAATAATAATAAAAAATAAATAAAGACTTGTCATCTTAGAGAATAGGTTAGCAAAACGTATTCTGTTAAGTTTAAACATGTAATCAGTACAAGACATACATTCAAAACCACCTGTCACGCGCAAATACGATTGGATAGAAGAAACAAAATTTTAAGGTTTCCAATGTTTCAAAGTACATATCATACAACAGGACTACAGGAGTGGGAGATATAGTTGTTCAGATCAAAAACTAATAAAAAAATGTTACTGTCAGTTAAGGAAAAGAAACAATTTCAGAGAAGTTCCCTCTACAATCCTCATTACTAGTATTTATTAGAGCAAAAAAAATCATTTTTTCTCTTGCATGTGGCGACCATACCCTCAATTTCAAAGGTATAAATGCCCCTATACCCTCAATTCTTAAAGAGATCAAGTTTCTTTTCTGTTAAAAAAACAATAAAAAACAAAAACAAAAAAGAAAAAAAGACACTATACTATGATTGCTAACTAATACTCGTAGAAGATATAATTTAGTGCCAAATCCTCCCGTGCCTAGTAGCCTCCTAAAAACATGATTACGACATATAGCAGTATCTATTTTAGTTGTTTTTATTAGATTACACTTTGTTTTTTGATAATTTACACAACTTTACCAAAACTATAAGATGTTTTAAGAAAAGTTATTATTGTGTTGAAAGTGAAATGAAAGAAAATGATCAGTTTTTACATTTTTTTGAATTGGTTATCAAGGTTAGAAATGGATCTAAGAATAACCTTTGATTTTAGAGCATTTATAAGCCAAGAGGGTTTATAATTCAGTTAGGATTTCTCATAACTCTTAATGTTATGTTTCAACTAGCACCTTTCCAAACTATTACTTTCCATTGTGACAGGAAGCTTATGAGATAGCTATAAGTGATTTCTTTTCCTTTTGATAGGAAATAAGTCTGTACAAGCTTCAAAAGCCATATAAATTACCTTTCTTCACTGCAATCGATGTTCCACTCACACATGCCAATTTGAGAGGCAGACAGAAGGGTTCGTGTACAGGAAGGGGATGAATCAGATGCAACTGAGATCATGGTATGAACAGGATTGCAGGACAACCCAGTCCTGGATTCCAAGGGTGTCCTAGTTTGACGAGTATCAAAAGCCATAACCATGCCATTCTGCATGTAGACAAATAAACGATAAACTGCAATACAACTATATGTCACAATTTCAACCCATTTATTTTGGGTTTCTTTTTTTGATCACTAACGGGTCAAAGAGACGAAAGAAATACCTAACAAAGAAAGAAGTCAAAATCTGCCCATGGTTTGTTTTTATAGCATGAAGCTTCCTTAATAATTTTTTCAAAGTTTTTGATTATTGATATAATATAAGTTTTGTAACCATCTTTGACACACTAAATATTTAGAAATTTAAAACTTTAAACAAACAGTATTAGGGGTAGGTCAAAATCCAAACCCTCTCGTACAAAAAACTACTGGCCCGTTGCTACATCTAAACCAAACACGACCAGCTTGCTTAATCAAACTAGGAGAAGTACCTGTAATCCTGTATAAATATGATGTGAACTGTCGACATCCCATGAACATGACCAAGCAGGAGCCTAAAGTAAATAGCAACAAACATGGTCCAAGGGACATATGCGAGTCAGCAGAATTTTTACAGACGAAATCTTAAAAGGAAAAGCAGAAACCTAAAATAACACATTTGAAATGACATGGAGAACATGGTCCAAACAACCTTAATGGATATTTATATGATGTTATTGGAAGACATTTGATTCAAGCATTGAATAAACCACAGAAGCTATTGTGTACCACAATGTTAAAAAATATATATACTGTATTTCTAGCAGAATTGGAAATCAATATATGACGTAACACAGAGTATGAAACATGTTATCTTCACAATTGGGTAACATAGTAAAATTACTTGTGAGCATTTTCACTCATCATCCACAACTCCTAACCTGTTGGAGCTGTGTTGACAAGTGACAACAGCAGTTAGTCTACATGTTTGTTTTTAAATAATTGCATTATAATTGCGGCAAGGATACACAGAAACTTTACCGGCAAATCATAGGTAAGAACAGTGCTGTTGCTTTCTGTACTGAAGTCGACATAAACAACAAAAAAAGAGACATATTTGTTCAGGAAGAGAATGAATTGGTATCAAAGAATACTTAAATATCGACAGAAAAGAAACATTATCACCTGACAACTGACAATTTCTTCCCCAAAGAAGCAAGTAGTGCAAGCCTGGCACCAGGTTTAACACAAAGGGCCCTAACAGCCTTTGTATTCGCAGGAAGCTGAATATCTTCTCTTTCATTTGGAGCTACCAAACTTATCTGCACAATAGTGTAAACATTCTCTGTAAAAAAAGGTTTAGGTTGTAGTAAAAAAAAGTTTAGGTTGTAGTAAAAAAAACATGTCAAGTCATGAAAAATGAAGCTTTCCTGTCAGGGCACCAAACTTACTTTTGTTAGTAAATTCATTCCTCCCATTCCATTTAGCCTTCGAGCAACGATTATAAATTGACAGGAAGCGTCAATATCAAAATATCGACCTCCATCAACCCGAAACTCTCCCTAATTAATATGATACAGTAATTAGATTAGAAGAGACTGAATAAGTTATGTCGATATACTGATACTTAATGGTCAATCTACTTGTATCCATACTATAAAAAGAATTGACAAAGAGAATGAAACCAACAACAGAAAGACTATTTAAATGTCACCTCAGCTGTAAGAACATATAACCAGGAAAACTCTGAAACAATTTCCATAAACATACATACCTTCCATAATAATTATGAGACGAAAGATGTCTAACTACAGCAGATCATTAATTATATGCCCACAGTGACATCAAGCAAATCAAGTAGAATTACCAGTGGAAAAGTGTGCTTTCAGAAAGCAAATAACCAAGGTTGAATTAACATCACTCTGCATATTAGCCACAATAGCTTACGCTCTTTCAAACCATACCACTAACCCAATAGAAAATTGCATTGTAAGTGGTACACCATGTCTTGGTTTTTGGTTTGGATTCGTTATCAAAAACACTGGCCAGTTTTTGGTTTCATTTTCGGTGTAAACTGGATTTTCATGAAGTACTACTATTTTTATATAGAAACAACAATCAACACACTTACTACTTTCGACCAGTTTAAACTAAAAAACACATATAGAAAATCATACATAAACTTAGGTTTTGGATCCAAATAAACATATAGTGAGCTGACAGTGAAAATCATACATAAAACTTGATATTTAGATACTAGTATTTTTCTTATATTTCAAATGATAGAATATTTGGAAACAAAATATAACCATAAAGTCTTGAAGTAGTAAGATACAACTTATTCTTTAAAGAAACCGGCAAACATGTATAATCGACCTTTAAACATTCTTCATCATGTAGAGCAAATAAAACAGGAACTAATAATTACACTGGATATATAAGTAGCTTATAAAAAAAGATAAGCAAAGAACAAAGTTAATTTTGGTAAAGCTTGACAGCTACAGATTATGGATGCTCCAACAATCAGCTAATCTCTATGACCCATGATAAGAAGGTAAATTTCAGTGGTACTACTATGTCAACTATAACAAACTGAGAGTGGAAGGTAATTACAAACCTGTTGCTTAAATATCCCTGAACAAGGTTGACTTCCAGATCCAATATCTACGCCGCATATAGTAACGTAAAAGAAAAAGTGTATCATTAAGATCATATATCAGCACCACGAACAAAAATCAGCACATCTCATCAGCAGATTTTAAGTGGTTATTCATTGAAATGTTACCTTTTATCATTCTTCTTTGGTAATCCGGGGATGATCCCTGTGACTCTCTGTGTCTATCTTCTAGCAACCTCTCCAAACTTTTCTTTTCCTGCATAAGTTTATGTTTTAATAAATGGACGAGGGACCTACAAAGCAGCTTAAGGCGTGATAATTCTTGTAATGTGAAGGATTAAATAACCAAGAGAAATACAGCATTTAAGAAATTGTTAAAAGATGGTCAGATTAACATAAAGTACATTCGTGTGATGAAAAAGGAGCAGAATATATTGAGCAGCAGGAGGCCAGAAGGTATTACAGAAGACAAACAAATAAAGGGTTTGCTAATGTAACAAACAAGAAACATATAAAGACATGCCTCTGTTAGCTTCTGCACTTCTGATTCAAATCAGCTTCTCGTTCCAGGGATTTAACTTGTTTGTTGCAATAGTCAGCATTCTGCAAAGAAAATAACATGGAAATGATAGTATCCTACAAAAAATGATAACAAGGTAATAAAAAGCCATCATGAGAAGGTGAAATTATTACTGCCATCCCTGCTTACTGCTGCTTTGTAGGTTGCTCATTTAAACCAATTCCGTGCATTTTTTTTTTTTTTTTTGTAGTTTTACTTGGATCTGTGACTTAAAATTATTTGTCATATTTGGTGATCTATGTAGGTACGAAATTTAATATTTCTATGTATAATAAGTAGAATGTGTGTGGACTTGTTCAACAGGTAGTGGTAATCAAAACAAGTTCCCTAGAAGGCATTGTATAATTCATACAAACTGCAGCCACATACGTCAACATATCACTGAGAAAGTATTCCCACCTTTTTCTCAAGAGAATCACATTTCGCTTTGAGTGACCGAACTTGCTGAAAGCAAAAAAAGGTGTTTTTAGTCGGGGAGATGCAATAATAAACTTGTTATTTCGTTTTCCGCAGTATATATATATATATATATATAGATTTAGGATCATATGAGATCATTCTTAAAGTTCTAAAAATGAGATCATCTTAACAACCAATAGAATTAGAGCAAGTGGAATTTATGTTTTTAATTAAGAAAAATTACTAATTAAATGAAAAGGGCATTAAAGGTATTTTACTTCTCTTATTTTTCATTAACCCTAAACAATCTCATATTCCTCCCTCTTTCACAATATGCCGTCACTTTTGTTTCTCTCTTTCTCACATTCAGTTTACCAACCCATCTCATATCCATTAAATCTGGCCAACCATCATATACCTTCGATCATATCTACTTTACCGCCACCTTCTTCTTAACATCATATACCTTCGATTAAATCTAGCCATCTAAACATCATATACCTTCGATTAAATCTGGCCAACCATCATATACTTTCGATCATATCTACTTTACCGCCACCTTCGATCATATCTACTTTCGAGCCACCTTTTTCTAACCATAATCACAAACTCCGGACACTAGATCTAGTCTACTTTACCGCCACCTTCTTCTAAACAATAGCCGCGCGCCTTGGAGCCCTTGTTACCGTCACCACCATCAAAACGCCTAGCCACCTCTTTCTTGTGTACGTGTATCAAGATTTTATAAAAAGAACGTTCACACAAAGATGACGGGTTTCTGTTCCCGTTTTGTGAACACCACCACCGGACTTGCAGATCCGGCGACCGTGCGGACTTGCAGATTCGTTCAAGCAGGTGATACCCAAAAGCACGATATCCAGTGTACCGGAATCTGCTACTTTCCGATTTCGATCTATTTCTTGGTACACAGATGTGTGTTTTTATGATCTCCAGCCATTATTGAGAAGTTACGGTACACCAGTGTACCAGAATATGTTGTTGTTTGTAAGATTTTCAGAATCTGTTGTTGTTTGTAAGATTTTTAGAATAGTAAATTTCTTTTGTAAAAATTTTTTGGTTAAGATAGTTGGTGTACTAGCATATTTTTGGAATAACAAATTCATTTGGTATAGCAGTTTTTTTTTGGTAGTATCAGACTTTTTTTGTAAGATTATTAGTGTATTTGATTTTTGTAAGATTGTTGTGTATTTGATATAGCAGGTGATGTCTGGTGTGTATTTGGTATCGGATATGTGACCATCGTGTATTTGGTAAGATTGTTGTGTATTTGGTACCGGATCTGCTGGTACATAGATGTGTTTATGTATCTGATTCTAGGTAAAGCGTACAAATTCTGGTAGATGTTTGGATTTGACCATCGTGGATTTATCCGGTGTACCAAAATCTGTTGGTGCATTTGTATTTTTCAGGTGTACCGGAATCTGTTGGTGTATTTATCGGTGTACCGGAATCTGTTGGTGTATTTTTATTTATCCGGTGTACCGGAATTTGTTGGTGTATTTATCCGGTGTACCGGAATCTGTTGGCATATAAAAAACGTTGATTTGATTTTTGTATAAAAAAATAGATAAAAATTTGAAAAAAGATTGACCAAAGTTGGATTTGCATTGTCCAAAATACCCTTGAAACACAATTTAATTATTAAAATGTCACTCATTTAATGTTAATCTTATCTAAGACAAATACAATGATCAATGTATTTGTGCTTACTTTTTAGAACTTTAAGGATGATCTTACATTAACCTTCCCCTATATATATATATATATATATATATATATATATATATATATATATAGAGAGAGAGAGAAAAGATTACCTTGTGTAATTTATCATCAACTGAGCAAAGCCGCGCTGCATAAAGAAGTCGTATATCTTTCAATGTAGATCTTCTGTTGCATTGAGGACACTGGCGACCATTTCATATATAAGATGATTGAATTGAGGAAAAAATATGCAGGTAAATATAGACAAACCTTGCCGGTACTGCGACGTTGTCGAAGCCACTTCTTTATACATGACAAGCCATATATGTGCCCACAAGGAAGACAACTAAAACAAAAACACTTTGATAAGTTTGAGTATAATAAGCTATAGGTCCACAACCACAAAAATATGTTATACATACCACATTTTGTGTTCGCCTTCGGTAGACCAAGGTTCGATACAAATAGGACAAAATAAACCATCAATTTCGCCACGATTCATCTCATCCTCAACATCATCTTCTTCACTTTCTTGATTCGCTTTACAAGGGTTCACTTGTGAACCGCCAGCCGTAACTGAAACCCTAGGCGGTGACGGAATAAGAACCACATCTTCGTCGGATTCTTCTTCTTCTGATTCGGATTCTTCCTCTTCCTCTTCCTCTTCGTTTTCTCCGATTTCGACTGCTCCAAAATCATCCATCGTTTCAGTAAATAATAGTATACACACTGTTTTTTATTTTGAGATTTGTGTTGACAAACAAAGGAGGAGGGAGAAAGGGTTTGGAAAATGGAATGGAGGGAACCTAAAATTGAAACCCAAAGTTTTCCCGGGGCCTCGAGACTTTTACGGTTACATTACCTTTTTAAGGGTGCGTTTGTTTTGAGGGAGGATTTGGAATTTATGGGTGAGCGCGGTTCCGGAACCGCAAAAAATCAACACGGAACCGAGCACCAAAAAATGAATATTTTAAGAACCAAGAACCGGACCGAAGAGAGGTTTCGGTTCCGGTCGGTTTCGGTCCGGTTCGGTTCTCGAGTCCGGTTCGGGTATTTTGGTTCTACTTTATTAGAACCGAAATTTTTTAAAAAACGCCCAAAAATACAATATTTTTTTTACAGTTTGTCTATTCGTGTGCTTTTGAATTAGGACCCGCTAATAAAAAAATAAAGCATATTGATTAAATAGAGATAAACATGAAAGTAAAAAACTAAAACAATTAATTTGATACAATTTTGCCCCATAAACTTGCTTAAATTTGTTATCAGCTAGTGTTACTTTACTTTTTTATATGGGATTGAGTCGTAGAATAGCAACGTACTTTTTCAAGTGTCCGATTCTGATACGTGTACTTTTTTTAAGTTGTAGAATAGCAATGTACTTTCCATAAGTGTCAAGTTAAAATAATACGCGTACTTTTTAAGTCGTAGAATAGCAATGTACTTTCCATAAGTGTTTCAATTTAGTACGTGGGATGACGTACCAAATTGGAACACTTATGGAAGTAGGACGTACCAAATTGGAACACTTATGGAAAATACATTGCTATTCTACAACTTAAAAAAAGTACACGTACTAAAACGGGACCTTTATGGAAAGTACATTGCTATTCTACATCTTAAAAAAAGTACACGTACCAAAATGGGACATTTGGAAAAATACGTTACTATTCTACGACTCGATCCCTTTTTATATCAACACATCACAAAAATTGTAATCCATGTTAATGGAACCACGAACAGTTAATCTAGTAATTGGTTGTTGTTATATTACAAAAATTGTATTTCATTATCATACGAATTATGGATGTGCTAGTTACGATTGTTACTTGTTATTAGTTACTATCTTTAGTTTGGCTTAGTTCGTATCTTTAGTTTGGCGATGACAACTACTATTACAAAACTGAAATGACATGTGCTTTCAAGCAAAGGATTAATCTGGCATTCTAAGAAGTTGGTATTCTTTTTTATTCGAAAAATAAAGCTGGATTTTTTAATGTTCCACGATTATAATATTTTTTATCACATATCGTTTATCTATTTTATATTTTGGTTAATGCGGGCCCAAACCGATTAACCTTAAGGTTGGTTCGGATTGGTTTTGGTCAAGTTTGGTTTGGTGATGGGTGGTTATAACTTTTCTTTATAACCGAATAAACCAAACCGATTAACCCCTCAAACCGAAACCCGACCGTTTGAACACCCCTACCCATAAACATCTAGTATATTTGAAATTCGGGCGGTTCTTCGGTTCCGGAACCGATATCCGCGGTTCTGGAACGGACCGAACCGAGAACCGATATTTACAATATTGAAGAACCGAGAACCGGATCGCAGTTCCAAAATTCGGTTCGGGTTGGGTCGGTTCCGGTTCGGTTCTCGGTTCCGGGACGGCTCTCGGTCCATTTGCTCACCCCTAATTTGGATTAAGGGTGCGTTTGGTATGTTGTCATGAATAACAATGGCTATGTGTTTGATAGTAGTGGTGGGTCCCTCGCCAATGAAAGATCCATTCCTACCTCTTTAGATGTATATGGAGCAATGTTGCAAAAATCGTGAATCGGTAGTCGGGCGGTCGACCACCCTGCAGCGAGTAATCGGTCAAGTCGGGATTAATCGGTGATTAATCGGATTGGTATTTCATGCAATTTTTTGGTATTTCTAGAGACCAAACTAAAAATCTTAACCGATTCCAAGCCTGTTATGTTTCTAAACCTCAATAAAAAGCTCCAATTCTGATTATGATGCCTATTGCGCGTTATAAGTGAAATATACGATCCCCAAATTAAGTAGAATGCCTAAATTATTATTTTTTTTAAATGACCGATTTGCCCGATTCGACCGATTTTTTGACTGATTAGTGTCGATTTTTTTGCTAGGCCAATTTTTCGATCGATTTTCAAAAATCGACAAGGTATAATGGTCGATTAACGATTAATTGACGATTAATCGGCCGAGTTGACCGATTTTTGCAACATTGATATGGAGTATAGATTATATCTATCATTCATTACAATAGTGGTGGGCCCCCTCATCTTAAACAAACACCTTTATTTTATAGTCACAGTGTCATTCCCATAGTGGGATACCAAACACACCCTAAATGTTTGGTCGATTATATTTATTGTTTCAAACCCACTAATATGGGTTTTTACAAATCCTAAGATAATGGTAAGGTTTTAGCACCCGTTTGGTATATAAATGGGTTTAGGATTTGGATTTGTATTTGATGTAAGTGAGAGAAAAATAAATGAGGTGAGAGAAAATAATATAATTAAATTAAAAAATAATATTTTAATTATTAATAAAAGTATATAAAAATGATTTTATTATTTTATAATACATAAAATAGAGATATGCAAGACTATTAGTAACATTGGCCTCACTCATTGTCAGAAAAACAACCTTTTCATCCTGGAATTTAAACAGTGTATATTTCGTACCATTTTGGATTGAGCCTAAACAGAAAGAATCAAACAAACAGTCAACATTTGGATTGAGCCTAAAGTACCTTTATAAACCCTCAAATCAAACTGACCCTTATTTAAAAGTGTATGGCCATTGTTATGCAGAGGGCAAAAAGACAATCTTTGAGTGTTTTGGCATTTTAAAATGCCAAAAGGCAGATGGCAAAAGACAGCTTTTGAGTGTTTTGGCTCTTTGATGTTGTTGAATCTTTGATATAATTAGCTCTTCATTAATTTTTGACATGCTTATAAAATGCAGTGACTGTTTTCTCATTTTGTATCTCATTCTCAATACAACACAAGCAATCCTTTAGTGGTACTTGTGAGAAATTTTAAGAGTTTGTGTGGTATCTCCTGATTAGTGCTTATCCTTGTAATTAGAAAGAATATGTAACTCTTAATTTTCATCATAGTGAAACATATCTTTCCTTGTATGTGGTTTTTACCCGACTGGGGTTTTCACATTAAATTCGTGTGTCATCTTTTAAACTATTTCATATTTTAGGTGTGATTTTGCTTCAATCTGGTGTCACTCTTCTCAACAAGTGGTATCAGAGCTAAGGTTGGGTGTGTGTATAATTATTTTTCGTATGATATGTAGTTGCCACTAATTAGTGGACTCTCCACATCAAAAGATAAGTAAGATTAGACTCACTCAAAAGGTATTCGTTATTAATATTAACAAATAATAGTTATGTAGAAAAGTAGATTGTGATTGTAGCAATAGCGGCGAAATTTTGAAATCGAAAAATTCAATGGGAATAGCTTCCCGCTGTGGAAATTAAAGATGAATGTTATATTTAGAAAGAATAAATGTCTAGCGACCAGTGGTGAAAGGCCAGTTGAGGTCACGGATGACAGTAAATGGGATGAGATGGATGAAATGCTATTGCAAATCTTTATATGGCATTAGCAGATGGAGTTTTGTCAAGCATAGAGGAGAAAAAAAAGTACAACGAAGACTTGGGTTCATCTTACTCGATTGTACGAGGCAATGTCGCTCCACAATAAAAAATTTCTGTAGAGAAACTTAACGCTCTTCGCATGACGGAATCTACTTCACAGACTGAGCACATTAATAACTTGAATACTTTATTTTCTCAGCTCACGTCTATGAGTTGTAAAATAGAGCCATAAGAACGTCTTTGAAATTATACTTTAAAGTTTAACTGACTCATATGACCAGCTTATCATCAACTTAACCAGTAATGTTCATTCGGACTATCTTGTCTTCGATGATGTTGCAACCGCTATTTTGGAAGAAGAAAATAGGCGCAACAACATGGAGGACATGCAAACCAATTCAAGACATGTGGAGGTTTTGTGATAACGAGAGGGAGGTCAATGAAACCTCGCCAGTAGGAGTCACAATCATGGTAAATCTAAAACGGGAAGGAAGAAGAATTTTAAATTCTACAAATGTGGCAAGCCAGGTTACTTTAAGAAAGATTGTTGGGGTTTAAATACCTCTAATTCTCAGGGAAATGTCGCTAGCACTTCAGAAGATGGTAACGCTATGTGTTGTGAAGCAACAGTTGCAAATGAAAGCAGAAAGAGATTTGCATATGTATGATTGTTCGATACGAGAGCTACATTTCATATGACCACAAGAAGAGAACGGTTTATGTGAAAAACTAGAAGGGGGGTTGAATAGTTTTACCGATTTTAATTTAAGTTTCAAATATTTAGATTCGATCTTATGTGAATTCGTATGGATGGATAGATAGTATAAAACAATAAGTAAAGTAAATAATGAAAGCAAGTAAAGTAAAGGATAGAAAGTAGTGACACAAGTGATTTATAGTGGTTCGGCTACAAGGACACCTTCCTTGTCCTACTCCACTCTCCGAGTACCCCACTCGAGAGTTCAAGCACTATATCAAAAAGCTCCTCCTTCAACACGGTGGAGAAGCCTCACAACGTCGCTTACACTACAAAGCTAAATACCGAGTTCTTCCACGAGGTATAACCAAACCTTTACACAACTATTACACAACAACTATGTGAAATATGAATTACAAGATCTTGCTACAGAAATCTTGTGGATAGACAAATCAATCAAGGACCCTTTGCTTGGATGACTTGTAGTATATCGTGATCTAGCCTTTGAGAAGGACCTATATGAGAATCACACCAAAAGATAGAAGAACTACTAGAATGATCAAATTATTAGATTTTAGGAGAGTGAGATAATATATGAGAGAGTTGTAAGAAGAAGGGTGGGTAACAATGAAGAAATGGCTCACTATTTATAGGCACAAAAAGCCTTATGTCACACGGTTCCGGTAAATCCCTCACTTGGGGGATCCGGCCAGTGCAAAACTAGGGATCTGGCAGTTTGGATTATACCAGTCTGAATTTTGTGTTGCAAACTGGGTTATGGGTTATGTGGATGAGCCATGGGTCATGGACTTTGGGTCATGGGTACCCCTTTTGTTGATGAATAAACGTTTTTTTCATTAACAATCTCCCCCTTTTGTTGATGACAAAACATAACGTTATGATGAGTAAAACTTTAAGATTAGATGTACATTTTGAAAGTATATATAAGTTTTACTTCTTCTCCCCCTTTTTGTCGAAACAAAAAGTGAGCCTAGTGAAGCAATAAATTGTGGAATAAAAATTAGTATGATCCACAAAGCACTAGCTCCCCCTTGACAGTAGCTCCCCCTAGAATTGGGCGTCAAGTGAGAATATATAATACCTACAAACAAAATGTTAGTTGTAACATGTAATATAATCTTGTATAAGACGAGAAACAAGATAGAAAGCAAAGGTACGTAAACAAAGCCTTGTAATAAAATAACAAAATGTAGTGGTATATATGCCACATACAAATGTAAAACTAAGAACAAGGATTGTTCTTTAAAATGACTCAAAAGAAAAGAAACAAAAAATAGAGAAAATATTATTATCATTCCTTCCATGCTTGCATATGGGTTAATTATGGAAGTTTTGGTGAGTGATAATGTTGATGCGATCAAGGATATGGTTGAGTATGAACCGCATCTCATCCCTTATTTCCATTGCGAGATCCCTAGTGGATTGACAATGTTTGCAAGAGAGATGGTGAGGGAGGTGTTGGTGGATGGTTTCTGGGTAGGTTTGATTTGTGGAGTGCGGAATAGGTGGTGGAAATGTTAGAAAATATGGATCAAAGTCCATGATGTTGGTGAGTGGTGGTGGATAAGAACCTAGATGTTCTTATAAGGTGATGGGAGGTAGAGGTGGTAATGTTTCAAGGTCTTTGTAGAATGTATTTGGAGATGTTGGAGGTGTTAAAAAACTAGTTCTTTTGGGTTTAAGTTGGAGGCTACTTGGGTATTTTTTATGGTTGAAATTGAGCGGGTGGTGGACTAGACACGGGTAGTGGAATTGTTTTTGGAGTCTTAAGGAGTTCCGCTTGGGTGATTTGGGTGTCAAGTTGAGACTCGTTAGGTTAATGTGGTGATGAACTTGTGGGAGATGATGGAGGTGCTACGATGTAGTCATTTGGTGGAGAATGAGTAGTTGGTGATGGGCTTTTTGACAAAGGTTTAGCTAAGCAACAAGGCCGGATGCTAATCCGTGTTGTTCTCCTAGATTTGGTTGGTGGTGGTACTACGGAAGGTGGTAGGATGAAGTTTTGGATTTCTTGAAAAGGGTTGTTTTCACTAGATGGTTTATCAATGTTTGAAGATCTTTTGGGTGACATGATGATGATTGTTTGTGAGGATGAAAGTGATGGGTATGCTAGCATTTTGGAACCTTATTTATAGAGCAAATAATGCATTACAATGAATGCTAAAACCAAAATGTGGACTATAATCTAATGATTAGATATGAATTTAAGGCATGTGATCATGAGAACACAAGCATTAAGTAACATATTCATTAGTGATAAAGCTAAAATGTTGAAAATATGAAAGTTTCTAGCTAAGGTGAGAAAAATAAGAGAAAATTTTGGCTATTGTGGCACGGTTCCCATGGATCCTACCCTTTAGGGATCCGTCCAGTGTAAATGCTGGGATCCGTGGAACTGGTGTTCTCAAGCAGTTGAAAATTTTGTTTTTGAAAACAATAGTGCCTAGTGTGTGCCTATATGAAAACCATGTGGAGTTGCGGTTATCTCGACTCCTTTTTAAGGAGGAAAAATAAACAAAGAAGTGAAAAAGCATATATATATTTACGTGAGATAACCCGAGTGCTCCTTAATTCATTTTTGCTTAAATGAATGTACCTGAAAACACATATTAGTTATGTATTCTCTTTAGCATTCAAAAGACATGAGATGCAATGAAAAAGGTATTTACTTTGTATTAAAAATATTTGTCCTAGACGTGAGAGTGATTTAAGAAAAATGATACCGGGAGAAATATATTTTTAGAAAATATTTCGAAGAATTTCTTGTATAGAAGAGATTATCTTGAGTTTTGAAAATAAATCCCCATATTGTTTGTGTGTTATGTGAAATAGAGTTCCTAGACTCAGAAAAGAAGGTAAGGCAAATGTTTACGTACCTTGCAGAATGAAAATATTTCACGACGATTGTTCCATAAGACCAAGACCTAGACGAAGCAAGTTGAATTGTTCCCACTTCAACGGTTTGGTGAGAACGTCGGCTATGTTGTCTTCGAATGACACTTTCTCAATTGAAATGTTCCCCTTTTGAACATTGTCTCTTAAGAAGTGATGACGAATCTCTATATGCTTGGTACGAGAATGCAACACCGGATTTTTGCTTAGATCAATAACACCTTTGTTGTCGCATAAAATGGCAGTGTCACTTAGATGGATGTCGTAGTCAACTAACGCTTGTTTCATCCATAGTGCTTGTTGGCATGCTTTGCCGGCGGAGACATATTCGGCTTCGATTGTTGATATGGCCAATGTCGTTGCTTCTTTGAGAACCAAGATGTTAAACAACACCCCATGAAAGTGCAAACACCACTTGTACTTTTTCAGTCAACATAATCACCTGCATGGTCAGAATCCGCATATACAATAGTTTCTACCCCCCGTCCCCTTTGGATATCATAATACCAATTGAGTTGTACCCTTAATATATCTAAATATTCTTTTGACGGCTTCTAGGTGTGAAGTTTTAGAGTCTTCTTGAAACCTAGCACACAGACATACACTAAACATGATATCCGGCCGACTAGCCGTAAGGTAGAGAAGACTACCAATCATGCCACGGTATTTGGTGTAATCAACAGATTCACCGTCTTCATCTTTGGTGAGTTTGGTATCGGATGACATTGGTGTTCTTATTGGTTTTGACTCTTCTAATCCGAATTTCTTTAGCATTTCTTTTATGTATTCGGATTGATTAAAGAAGATACCATCTTCTAGTTGTTTGATTTGTAGACCAAGAAAGAAACTTAATTCTCCCATCATACTCATTTCAAACTCATAATGCATGATTCTTGAGAAATCATCACACATGTCTTGACAAGTCGATCCGAATATAATATCGTCCACATATATTTAAACAATAATTATTTGTTAGTCCTTTTTCTTTGTGAAAAGTGTATTGTAAACTAACCCCATGGTATAGTCGTTTTTGATTAAAAATTATTTAAGTCTATCATACCAAGCCTTTGGGGCTTGTTTAAGACTGTAGAGAGCTTTCTTTAGTTTGTACACGTGATTAAGTTTTTCGAAATCGATAAATCCCGGAGGTTGAGCTACATAAACTTCTTCATTAATGAAACCATTTAGAAAAGCACTTTTAACATCCATCTGAAAAAGCTTAAGATCATGAGCACAAGCATAAGCAAGAAGTATTCTTATAGACTCTAATCTAGCTACGGGAGCATAGGTCTCATCAAAGTCTATGCCTTCTTGTTGGTTATACCCTTGAGCAACAAGTCTAGCTTTATTTCTAGACACGACACCGTTTGCATCTAATTTGTTTTTATATACCCATTTAGTTCCGATTATGGTTTTTTTTTAGGTGGAGGGACAAGTGTCCAAACATTGTTAGAAACAAATTGATCTAACTCTTCTTGCATAGCCATTACCTAACTTTCATCTTTTATGGCTTCTTGAGTGTTTTTAGGTTCTATGGTTGAGACAAAACAAAATAGACTACTTTGGTTTTGGACTTGGGATCTTAAGGTTCTTTCATTTAACTTTACTATAACCTTTTCAATGGGATGATCTTTAGACTCTTTAATATTGATGATCATTGTTTAATGGTTCATCTTATTTATTTATATTTTCTTTGATTTCTAGGACTTCACTTTCGATTAACTCGTCGTCGACAAGAGGTAGGGTAGTTTTAGGTGGACTCTCGTCAAATTTTACGTTTAAATATTCTTCAACTTTCATGGTTTCTTTATTTAGTATTACGTATGCTTTACTGTTAGGAGAATATCGTAATAAGATACCTTCGGTTAATTTATGATCGAATTTAGTTAAATAATCTTTAGTATTAAATATGAAACATTTACTGCCAAAGACTCAAAAGTGTTCTAACGAAAGCTTTTTGCCTCGTAGTAACTCGTATGGAGTTTTTCGTAAGAATGGTCTAATTAGGACTCGGTTTAGTATATAGGTTGATGTGTCGACGGGCATTGCACCAAAATGTTTGAGGAATAAATTGCTCATTAATCATTGTGCGACTCATTTCTTGTAGGGTTTTATTTTTTCTTTCAACTACCTCATTTGATTGTGGAGTGCGGGGAGCCGAGAAATTGTGGGTAATACCATTAGCATCACAAAAAGCTCCGAATTGCACTTCATTATCAAATTCCCGACCATGTTCCGTTCTAATTGACACAATAGGACTTCCTAGTTGTCTTTGGATTTTCTTACTTAATAGTTCAAAGTAATCGAACGTTTCAGTTTTATTCTTTAAACATTTAGTCCATGTATACCTAGAGTAATCATCCACTATAACCAAAGTATAGAAGTTACCTCTGTAACTTTGAATAGCGGATGGATCAAATAAATCCATATGTAGTAATTATAGACACTTAGTAGTAGAAACCATATTTTTAGCTTTATGACTAGCATGGACTTGTTTTCCTGTGTTACAAGCATCACAAAAATGATGTTCGTATTTTAGTTTAGGTAGGTTTCTTACTAGTTCTTTGGATGATAGCGATTGAAGAAGTCGCATATTGGCGTGACCCAATCTTCGATGCCATAACGTCGAAGTATCATCCATAGATGTAAGACAAAGCTTGTCTTTTGGTTCATTTCCAATTTTAATGACATAAACTCCATGTTTTCTAATGCCTCTTCCTATAGTAATACCATTTTTCAATATTTTACTGCCGGTTTTACTAAAAAGTACGTTGCACTTTTTATCACATATTTGACCTATACTTAGTAGATTAAAGTTTAGATTTTCTACGTGACATACATCGTTAATGGTTAAGGATTTGTGAGAGATTGTACCTTTACCGATGATTTTGCTCTTGCTATTTCCAAACACCACATTTCCTCCATTGAAGGGTTCGTATGTGGAGAACAATTCTTTATTACCGGTCATATGCCTTGTGCACCCGCTATCCTTGATCCATTCGTCCGGATCTAAGTCAACCTTTAGACACACCTAAGAAAATAGTTAACTCAAAAGTTTGGTCCTCATTTGTTCATGGGTCCATTGGTGTTATACATTTCATTCATATGAGGCATATACGAAAAAGGTGAGAAAGCATTCCAAGGTGTAAAGTTTTGAAATGGAAAACCATTTTGTGCATTAGGATTCCATCCCATTTGATGGTGGTTACTTCTAGGATAGACATTGTTTGGTCTTCTTATATTTGTGTTCGGTTTAGAAAACGATAGACCTTTGTTTTTCATAAAACTTTGATTTTGTTTTAGGGGAGGTGGTTGTTTGACATTTCTAACAGTATCATGGGTTGGTTTCTTCTTGTTAACAATAACAAAGTCGGTTCTAGAGGACGTAGTTGTGTTATTTCTACTGTTTACTGGTACAGACCCACAGATCCCTAAATTTACACTAGACGGTTCCTTTTTCAAGGGATATGTTGCTATAGTAGCCTGTTTTTCAATTGCTTTAACGAAGTGTGTTTCTTTAATCTCGCTAGTTGACGAAATGTGTTCCTGAATACCTAAGCCCTTTTGATTATTACCCGTTTTAACACTATCAAGTATTTTATCAAGAGTATTAGTACTTATTCTAGCAATCTTAGAATCAAGATGATCAACTAGCGTTTTAAGTTCTACACAAAGCTTGCATTCACTATCTACCTCTTTTCCCTTTTCTAATCTCTTTAATTTATCTTTTAGTTCAAGAACTTCATTTTCTAACCGTTCATTTTTGTTTTTCAGCATCTTGTTTTTGTTAATTACTTTTAGACTAATTTTGCAAAGCTTATCATATTTAAGATGTAAGGATTCATCATCTAACAATGAACTACTATAATATAGAGAGTCGGAACATACCTCGTTGGAGTCTTTTGCCATAAGACAAATTTCTTCGTTCTCCTCCTCACTCATTCCCCACGAGCCACTCACGAACGCCTTTTGTTTGTCACGTTTGGGAAACTCGCTAATGAAGTGATTAGGATCCCCGCATTCGAAACACTTGCATTCGTCCTTCATTTTCTTGTCGTCTTTGCCTTTCCGCAACCCTTTCTTGTCGTCATAAGGTTGCTTGACATATCTTCCTTTTCTCTGAAAGAACTTATTGAAGTCCCGTACCGCCATTGCATACTCTTCGTCATTACTTTCCGAAGATGAGGTTTCTTCATCGCTTGAGGCTTTCTTGGTCTTTAAGGCAAGAGATTTGTGCTTCTATTTCTTTTCCTTTGAAACTTCGGAGTCTTCAGCGAGGATGAGCTCATAGACTTTAAGGTTGCCTATGAGTTCATCGAGAGTGAGGATTGACAAGTCTTTGGATTCTTCGATGGCCGTCACCTTCGGTCTCCACTTTGATGGAAGCGCCCTTAGAAATATCCTGACATGATTACGACTAGAAAAAGACTCATCAAGTGCTTATAATGAGGTAATAATAATATTAAAGTTAGCAAAAGAATTATTTATACTATCCTCATCCAATATTGAAAATTGTTCATATTGTTGAACAAATAAATCAATTTTGTTGTTTTTAACTTGTTGATTTCCTTGGTGTGTTACAACCAAAGAATTCCAAATTTCTTTAGCGGTTTTAAGCATAGAAATTCTTTCAAATTCCTTTTTAGGTAAGGCATTGTATAAAACCATTTTTGCCTCACTATTTTTGGAAAGATTTTTCTTTTGGTCGTCGGTGAGACTATCATGAGAAATGTTTACTTCGTTGCCGGTTTTATCATCTTTTGTAGTAGCTTGAAAATCACCTTCAACAATAATATATCAAAGATCAATATCTTTTGATTTCACATAAGTTTCAAATCTATTTTTCCAACAAATAAAACCTTTAGTTTCAAGTAGTGGAGGTCGTTTAATAGATTGCCCTTCTCTATAATTTTTAAAACTCATTGTGATCGAAAAGTTTTTAAAACACAATTTATTTTAAAACTGTTGTAAACCTTGCTCTTGATGCCAATTGTGGAAAACTAGAAGGGGGATGAATAGTTTTACCAATTTTAATTTTAAGTTTCAAAGATTTAGATTCGATCTTATGTGAATTCGTATGGATGGATAGATAGTATAAAACAATAAGTAAAGTAAATAATGAAATCAAGTAAAGTAAAGGATAGAAAGTAGCGACACAAGTGATTTATAGTGGTTCGGCTACAAGGACACCTTCCTTGACCTAATCCACTCCCCGAGTACCCCACTCGAGAGTTCAAGCACCATGTCAACAAGCTCCTTCAACACGGCGGAGAAGCCTCACAACGTCGCTTACACTACAAAGCTAAATACCGAGTTCTTCCACGAGGTAGAACCAAACCTTTACACAACTATTACACAAAAACTATGTGAAATATGATTTACAAGATCTTGCTACAGAAATCTTGTGGATGGACAAATCAATCAAGGACCCTTTGCTTAGATGACTTGTAGTATACCGTGATCTCGCCTTTGAGAAGGACCTATATGAGAATCACATCAAAAGATAGAAGAACTACTAGAATGATCAAATGATCAGAGGTTAGGAGAGTCAGATAATATATAGAGAGTTGTAAGAAGAAAGGTGAGTAACAATGAAGAAATGACTCACTATTTATAGGCACAAAAAGTCTTCTGTCCCACGGTTCTGGTGGATCCCTCACTTGGGGGATCCGGCCAATGCAAAACTAAGGATCTGGTAGTCTGGGTTATACCAATCCGTATTTTGGGTTGCAAACCGGGTTATGGGTTATGGGTATGAGCCATGGGTCATGGACTTTGGGTCATGGGTACCCAACAAGATACAATGTATCTAGACAATGGGTCATAGGTCTTGGGTCATGGGTCATGGGTCATGGATAATAGCCAACATGATTTCATGCATGATGTCATGCAATGGGTCATGGGTTATGGATTAGATCTATGAGTATGGGTCATGGGTCTTCGATATTACCCATCCTATTACATAAACTATAACAACAAATAAATTATTACAACATTTTATGTGAATGACCAAATGTATATACTTTACAAAAATAACATGTATTCTTATAATTTTACTTATGATAACTTTATATATTTGTTATCAACAAAACATAACGAGATCGCTAAATATAAATAAATGTTTTTACGGTTTATTTGTATTAACAGTTTCATCAATATAAACCTATCTCTAAAGGCGGATCTGTGTACAGTTGCAATGATCATGAACTAATGATCATTGGAATTGGAAATATCATAGTGAAGGTGCATGATGGTACAGTTTGTACTATTCGGGATGTGCGACACGTGAGGGCATGAGAAAGAATCTATTATCCCTAGGACAATTGGATGATCTTGGTTGTAAGGTTGAAATACAAAACAAGATCATAAAAGTTCTGAGAAGGCGCGCTTGTACTTATGAAAGGATAAAAGGTGGTTGCAAACTTATACCAACTGAAAAGAGAGATAATGGATGAGGCGGAAGCCTCTTTTGCTTCACATAGTCCATCTCATAGAGTTGCAATAACATGGCATTAGAAGTTTGGATATATGTCAAAACAAGGAATGAAGATTCTTATGAAAAGGAAGTTAATTCCTGGCCTCACAAAGGTTTCTTTACCTTTCTATGAGCATTGTGCTATCAACAAGCAGCGTCTCCTAAAATTCAAGACATCAAATTCTATTAGTGTCTACGTTCTAGAATCTGTTCACTCTGTTGTATGGCTGGCACTAGTTCTATCTTTTAGAGGAGCAAAGTATTTTATATCCTTCATTGATGACTATTTCAGGGGATGTTGGGTGTACCCAATCAAGGAGAAGTCTGATGTGTTTGAAGTTTTCAAAGTTTACAAAACGCGGGTTGAACTTGATTCTGGAAAGAAGATCAAGTGTTTGAGGACAGATAATGAAGGTGAATACACTGGTGATGAATTTGATACTTTTTGCAGGAAAGAATGAATCAAAAGGAAGCTTACTACAACATACACTCCTCAACAAAATAAAGTGGCATAGCGCATGAACAGAACCTTGTTAGAAAGAGCAAGAGCAATGTTTCCAACTGTAAGCTCAGTAAAAATCATTCTGGGCAGAAGCAATCAATATTGCATGTTATGTGATAAATTGTCACACCCCGTTAAAGCGGAAACATGGGGTGCAAAAGCGCGAGGCACAATGCATAAGAATATAGATAACACCATACATGATATAATGAAAAGAGAAATCCCAATTACATCATTGTCATAGAGAAAGATTCAAAATAACAACACAATTAGTTTAGAACATAAGTTTCAGAAGATAAGACAATTATTTTTGGGACACATCACAAATCATGACATAAATAAAGCACCCATGCTATATGCTTTCCTAAACTTCAAACTACTGATGATCACCTAAAAATCATGATAAAAACGGGTCAACTATAAAATAGTTGGTAAGTACACATGTTTTTAATATAGCACAAGGTTAATATTAAAGAGAAAAAATTTTGGTTATACAAGTGAGCAAAATGGTAAAGTTATATGCCCTAACGTAAATGCCAGCAGTCACTACTTAAGCCGCATAATACCAAGACCTCCCTACTTCACTCATGATCTACGCATCAGACATGAGAAATAGATAATATGTACACCCGAACTAATTGAGCAAGGGAATTTGGGGTTCCCTAAATAGCATTATCCATAAATATCCACGACATGTCCCATCCTTGGGAGCTGTTGGGAATTAAACGTAGCAGTACTAACTGCTTTAGGTACTGCCATGCATACAAACAGACTAGTGAAGAATACACTAGCAGTACTAACAACTAGTATATATGGTTTGTACTGCCAATAGGATATGTACGCGTTTTGTAATTATAGAATAGATTGCATGTATATCTTATACGTTTAGATTGATACGAATCTATTATAGTTATCTTGTAAAGGACTCCTTAAGCTATAAAAGGAAGTCCTAGGGTTAGTTGTTAGTACGTATCTTTTGTTAAGCTTCAAGGTTGTAAACCCTAGTGATAAGAAAATATCACTCGTATTATAATCAATAATATTGAAGCGTTTTGTTACATTCTTGTTTACAGTTCCATACACATTCAATTATCATAGTCTTCTAAAGTGCTAAGTAGTAGATTCTGTATACTACTTGGTATAACCTCAAAGTATCTATTAACACAAGTCTCACAAGGTGTTTAGATCCTCAAAAGTGGTATCAGAGCCTTGGTTTCTGATACTTTGATTTAGAAGATACATCCCTAATCACTTTGTTTTCCCAATCAAATCCCATGGATATGGAATCCTCACCAAACCATGTTGTTGCTAAGTTGCCAGTACTAAAAAAAATGGGTATGACACGTGGATGCTTAGAATTATATAGTAGTTTCTGATACTGGATTATAATCTCTGGGAGATTATTGAAAATGAGGACTCCTTTGTTCCTAAACAAACTGAAATAGTTGAAGATGGCAAGACTATTACTAAACTTGGCACAGATCCCCTTACCACAGATGAGAAGAATAAAAGAAGGAATAATCTTAAAGCAAGAAGTTTATTACTAATGGCCATTCCTAATGACCATGTTCTGTCCTTTAGTCAATACACAACAGCCAAAACCTTATTTTAAGCTATTGTCACAAGATTTGGTGGTAATGATGCCACCAAGAAGACTCACAAGGTTTTGTTGAAACAACAATTGGAGAACTTCTCTGCAACAAGCAATGAATCTATTGACCATCTGTTCAATAGACTGCAGAGATTGGTAAGCTAATTAACTGTCTTGGGTGTCAATGTTCCTCATGAAAATCTGAACTCCAAAATCATTGAACAGTATTTTAAATAGTGACATGTACAATAACTTCAAAATTATTGAACAGTATTTTAAAAAGTATTGAGGCACACATTTAAGTAAATGCAACATGGCATTCTCATCTGCTTAAACAAATTCTGATTCTGAAGAAGATGTGGACTTAGAAGTTTGTACTGCTAACCTTAAGGTTGGCACTGCTAGTTTAAAAACTGGTCCTGCAGGAATTGGTGACCCAACTTTTTATGCCTTCCTATCTAGCCAAGCAAATGGATCTTCACTTACTCATGAAGATCTTGAGCAACTGGATGAGGATGACCTTGAGGAGATGGACATCAAATGGAATGTTGATTTGCTTAGCATGAGGGCAAAGAAGTTCTGGAAGAGAACTGGAAAGAATATCACCATTGCTGGTGATGATACTGCTGGATTTGATAAATCCAAGGTGGAGTATTTCAACTGTCACAAGATGGGGCACTTTGCTAAAGAGTGTAGGAAGCCAAAGGCTCAGGACTACAAGAGTAGATGGAATAAAAGCAGTGGGAAGAAGACAGCTGAAGAGGAGCCTTCATCAAAGGCTATGGTTGCAATTAATGGTTGTGGCTATGACAGGAGTTTCATGCCTGATGAATAGGAACCATCCACAAACTCTGCTTTGGTGAAAACAGAGATGGCACTTATGGCCTTCTCTGATTCTGTGGTACGTTCTAATAATGGTTGTTCAAAATGATGTCTTCTTTGTGAAAGAATGTGAAATTCTTAAGGAAATATATGATAACCAGAGAATAGAGCTTAATAAGACTAATTATAATCTTGCTAATCATAAAAGAGCTCTAGCTATGTTAGAAGAACAAATTGTCCATTATAAGAAAAATGAGTATGCTTTTTCTGAAACAATAGTTGTGCTTAAAAGGGATCTTTCTCATAAATATATGGAGATATCTTTGTTAAAAAATAAACTAGAAAAATGTAAGACAGCTAATGAAATTATAAACATTAGTGTGGAGAGTCTAGACTATTGTTCTAATCAGGTTACTAAAATAATAAAGAGTCAAATTCTTAATAAGGCTAAATCTGGATTAGGTTATAACTTTGTCCCACCTCCATTCAGAGGTGTTCCTTCACCTCCAGGTGTTGATCTATTACACACTAGTTTAGAGGAATTTCAGGAGCCTATGATGGAATATGGACCTAAGGCTAAAGGAAAAGTTAATCTGGAAAAGCCTGAGGGCTGAGGCCAATGATGCCTTTGAAAGTGCTAGTGATTCCTCACTAGTTAAGGAAGTTGAGTCTGAGATATTAGGTACTGGTAAGCCTAAGGTTGAAACTGCTAGACCTAGACAAGAAATAAAATTTGTTAGGCCAACAGTTAGATATGCAGAAATGTATAGATCAACCAGTAGAACTTCACAATCTATAAGCAGAACCCCACAGCCTAGGGAAACCAGAGGAACTGGAATAATCTTAAGTCCCAACAACTAGGCAGTGATTTTGTTATCCATAATAAAGCTTGATATTCTTGTAGAAGTTTTGATCATATTTAGGCTATGTGTAATTATCATCATGGGAAAAGGATGATATATGGGAACACAAGGGTACAAGGGTATGCCAACTCAAGGGTGAACACCAACAGTTTTTCAAGAAACACTCACCCAAATGCTCTCAATAAAATGATACCCAGAACAGTTCTGATGAAGTCTGGCATCAAACCTCTCAACAATGCTAGATCAATTGGGACAAGTTACTCAAAGCCAACAGTCTCAAGTCCTAAACCAAACTTTTACAAACAACCACAGGGTAATAAATGGTCTTTTAATAAAAATACTGGTTTTCAGAAGATGGTTTGGAGGGAAAAAGTAAGAACTGTTAGTCCAACAAGGCCAACAGTTCATACTACTAGGCCAGTAGTCAACACTGCTAGGTTTATAGGAACTGTCAAGGGAACTGGGGTCAATGTTGTTAAGGGCCTCAGCATGTTGGATATGGAGACCTACCAAATCCAACAGGGCTCATCAACAACCATGCAAAAGCATAATTACATTGATGCACGAGGCAGATCCATGTCAATAATGGCCTGGGTCCCCAAAGGAAACTAATTTCCTTTATTTTGTGTGCAGGAACATTCAGATACTAAAGAAGATCAAGGATACTCAGATAGTGGATGTTCCAGGCACATGAATGGAAATAGATCCTACCTATTAGACTTCAAACCTTTGGATGGTGGATACGTTTCTTTTGGTGGTAGCATAGGTGGCAGGATTACTGGTACATGTACAATCAAGACTGGCAGTCTTGATTTAGAGGATGTATACTATGTGAAGGAGCTTAAATACAATCTCTTTAGTATGTCACAGATGTGTGATAAAAAGAACTTTGTGTTATTTACTGAAACTGAGTGCCTTATCCTCTCCCCTGACTTTAAGTTACCAAATGACAATGAGGTTCTGCTTAGAGTCCTGATATGTGCTTAAACACATACCTTTTGTTTATCAAAACTGACCCAAAATAACCAAGAAAGAGCCGTTTATTGCTAATAGTTGTTGTTTTCTTGAGTTTGTGCTTGTGCAGGAACGGATATGATAAAACACACAAAAGAAGCCAAATCGCAATGAAAATCCGAGCACGAGAAATTAAGAGAGCTTAAGCTGAGCCGGAAGGTCAGAATTATACATTTGTGAAGATTTCTACTCTCTGAGGATGATTTGTGAAGATTTTATCAAAGTTTGAAGAAATGTCAGAAATAGTCCCTAAACTTTGAGCATTTGGCAGAATATACCCCTCAAGTTTCAAAAGTTGCAAATACAGTCCCTGGATTATTGAAGAATGACAAGATCAACCCTTGGATTAAGCTTTCAGAATTTACAAGTTTGGTCCCTGGATTTTCAGCATGTGCAACTTTGATCCTTGAATAACACATTAGATCCAATATTCATCCTTAGTCCAAAGTCAAAACCCACGGCCCAAATAATACACCCAGCCCAAACCAAACACCTATACCGGTCAGTCCAACACCCAACCCGGTTTATCCAAGCTTAAACTGACGTGACTTACCCCAATTAACCCGACCTTTATCCGGTATTTAACCCAAGTCAACCCCTCATAACCCGGTCAACTAAACTCGAAATATAATAAACAAATACCCCGCGCCAAATTTGCCCCCAAATTCCCCATCTTAAGAACCCTAATTTTCCCTCACTCTCAATTGAACAAATTAAACCAATTAAGGGTATAACCGTACAATCACTGACACATCTGACACATGGGGGTTGCCAGGTCACTGATCCGTGTGACATTCCCTCAAATACTCTCATCTGATTGGCTGAACATACGTGGTATTGTTAATCCAAGGGTTGAGATCAAATGGGATTCGTAGAGGGATGATCAATGGCTCAAAACGTCCAAGAGAAAGCACAAGATGGAGCTTCCAGATTCTTCCAAGACCTCTAGCTAGGCTATAAATACCCCGTTCATTCCTCACTTGAGAAAGGGAGAATTTGAGTAGTTAATTAGTAGCTTATAATTGTTTTTATAATTCATTTCTATATTTTCTATAATTCAGTTACATTGTAATCTCAAATTTTTATTAATTCAAGTAATTTTAGCTCTTGTTCTCAATCCATTTCAAATACTGTTTAATTGATTTCAATAGCTTATTAGTGTTTAATTTACTCAATTTAGCTCATTTCAAATCATTTTCAGCTTATTTGCTCTATTAAACAAAAATCACAAAAAAATAAGAAAAATACTTCCAAAAATAAAAAATGTCTCAAATCTCAGTTTGTGTTTTTGCTTCAATAAGCTCTCTTAAGTTCTAATATAGCTTAATAGAGCTAGTTTAGGCTACTACTCAATTCTGCACTCAATTCCTCAAAATCAGTCATTAAAATACCTTTGCATTGAATTATGGAAAGCATAGGAAGTGGCCTGCAATGGATGGGGCCAGAGGGACTATTACTCTAGCTTATTAATAAGCTAGAGAGCTTGTAGCTGACATTTAAATAGGTGATCTCTGTCATGGTGAGATCCGAGTTGAGTTCCTCTTATATTTTTAGCCTAAAAGTTGCATTTCATGTTCAAGTAGTGTAGATCTGTGTTAACTTGCTTAATTCTGTTAGTTGTTGCTTATTTAGTCATATCATAGCTTATTAGAGTAGCTTTAGTCATGTTATAGCTTGTTGCTTAACTTTTCATTTTATACTTCATAACTGTCATAACTTGTTACTTGTGGTTCTAGGGTGTTAGATCAGAGAAATTGCACTCATATAGTTTGAATATAAGTAGTTAAATATGATTTGAGAAGTGTAAAAACTTGATTCTGTCATTTGCTCCTTAAAAGTTCAAAACAATCTCCTTAAGGACTGTTTGGTTCAGTTGATATAACTGATCTAGAGGTTAGTTTAGTGGTTAGTTTTAGTTGCATTGATATCAATTAAGTTTTATTAGTGGAATATAGTCATAAATTAGACTTGTAACAGTCTCAAAGTTAAAAATTCTTTCTAACTGTTTTCATTTATGCATCAGTGAGTTTAGTGGTAGCATTAGCTTGCATTTAGGATTAGAATCAATTAGTATAGCTTATTCAGGTCTTATTTCATCTTAATTCATCATTTCAATCTGTTTTTGCAAGATCAAAGTTCACATTAGTCAACAATTTCAAAATCTGTTAAAAGTCAAAAGTTAGAACATTCAGTTTTTGCAAAAGTTTGTGGAATTTTCATGGATTCAGTTTTGATTCATAACAAGTGAAATTTTGGATTAAACAACTTCAGTTGGTCAGTTTATTAAATCTGATTTTTGTCTAATTTTTGGAAGCTACTATAAGCTCTAAATCAGCTGTGCAATAAGCTGGCTTTTCCCCTGTTCACACTCAGCAGTCACTGAGTGTGAAACAAAGAACCAGCTCTGCAAGTGGGGTCATATTAGATAGTTAGGAGCTATAATTTGGTCTAGTTGATCTCTGGTTGGTGGTCTTGAGTACCTCAGTATTAGTTTTCAGTTTAGCTTATTGGATAAGCAGTTGCAATAGCTTAAAGTTGATAGGTTGAAGCTGTTTGGTGTTTATTAGTCATTATAGTCAAATCATTGAGACTAGTTCATTAGGTGTTAGGATTAGCTGTAGTTAGTTGATATTAGTTAGTTTTAGTATAATTAAGCTTCTGAGACAGTTTGGTTTACTCTAGTAGCTTTTAGCTTATTCTTCATAGCTTATTCATAAGCAGTTACACATCACTTCTATATTTCACATAAGCCATAGTTTTTATATTTTTCCTAGGTTTAGAATAATATTTTAGAATTTCTCTGAATTTTTCATATTTTCCCAACTTTGTTTGCTATTTTTCTTGATTTAAACTAGTTTTTAATACTTTTTAAATAGCATTTAATTCGAATAATTCAGAAAAAAGTTCCAAAAAATAATTTTTCAATTTTCCTAGATTAAGAAAATTATAAAAGCAAAAAAATAATTTTTCTAGATTTTTCCTACTTTAATTTGTAATTTTTAGCATTTAAATTAGTTTAAATTAGTTTTTAATTCAAATAAATTCGAGAAAAATCATAAAAATTAGTTTTAATTCTTAGTTAATTTTCTAATATCATTTTTAGTTAGAAAGTAATTTTATATTAATTTTAGGACTTAGATTAGACGTAGTTGCATTTTATTTACGTTTCTTTTAATCCGTTTTAGTATAATTCGCGTATTTAGGATTTCCTGTAGTGTAATTTCCCTTAATTGTTTTCCCATTCCCCGTAGTTTTAATATAATCATAAATCCAAAACATCGAGCATTTTAATAACGAACCTATAACGACGTTGCCCATTCACACCTCGTTGGGAACGACTGGATTTCCTAATCCGTTTCACTATCACTCACGGGTTTTGATTCATTATCCTTTTTCCTAAAGGGATTTTAAATCATTACTTGTGGTTATTTTGATATCGATATTGTGGTTTTATCCATACACACACACCCCTAAGCCTACATCGAGAATCAAATTTTGGAGCCGCTGCCGGGGAGGTTGTTGTCGACAATATCGTTAAAAGTTTGACGATTAGTGACTCGAGATCCTTCCTTTGTGAAGTTACTATTTTTTATAAAAATCAAAAAAGTAAAAAATATTTTCCTTTTTCTTTTTTATATATATATCATATTAAAAATACAAAAAGATTTTCTCTTTTGTTTTTGAGCTAAAATAGAATACATCAATTATATAACATTCTCAACTGAGGTGTTATCATTAGTAAGTTCCCGAACCAAAGATCAAAAACTTGCCTTTGTGTCGCTTGTGAGTCGATTTATTTCTATTTGATAAACACACTGTGTGGTGGGTATAAGGACGACGTGACATTAAATTGCGGCTGAAAAGAAGCGGGTTTTAATAAGCTTCGCTTGACCTAAAAGCTTCTCCGCTTGCTTGTGCGTTTGTCTTGTAGAAGTGATTTATTCACTTGGGATTATTGGTTAAGTTCATTGTGTTTTCGAATACCGTATCATTTTAATTGCCTTGATTTTTAAGTGCATGCGCACTCGATCTCGATCTAGACGACTTCGAAGGTAATCGAACGCACCCGAAGTTACGTAATATGGCTGCTCCCAACGGACCACCAAACCCCGGTCCTAATCCTCCTCTCGTTAATCAAAATGTAGCTCCCGATCTCCGAACGATGGAGGAGTTATGTCAACCTACAATGTACGGAAGGGGAGGACCCATTGCACCGACTAATTTTCAAGCTACCGATTTTAGCTTGAAACACCATATGATAGAACAAGTAAAAACAGTTGTCAATTTCATGGTTTACCAGATGACGATGCAAACAAGCATCTTGATAAATGAATTCGACCGTCACCACTCAGAGTATGAAACAGAATGGGGTCTCCGATGACGCCCTTCGTCTATATCTTTTCCCATACTCTTTGACTCATCATGCCACTTCTTGGTTTGATCGACTCTCGAAGAATTCGATTCATACCTTCGAGGAAATGGTTTCAAGTTTCGGCAAAGTACTTTCCACCGTCGATGGTGACGGTTGAGGAACGATATCGTAATTTCCCAATATCCCGATGAATCTTTGTTTGAAGCTTGGGAACGATATAAGCTTGCAATTGATCGATGTCCAAATCATAACATGTTGCTTGTCACTCAAATTGATACGTTTTATAATGGTTTGACGTTGAGACACCGTGAAACAATCATGCTCACGCCCGTGGAACTTTCATGAAAATACGTCCCGAGGAATGCTACGATCTTATTGAGAACATGACCGCTCATTATAATTATTGGGATTCTACCGCCGAAAGGGGTGCATCATCTCGATCAAATACTTCTCTCGAAATAGCCGCCATGAACAAAAAGATCGACGATATCTTACGGATTACTTAAATGAATAATCAGAATTAGAATCAACAAGTGAAAGCGGTACAACCGATTTGTGAGACTTGTGGAGGACCACATTCTTATTCCGAGTGCCCAGCCATCGGTGGCTACGCACATGAGAATGTTTATGTCTACTAGGGAACTACAATCAACCGCAAGGAGATCGAAATCTTCTTAGCTACCGTTCAAACAATTATCTCGGACCTCCCGGTTTCAACCAACCTCAACAACAAAACCAAAATCAAAACCGTTTCAATGGTAACCATCATGTTAATCAGAACCGAGGAGCTAATGTTAATCATGGTAATCAACACTACCAAGCTCCTCCACCTCAAGTTTACCAACAACCACCTCCTCCTCAACAATCTTATCAAGCACCTCCTCAAGTCGCCCCGAACAATGATTTTCTAACTTACATGAAGAACTCCGATTACACCATTAAAAGTTTGCAAAATCAAATTAACGGCATGAGGACGGACTTCAAAAAGGAGATGGAAGCTACAAGCAACAAACAGATGACTGAAATAAGGAATATGATGGCTAGTTTCTTTCAAGCCAATCAGCCGTCTACGTCTTATTCTCAACCCTGTTCCCTCTCTTCGAGGCAATACGATTCCAAACCCGAGGGTGACATGAAAGCAATCACTACCGAAGTGGTGAAGCACGATGAACCCACGGTTCCTACCACTAATTCTTCTTCCTCTCGTATGGTAGACCGTGAGACCAGGTGACAAAGGACCCTGCTTCCTACTAATAAGGGGAGTAACGAGAATGTCCAACCCACGGTTGTCCAAGATTCTGAGCTCGAAGATGCTCCTGTGAATGTGAAGAAAGCTAATCCGAAACCGTCTATCCCATATCCGTCTCGTCTTAAAGATCAAACGCTTCGAGAAAAATCTAATCATCAAATGGAAACGTTCTTCCAAATCTTCAAAGACTTGAATGTGGAGATCAGTTTTGCGGATGCTCTTCTCTTGATGCCTAAACTTGCTTCTACAATTAAGGGATTGCTTACAAACAAGGAGAAACTATATGAGCTTGCTACGACATCTCTGAATGAGAATTGTTCATGGTTATCCTTAAGAAATTTCCCGAAAAGTTAGGTGACCCCGGCAAGTTCCTCATTCCATGTGATTTTCAAGGAATTGTTCAATGCTCCGCCTTGGCCGATCTTGCCGCGAGTATCAATCTAATGCCAAATTCAATCTACGAAACTTTCGTTACCCCACTTACCCCAACATGCATGACCCTCGAGCTAGCCGATCGTTCTACGACCCGTCCAAAGGGTATAGCCGAGGATGTCTTGTCAAAGTGGGGGAGTTCTATTTTCCCACGGATTTTGTTGTGGTAGATTTCGATGCCGACCCTCGAGTACCCATTATTCTTGGAAGATGTTTCTTACGGACCGGTCGTGCTTTAATTGATGTATTCGAAGGAGAGATTACGTTGAGAGTTAATCAAGAAGCCATCACATTCAACATTAATCAAACGACGAGGTACTCCTCAAATTTCGACGATGCTTCCATCAATCGAATCGACGTTATTGATGTTTCTTGTGAGGAGTACGCTCAAGAAGTTCGGTTTTGCTAATAATACTACTTCTTTCGATTCACATTGAACAACTTTCGAACCAATTATTGCCGACTCTTCCCCCTCTCTTACTCCGTTCGAGGGAGGTGATTTCCTTTTGGAAGAGATCGATGAATTTCTTGCTAATGACGAATCGATTCCACCGGGAATTGATAATGGTGTTTATGATTCGGAGGGATATATCCTTTATCTTGAGCAATTATTGAATGAAGATCCATCACCGTCACTTCCTCCGAAAAAGATTACGATTGAAGAAATCAAATCCGTATAAACGTCTAATGAAAAACCTCTGGAACCCGAGCTCAAGGATTTACCTCCTCATCTTGAATACGCTTTTCTTGAAGAACCAAACAAGTTTCCCGTTATCATTGCTAAAAACTTGAAAAATGAGGAGAAAATCGCACTTTTGGAGATTCTTCGAAAACATAAGAGTGCCATCGCTTGGCAAATTTCCGATATCAAAGGCATAAACCCTCGTTTTTGTACTCACAAGATCTTAATGGAAGACGATTGCAAACCCGTTATTCAACAACAACGTAGGGTTAATCCAAAAATTCATGAGGTTATCAAAAAGGAAGTTCTTAAACTCCTCGACGCCGGAATCATTTATCCAATCTCCGATAGCTCATGGGTTAGCCCTATCCATTGTGTCCCGAAGAAAGGTGGAATGACCGTTGTTATGAACGAAGATAATGAATTAATTTCCACACGCCTCGTCACCGGATGGATGGTGTGTATTGATTACCGAAAGTTGAATGATGCTACACGAAAGGATCATTTCCTGCTACCTTTTATGGATCAGATGCTCGAACGTTTAGCGGGGAATGAGTTCTATTGCTTTCGCGATGGTTTTTCCGGTTACTTTCAAATTCCGATCGATCCGCAGGATCAAGAGAAAACGACTTTCACGTGCCCTTATGGAACGTTTGCTTACCGACGAATGCCATTTGGTTTATGCAATGCTCCAGGAACGTTCCAAAGGTGCATGATGGCTATTTTTCATGACATGATCGAGAAGCCTATGGAAGTTTTTATGGACGATTTCTCGGTTTATGGAGATTCTTTCACTTCTTGCCTCTCTCATCTAGACCACATGCTCAAACGATGTGAAGACACCAATTTGGTCTTGAATTGGGAGAAGTGCCATTTCATGGTTCGAGAGGGCATTGTCCTCGGCCATAAGATTTCAAAATCGGGGATTGAGGTCGACCGAGCTAAAGTCGACGTTATAGCTAAACTCCCTCATCCCACGACCATCAAAGGTATTCGGAGTTTTTGGGTCATGCCGGTTTCTATCGCCGTTTCATCCAAGATTTCTCTAAGATAGCCCGCCCTCGGACCCATCTCCTCGAGAAGGATGCTCCGTTTATCTTCACCAATGAATGCGTTGAAGCATTTAATTTTCTTAAAAGAAATTAATGAAGCTCGATCTTAGTTGCCCGATGGGATTTTCCTTTGAGCTCATGTGCGATGCAAGTGATTACGCAATTGGGGCAGTCTTGGGGCAACGTAAATCGAAACATTTTCAACCCATACACTATGCGAGTAAGACATTGTCGGAGGCCCAACACAATTATACGACTACTGAAAAGGAATTATTGGCCGTTGTTTATGCTTTCGAGAAATTTAGACCCTACCTTGTCTTGTCAAAGACCATAGTGTATACTGACCATTCTGCCCTAAAGTATCTTTTGGCAAAGCAAGATGCTAAGCCACGATTACTTCGGTGGGTTCTCCTCCTTCAAGAGTTTGATGTTACTATTCTTGACAAAAAGGAGCGGAGAACCTGGCTGCCGATCACCTTTCTAGACTTGAGAATCCCCATCAAAGTGTGCTCGAGAAAAAGGAGATCACAGAAACATTTCCTCTTGAGACACTTGGGATGATTGCTAAGAAAGACCCAAACACCCCATGGTTTGCCGACTTTGTAAATTACCATGCGGGCAATTTCCTCGTGAAAGGGATGTCGTCCCAACAGAAGAAAAAGTTTTTCAAAGATGTTAAGCATTATTTCTGGACGATCCTTACTTGTTTAAGATTTGTGCGATCAAGTAATCCGCGGTGTGTTCATGGCTAAGAGGCTCTTGATATTCTCAATGCTTGCCATAACGGACCCACTGGTGGACATCATGGTGCAAGCTACACCGCTAAGAAGGTTTTTGATTCCGGGTTTTATTGGCCTACCATATATCGAGATGCTCATGATTTAGTTAAGTCTTGTGATTCTTGCCAACGTCAAGGGAAAATGTCGCAAAAGGATGAAATGCCACAAAATGCTATTCAAGTTTGTGAGATTTTTGACGTGTAGGGCATCGATTTTATGGGGCCATTTCCATCATCTAAGGGTAATAAGTATATCCTCGTGGCCGTCGACTACTTGTCTAAATGGGTTGAAGCGAAGGCGCTCCCACCAATGACCCAAGTGGTTGTTAAGTTTTTGAAGAATTTGTTTTCCGATTCGGAGCACCTCGTGCTATCATCAGTGATCGCGGTACCCATTTTGTAATGAACAATTGGCTAAGGTTATGGCTAAATATGGAGTTACCCATCGTCTTTCTACCGCGTATCACCCGAAACGAAGCGGACAAGTTGAGGTCTCGAATCGTGGTTTGAAAAGGATTTTAGAAAGGACCGTAGGAGAAAATCGAGCTTCGTGGGCCGATAAGTTAGATGATGCATTATGGGCTTTCCGCATCGCATACAAGACACCCATCAGGTGCACCCCATTTAAGTTGGTGTATGGAAAAGCTTGTCACTTGCCCATCGAAGCATAAGGCATTCTAGGCCTTGAAACATGCAAACTTTGATCTTAAGACCGCGGGTGATCACCGGAAAGTTCAATTGAATGAATTAAATGAGCTTAGGGATCAGGCTTACGAGAATTATTTGATTTTCAAAGAGAAGACTAAGAGGATTCATGATTCTAAAATCAAAAACCGCGTTTTCAACGTTGGTGATCAAGTTCTCCTCTTTAACTCTCGCTTGAAGATATTCTCGGGCAAACTCAAAACACGTTGGTCCGGACCATTCACCATTGCTCAGGTTTTCCCCGTATGGAACGGTAGAGCTTTCTCAGCCCGATGGCCCAAATTTCAAGGTGAATGGTCATCGTGTGAAACATTATTTTGGAGGGACATCCCATCTATGGTTGTCCCGGATCTCCAAACTTTCTCTAAGGACAACTGAATTCGGGGATCGAGTCAAGCTAGCTAATTCTGGTGACCAAAACAAGAGCGCTTCGTGGGAGGCACCCCATGCTTATCCTTCTATCTTATTTCTATTTTCTAATAAGTGACGTGAAGGGGTTAGCCTCTTCGATTTCTCGTGTTTGGTTATTTGTGATGTTTTGTCCAGGATTTTGCCGATATGAAGACTCTCGTGCTCGAAGTTTGTCTTTTCTCTACTCGAGTTTCATGATCGATGCTGATGGAAATCCGATATCCAAAATCTTATCGACTAACGTTTTTCTTTGAGCATACTTAATAAACGAATTTTAGATTTTCATTGATACCCTTGTTTTAAACATTGAGGACAATGTTTTGTTCTAGTCTGGGGTAGGGTAATCTTCGATTTAATTTGACCGCATTTGCTTGTTTTTTGTCGTGTACTCTCGCAACCCCGTTTTCCTTAGAAAATGAAAAAATTGTGCTATAAATGTGAAAAATTTTAAAAAATTTTAAGCTTTTGTTAAGTCTTTTTGATTGAAAAATTTGCTAGTCTCTTAGACAAGAAGCTATAAAATGCGAATTCTAGCTCACAAGGCCAAGATTTTGCAAGTTTCCTGAGTGACTTTAAATATGCATGACTTGAGATTATTTGACAAAGCATTTGCTAAGTTAATATATGTTTTGACACCTTGTTGACTTTTCACTGGTGAGAGTAGGAATAGAATTCTGACTTGACCGGCGTGTTGAGCCCTAGCTTGTTCCCTTAACCATAGATAATCTAAAAATTATCGGCTAAGCATCCGGGGATCTCATTATTTGGGATTTTAAATTTGCGGAGATCGAGAAATGATAGAGTTACTTATGAGTTTAGATGCTAAGCGTGGAGTAGTTGGTTCTCTTTAGAGCCCATCGAAGGTACTTATGGCTTTTGTTCCCACAAAATTGTTTCACCCCATATCTGCTAATAATAATTAGAGATGTTGAGTTTTTGGCGATAGTTAGTTCTTTATTCTTCTTTAGAGAATCTTTGCCCATGAGAGTTGGGTACACATCGGTCACAATGTCAGTGTTACGGTGTAATAGACAACTGATTCCCGATAGTTTGCTGCTATTGTTTCTATTGTTATAAAAGCCGTAGGGTTTGGAGTTTGGCACAAAATTAACATGAAATAAAGCCCAAATGTTTTAAAATAAAAAATCCAAAGCTATAAAAGTTGTCATAGACTTCTATAAAGCAGAGGAAAATCCAAAGTCATAATAAGACTTCTGATAAAGCGGTAATCCCGTTGAGTTAGTAGTTTAAAAGACCAAGGGCCTAAATTGCAAAAATGCAACTGTGTTGAAATAGTGTTAAGCCAAACTTGGATCCGGAGATGTCTAAATAAAGCTTCGTCTCTAGACTCGTAGATGAGTTGTCTCGGTCGCCATAAAAAGGATATTCTATCTAAATCGTGTGAAATTAGGACCTTGATGTGGACCTCATTCTTGTGTGCAATGGTTTTCGAGGAAAGATGGATAACTAATTAGCGACTTAGCTTTATATCTTTATTGGAATAAAAGTTATCGAAACGAGAAAATTTGGAGAAATTCATTTCTCACAAAAATAAAAAATCTAGAGGCAAATAGGAAAATGGGAGCAAAAGGTAATTACACAAGTAACTTCCATGGGTAGTGTTAGCATCTAGAATCATATTTAACAATGATTTCGATTTTACGCTTAGTTTGGGGACTTGTGAAAAATCAGGGACGATGTATTCTATCCGTATGGTCACTTCACGCTGTGTTGTGTTTTCTACTCCGCGATCCTAACGTGTTGATTGAAAAATGTTGGAGTTATTGATCGACATGAAAGTTCAACAAACCGTCACTCATAACCGGAATGTGCTTAATCATAGTATCTATATGTGAATTAAAAGGTAAACGGGGCGTTTTTAGAATTAAGGGTTCTTAATCTCTTTTGAGGAATCTTTGCTACTTCTTCATAGGTTTAGTAGAAAGAGATTGAAATCCTTGGTTTTAGAAGCGTGAGTTGATTGCATTGCGTGGGGACACGACAATGGTCTCGTCTGGGGTATTTTGATATGTGCTTAAACACATACCTTTTGTTTATCAAAACTGACCCAAAATAACCAAGAAAGAGCCGTTTATTGCTAATAGTTGTTGTTTTCTTGAGTTTGTGCTTGTGCAGGAACGAATATGATAAAACACACAAAAAGAAGCCAAATCAGACGAAAATCCGAGCACGAGAGATTAAGAGAGCTTAAGCTGAGCCGGAAGGTCAGAATTATACATTTGTGAAGATTTCTACTCTCTGAGGATGATTTGTGAAGATTTGATCAAAGTTTGAAGAAATGTCAGAAATAGTCCCTGAACTTTGAGCATTTGGCAGAATATACCCCTCAAGTTTCAAAAGTTGCAAATATAGTCCCTGGATTATTGAAGAATGACAAGATCAACCCTTGGATTAAGCTTTCAGAATTTACAAGTTTGGTCCCTGGATTTTCAGCATGTGCAACTTTGATCCTTGAATAACACATTAGATCCAATATTCATCCTTAGTCCAAAGTCAAAACCCACGGCCCAAATAATACACCCAGCCCAAACCAAACACCTATACCCGGTCCAGTCCAACACCCAACCCGGTTTATCCAAGCTTAAACCTGTGACCCGTTACCCCAATTAACCCGACCTTTACCCGGTATTTAACCCAAGTCAACCCCTCATAACCCGGTCAACTAAACTCGAAATATAATAAACAAATACCCCGCGCCAAATTTGCCCCCAAATTCCCCATCTTAAGAACCCTAATTTTCCCTCACTCTCAATTGAACAAATTAAACCAATTAAGGGTATAACCGTACAATCACTGACACATCTGACACATGGGGGTTGCCAGGTCACTGATCCGTGTGACATTCCCTCAAATACTCTCATCTGATTGGCTGAACATACGTGGTATTGTTAATCCAAGGGTTGAGATCAAATGGGATTCGTAGAGGGATGATCAATGGCTCAAAACGTCCAAGAGAAAGCACAAGATGGAGCTTCCAGATTCTTCCAAGACCTCTAGCTAGGCTATAAATACCCCGTTCATTCCTCACTTGAAAGATGTAGAATTTGAGTAGTTAATTAGTAGCTTATAATTGTTTTTATAATTCATTTCTGTATTTTCTATAATTCAGTTACATTGTAATCTCAAATTTTTATTAATTCAAGTAATTTTAGCTTTTGTTCTCAATCCATTTCAAATCTTGTTTAATTGATTTCAATAGCTTATTAGTGTTTAATTTACTCAATTTAGCTCATTTCAAATCATTTTCAGCTTATTTGCTCTATTAAACAAAAATCACAAAAAATAAGAAAAATACTTCCAAAAATAAAAAATGTCTCAAATCTCAGTTTGTGTTTTTGCTTCAATAAGCTCTCTTAAGTTCTAATATAGCTTAATAGAGCTAGTTTAGGCTACTACTCAATTCTGCACTCAATTCCTCAAAATCAGTCATTAAAATACCTTTGCATTGAATTATGGAAAGCATAGGAAGTGGCCTGCAATGGATGGGGCCAGAGGGACTATTACTCTAGCTTATTAATAAGCTAGAGAGCTTGTAGCTGACATTTAAATAGGTGATCTCTGTTCAGCTGAGATCCGAGTTGAGTTCCTCTTATATTTTTAGCCTAAAAGTTGCATTTCATGTTCAAGTAGTGTAGATCTGTGTTAACTTGCTTAATTCTGTTAGTTGTTGCTTATTTAGTCATATCATAGCTTATTAGAGTAGCTTTAGTCATGTTATAGCTTGTTGCTTAACTTTTCATTTTATACTTCATAACTGTCATAACTTGTTACTTGTGGTTCTAGGGTGTTAGATCAGAGAAATTGCACTCATATAGTTTGAATATAAGTAGTTAAATATGATTTGAGAAGTGTAAAAGCTTGATTCTGTCATTTGCTCCTTAAAAGTTCAAAACAATCTCCTTAAGGACTATTTAGTTCTGTTGATATAACTTATCTAGAGGTTAGTTTAGTGGTTAGTTTTAGTTGCATTGATATCATTTAAGTTTTATTAGTGGAATATAGTCATAAATTAGACTTGTAATACTCAAAGTCAAAATTCTTTCTAAGCTGTTTTCATTTATGCATCAGTGAGTTTAGTGGTAGCATTAGCTTGCATTTAGGATTAGAATCAATTAGTATAGCTTATTCAGGTCTTATTTCATCTTAATTCATCATTTCAATCTGTTTTTGCAAGATCAAAGTTCACATTAGTCAACAATTTCAAAATCACATTTAAAAGTCAAAAGTTAGACCATTCAGTTTTTGCAAAAGTTTGTGGAATTTTCATGGATTCAGTTTTGATTCATAACAAGTGAAATTTTGGATTAAACAACTTCAGTTGGTCAGTTTATTAAATCCGATTTTGTCTAATTTTTGGAAGCTACTATAAGCTCTAAATCACTGTTTGTGCAATAAGCTGTCTTTTCCCCTGTTCACACTCAGCAGTCACTGAGTGTGAAACAGCAAACTTGAAGCTCTTGCACAGGGGTCATATTAGATAGTTAGGAGCTATAATTTGGTCTAGTTGATCTATGGTTGGTGGTCTTGAGTACCTCAGTATTAGTTTTCAGTTTGGCTTATTGGATAAGCAGTTGCAATAGCTTAAAGTTGATAGGTTGAAGCTGTTTGGTGTTTATTAGTCATTATAGTCAAATCATTGAGACTAGTTCATTAGGTGTTAGGATTAGCTGTAGTTAGTTGATATTAGTTAGTTTTAGTATAATTAAGCTTCTGAGACAGTTTGGTTTACTCTAGTAGCTTTTAGCTTATTCTTCATAGCTTATTCATAAGCAGTTACACATCAGCTTCTATATTTCTCACATAAGCCATAGTTTTTATATTTTTCCTAGGTTTAGAATAATATTTTAGAATTTCTCTGAATTTTTCATATTTTCCCAACTTTGTTTGCTATTTTTCTTGATTTAAACTAGTTTTTAATACTTTTTAAATAGCATTTAATTCGAATAATTCAGAAAAAGTTCCAAAAAAATAATTTTTCAATTTTCCTAGATTAAGAAAATTATAAAAAGCAAAAAAATAATTTTTCTAGATTTTTCCTACTTTAATTTGTAATTTTTAGCATTTAAATTAGTTTAAATTAGTTTTTAATTCAAATAAATTCCAGAAAAATCATAAAAATTAGTTTTAATTCTTAGTTAATTTTCTAATATCATTTTTAGTTAGAAAGTAATTTTATATTAATTTTAGGACTTAGATTAGACGTAGTTGCATTTTATTTACGTTTCTTTTAATCCGTTTTAGTATAATTCGCGTATTTAGGATTTCCCGTAGTGTAATTTCCCTTAATTGTTTTCCCATTCCCCGTAGTTTTAATATAATCATAAATCCAAAACATCGAGCATTTTAATAACGAACCTATAACGACGTTGCCCATTCACACCTCGTTGGGAAACAACTCGGATTTCCTAATCCGTATCACTATCACTCACGGGTTTTGATTCATTATCCTTTTTCCTAAAGGGATTTTAAATCATTACTTGTGGTTATTTTTGATATCGATATTGTGGTTTTATCCATACACACACACCCCTAAGCCTACATCGAGAATCAAGTCCCTAGGAAAGGCAATCTGTATAGTGTTGATATGAAAAACATTGTTCCTTAAGAGAATCTTACTTGCTTGGTTGCAAAAGCATCCCACGACGAGTCTATGTTATGGCATATGAGACTTGGTCATGTTAACTTCAAAACCATTAACAAAATAGTAAAAGATGGTTTGGTAAGAGGACTACCTCAAAAACATTTTCTAAATGACTATAATTGTGTGGCTTGCCTCAAAGGTAAGCATCACAGAGCTTCTTGTAAGCCCAAGACCCAAAGCTCTATTACTCAACCCTTATATATGCTTCATATGGACTTGTTTGGTCCTACATCTTTGAGTAGTATTCAACATAAGAGATACTGTCTTGTTGTCACTGATGATTTTAGTAGGTTTACTTGGGTTTTCTTCCTAGGAGCTAAGGATGAGACTTCCAACATTATTAAGACTTTCATTACAGAGGTAGAGAACCTAGTTGATAAGAAGGTCAAGATCATCAGGTGTGACAATGGGACAGAATTTAAGAATAGAGTCATGGATGACTTTTGCAAGGAGAAAGGTATTAAAAGAGATTTTAGTGTTGCTCGGACTCATCATTAAAATGGGGTTGCTGAAAGGAGAAATAGAACCTTGATAAAAGCTGCTAGGACCATGTTGGCTGATTCCAAGCTACCCAGACCTTTTGGGCTGAAGCAGTTAATACTGCTTGTTATGTTCAGAACAGGGTTTTAGTAGTTCATTCTCAGAACAAGACACCTTATGAGTTATTTAGAGGTAGATCTCCTACCTTAGAGTTCATGAGACCATTTGGCTGCCATGTCACTATTCTCAATACCTTGGATTATTTGGGCAAGTTTGATGGAAAATTAGATGAGGGTTTCTTTGTAGGTTATTCAACTGTAAGTAAAACCTTTAGAATCTACAATATTAGAACCAAGAAGGTAGAAGAAACCCTGCATGTAGAGTTTTGGAAAACAAGGATTCTGTTATAGGAGAAGATCCAAAATGGTTATTTGATATTGATTCTATAACCCTATCAATGAATTATGCACCAGTGAATGCAGGTACAAATACTAATGACTTTGCAGGTTCAGAAGAATATGTTGATACAGATGAACCAGGCGTGGATAAAGAATTAGATCACATTTTGGTGCATACCTTGAAAGACAGTTATGAGATTGCTTCTTTTTCAAAAGGTGATGATCAATCATCTCCTTCTAATTTTGAACCAAAGGAGAATGATCTTTGGTGTGATCAATGCTAATGATGCAACTTCTCAGAACAAAGACTTTCCTGAAAGCAGTACAAACAGTGATGGTACTGATACGCAAAAAGATGGTACTGCTGGGAAAAGTACTAACACTGATGAACCTCCAGTTAGTCCAGCTCCACATACTGATCTTTTTGGTGACTTTGAAGTTGATCTCGACAACATTCCTCTCACATATGATGTTCTATCCACTCCTCTGACAAACATTCACAAGAATCATCCTTTGGATCACATTATTGGAGATGTGCAGTCTTGTGTCAAAACCATGAGACAAACACAAACTGAGGATCAACAAGGTTTGCTTATGGCTACTTATGAAGACATAAATCATGAAGAAGAAAATATCTGTTTGTTTGGATGCTTCCTCTCCCAGATTGAACCTAAAAATATCTTCAAGGCATTAGAAGATGAAAGATGGGTGAAAGCAATGCAGGAAGAACTCTTACAGTTCAAGATTCAGAAAGTATGGATTCTTGTTGATCTAGCTAAAGGTGTGAGGGTGATTGGTACTAAATGGGTTTTCAGGGTGAAGAAAGATGAAAGAGGAATTGTGATCAGGAATAAGGCAAGGCTTGTGGCTCAAGGCTATACACAGGAAGAGGGAATTGATTATGAAGAAGTCTTTACACCAGTTGCTAGGATTGAAGCAATAAGGCTGTTCTTAGCCTATGCTTCCTTTATGGGCTTTATGGTATACCAAATGGATGTCAAGAGTGCTTTCCTGTATGGCGCAATTGAAGAGGAGGTCTATGTCTCATAGCCTCCAGGTTTTATTGATCTTGATCATCCTAACAAGGTATACAAGGTGGTGAAAGCTCTTTATGGCCTGCATCAGGCACCAAGGGCATGGTATGAAACACTGGCTACATATCTATTGCAAAATGGTTTTAAAAGGGGCAAGATTGATCAAACTTTGTTCATCAAGAAGCTCAAGGGAGACATTCTGCTTGTACAGGTGTATGTAGATGATATTATCTTTGGTGCTACAAAGAAAGAGATGTGTGTTGAATTTTGTAACACCCCAAAAATACGGTCCAGCGGAAGCATAGGAACCTTTGGGTGCTACTATCTTGGTATCACAACATAAGGTACAAAGAATGGTTTTTATCCCATTTATTTAGAATAAGATTCATTAATTGAAAACATTTGAAAGTAGTGCGCAAATAGGCCCAAAAGATAATTAAAGTGGTCCCGATTATTCATCAGAGTCGCCTATGACCATGCCCCTTGCCAAGCGTCTTCCAATAGTGAGCTATCGCCTTAAACCTAAAAACATGTTGCGCGCGGGAGGCGCGTTCGGGGTGAAGGAAACTTCTTTTTCGTCGAGCAAGTTTTTCAACCTCCTAGGCAGTTAACCTAATCGTTGTAGTGTAGTATTGGGTAAGCCTCGGGGATTGATATTGTTCTCAAGGGGAATAGGAATTCTAGTAAGAAATATATGACGAGAAGGTGGGGGTTGAAGATGATTCTTTTTTATGGTTTTTTAGAAAACTAAGGTAAAATCTCGGGGCAATTGGTTTGGGGGTGGTACTTCTACCGATTACTCTACTTATCTAATCTAGTTATCTAGTTACTACGGGTACCTAGACAATATTACTCCCTAGTTATCTTTTATTGGTCGGTTGAATTGTCACACCTTATCTTAAGACGTTGTATTCCTAAGGTCATAGGGTATGCGTGCCCCCTAGTTCTTTGAGGTTATCTCTCGTATGTGACCTACGAAGTCGGTAAGCCTAAGCTATTTCATCCATAGACCACATCATCATAAAGCATACTCAAGCTTAAATACAACGAATGATGCCTAGTTGCACTTCTAAGCCAATTTACAATTAAGATAAGAAACAACCTAACAATAATGAATAACTAGGTTTCATAGATTTAAGCAAACACATAAGAAATTTAGCTAGACATGGTAAACAAGCAAGCATACACACAATCAATCAAATACGGGATAGACATAATGTTAATTTGGATTAAAATACTTATCTCGATGTGTAAAATAGGGTATGAGACCCTAAGATACTGTCCAATTCAGACTATAAACGATTTAGGGTTTTTTCTCCAAAATTCTACCTCTTAATACAAAAAAATTGAATTCTATATATAGATTTACAACTGCGACGGCGCCACCTTTTGCATGGGACGCCGTCAGTATTAGATGATAAGTAAGCCCAAGCCCGTTTGTGGGTTTAGGGTCCGTTAGGGTTTCTATTATGTCTCTTACATTCTCTATATATTGTGATGGAATAATAAACGATACCGACGGGGAATTATGTAGTCTAACATGGTTTCTATTATCTAAAGACAAATTTAGGGTTAAAGATGTGGTACGGCAAAGAGAAAAATTTAGGGTTTAAGAGATGTTTTTTTTTTTTTTTTTTTTTTGAATGATGTGTTTTTCTGGATCTTGTGTTTTTTTTTTGTGATTAGGGTTTGACAGGGTGGCTTAGGGGAGGCGGCTCAACATAGCCACCTAGGTCTGAGGATCAGACCCGCTCTGAAACCATGTTAGACTACATAATTCCCCGTCGGTATCGTTTATTATTCCATCACAATATATAGAGAATGTAAGAGACATAATAGAAACCCTAACGGACCCTAAACCCACAAACGGGCTTGGGCTTACTTATCATCTAATAGTCAGCTCGCCGTCATTAGGGTTTCGTCTGGGCCAAGTCATCGATGGGACGGCGTCACCTTAGAGTTGTGACGTCGTCGGTCTTCAGTTGGGACGTCGTCTTGATTCTAGATATGGGCCGTCTGAGTTGAAAACTGTGAGTGACGCTCTCCAATATTAAGGCGTGACGCCGTCAGGTTATGTGACCAGAATTTCCATCGAGTGGCCTCGCGTGCATGTTTTGATCAAGTCTTCATAGAGGGACAACATTGCCCTTTGGTTGGGATGCCATCAGGTACTGTTGATTAGCTTTGAGTGGCTTCGATCTTGACTTTGCCATTTTCTTCATGTATTTGCTCCTTTTCGTCCAAATAGGCTTCATTCCAGCATTTTGCTTCTAAAAGACCTAAAAAGTGAAAAGGAACGAAATTAAGCAGTAACGGATATAAAATTGGTCGATTTAGGGCTTAAATAACCCCTTAAAAGTGTACGTTTTAAATCCTTATAGTGCAAAAAGGGTCAGCTTACGCTGGAGAGTTCATAGAGTTTAGCTACAAAAGTAATCATGGACCTGGTAAAGTTTAATTGCTATGTGCTACTGATCCGTGCAAAACCGTCAAGTTTTCTCACTCAAACCGGCCACTTGTGAATGGCCGACCGTAAGGAACTTAAAACGGTTCAGACCCAGACTCAATGAAGATCTTGGGAGTATAGTGTTTCCCCGGGTCGTTATGTCCCAACGAGCCGTGCGAGAATAATCAAACGTTTAGTGATCGAGTGATTTGAACAGAAAAAGGGATTTGAATTATTATAACTACAGAAAAAGCTCATAAACTAAAGAGGCTTAAATGCAAATTAAAGGAAATTTAAAAAGATAAAAAAATATTAAATAAACGCTATCACTATTTGCAAAATGATGAACGTTTAAAACTTAAAACTTACGTTTAAATAAAATTACGTAAACGTACAAAATAAAAAGTGAGATCTAAGAAATAAAAGTCCTAAAATATAAGTGAAAATGACATTTTACAAACCTAATGATGAAAGAAAATTTATAGAAAAAGAAAATTATTTTATAACTATTTAATTAATTATTATTAATTAAAACTATTTTTAACTATTTAATAATAACCTAAAATACAAGAAAATAGGAAATGAAGCTAGAAAAATAAAATTATGACTTGGAAAAATCTACAGTAACAAAATAGAATTTTCAAAACTATTTTTGTATTTTTCTGAATATTTTTCTATTTTCTAGGAATTAAAAACTATTTAAAACTACTTAAATTGTTTAAAAATACAAATTTAACTAAGAAAAATCTAGAAAAATATTTTTTTGACTTTTTATATTTATCTTAACTAAAGAAAAATGAAAAATTATTTTTTTGAAACTTTTCTTAATTATTTGTATTAAATCCTAATTAAAAATGCTTAAAAACTAATTTAAATCAAGAAAAATAGCAAACAAGCTTGGAAAAATCTGAAAAATTCAAGATAAGTCTAAAATAATACTAGGAATCTAAGAAAAATGGAAAAACAGGGGGTTATGTGATGGATAATGCAACTGCAGTGGAAGTGCTTAAGTAATAAGCACTCCAAATAAGCTAAAAGGATCCAAATGGGCACCAAACTGAACAAAGTACTACAATAAGTTAAAACTACCTAAATGCAACTAGTCTCAACTGCTCTTAACCTCTGAATTGCAAAATTAGACAGATTTGGTGTTTTGAGTTAATGTGCTAAAACAGGTTTTGAGGCCTACTTGCAGCTTAAAATTAAGCACTGAAATAAACTGGAAACTAGAAAACAAAAGTGGAAACCTCAATTAGACCAGGGTGGCTATCTATAAGCCAAAGTCCTAGATAAGCTCAAATGAGCTTAATGCAAGCTTGCAAACCACTCACAAGCACACTCAATACACCGAGTGTGTGCAGCATTTATCACCATTTGACAAGCCCATTAGAAGCTTATAGAAAATTTACAAAAATACACAAAAATCACAACAATAAACTAGACCAGGGGAAGTTTTTAAAACCACAATTTTCATTGAATTTGACTCAAAAATGAGCCCATGAAAAATCCCTCTAGATTGGCTTAAAACTGATTTTCACCATTTTGACTTTTTGAAAGATTTGAAAGGTTTGACTTCTATGAACTTTGAAACTGATTTTAAAGACTTAGATTGATGTAATAAGGTGGAATGAGACTACTGCAAGTTGTATCTATGAATTATGAACACAAAATAAGTTTTTACTTCCAAAACCTCAACAGATTAAACAAGTAAGACAAATAAATGGGAGTTTGACTTTGAGCACAATGCAAGCACAAGTTTATGACTGCAAGGAGCTCAAATGAGCTAAACAAACCTAAACTAACAAATTTCTACCACAGAATAAACCTATATCACATATAAAACAAAGAAATCCAAACACACCTATTAAACAGCGATATGCAATTTAAACCACTCAACTCTTGAACTACCTTGCTATATTGATCAAATTAAGTTTACATGACCTAAATACAACTATATAAACAGGTTTACACTAATGGTGACCACAGATACATAGACAAGCATAAAATGAAAAATGGCTTGAAAACTGAAATTGAGATTTATACTCACAAGTGTCCAGCTGGTATTGCAGGCTAAACCAAACCCAAAACTACTCTAAGCTAATCTAATCCAACTCAAATCCAAGCTGCATCAACCCCATTTCATGATCAAGTCCAGATAGGCTTAAGCAGTTGACTTTTGTTGACCATTATTCAATATTGCTTGAAATTGATGCATAAGCTTACAAAAAGCTTTAAATAGCTTAAATAAACTTAATGGAGCTTAAAAATAAGTTACTAAAAGCTTTGTCAATAGAATTTTGAAACCGAAATTGTACAACTTGATAAAACATGAGACTTGGAATTTATCTAAAAACTTGGATTGAAACTCAAAAGAACATTACAATGATGTTTTTAACTTAATTAAGATACATAAATACTGAAATTACAACATTTGATTTAAACTAAGACATTTATTAAAAAAAAACGACATAAAAGAAAAGTTTGGAACTAACTACTTTTCTTTCTCTCTATCTCCTCCTCCTTTTATATGCCAATCCTCTTTTCTCTTGACTTCTCAGCATATCTCACCAATAATGTGGACCTTTGGATGGCAAGAGATGATCTTGGCCATTAATTGATTTTGGCGGAAATGGCTTTTAACACTGAGGGGTTGAGTGAGGGGGGAAAGGATGCATTAAATGCATTTTGGAGGTATGTTGAAGTGGGGGGAACAAGGGGAGTAGGGTGGCTGGAGGTGAGGGTGAGCGGCTACAAGATGGTCTGGGAAACAGAAAAGGAGGCGGGGCGGTTTTATTTCAAACGCTGGGTAAATGGGTTTGGTTTCGGGTTGGGTTATGGACTGACCGGGTGTTGGATTATGGACTGGGTTTGGGCTTTGGAATAATTAAAACATGGATTTAGGACTAGTATTGGATCCAAGGTGTATTTAGGGACAAACATGTAAAATCAAACGCAGGACCACTCATGTAAAATCTGAAATTGTATTCCAAGGCTAAACTTGACAATCCCCGATACTCCAAGGACCATTTTAGCCAATTGTGAAATTCCAAGGACTAATCATGACAATTCTAAAATCCAGGGGACCAAACTGAAATTTCTCAAAACTTTTGGACTTTTCACCAAAGGACTAATTATGACAATTTTATGATTCAAAAAGGACCTTTGGTGACTTTTCTTTTTAAAATAAGTGCCTAGGACTGCTTTTGCCATTTTCTAAAAGTCTGGGGACCAAAACGCCAATTATGCAAACTTTGCTCATTTTTCATCCGATTTTAAACATTTTGCATCTGAAACATATAAAATGCAATTTTGAGATATTTTCAGTATTTTGATGCATTTCTGAGCATTTTTAAACGTTTTGCAGTTCAGATTTAACAAAAAATGATGAGTATTTACACACTCATCAGCTACTAAGGCAGATATATATTAAACATACCAATCATCAATCAATCCAATCAATAATCCACAACACAATCGAGATCTAAGAAGGGCCCCCAAGCGACTCTAGCCAGCACAGTCGTAGCAAGGCCTAGAACACAAGCTACCCTTGTCTGGTCTATACTTAGTTAGGCATCGCGTTATAGCATAGGAATACTACCCTAGTCTAAGTCAACAAATGTCCAATGTCTAACCTTTCTTAGTCAATGCATTAGCAATTCAAAAGAGTAGTGGCAGGTCCAAGAAATAGTTTGTATTCCCATAAACACATAAGATCACAATCTACAAATCAAATATACCAAACAATTGTCATTCTCAAATAATGTTCACATATCCAGTTATGGTTTGTTAAAAGCAGCATGTATTCTCCCCCAAAAGAGTTATGAAAACATTTGAAAAGAGGGGCTATGAAACTCACCTTAGCCACAACAATGCACTATTCACTACTTAACACGACTGGCATCTAAAGCTAATCTCCACGGCATCCAGAAGAATGTACGACGAGTACGATAGAATAGAAGTGACGCAACCTAATGCGTATACGATATTCTTAAAATATGGCTCATACTATAAAGAAGTCGATAGAAGATAAAGTGTCGTAGTTTTCGTGGATTATTCATATCGTTACTTTCAAAAGTACATTATCAATACCTCAAAAGGTTTAGTTTTAACGTTTCGTGTGGTGGTAAGGGACATAGATGCGACGTACAACTCACGCGAAAGAAGAGAATACGTCGACACAGTCGAGACATACTAACTAGAACGCACGCCAAAAGGAAAAGACATTGACAAAGTCAAGAAATACTGACAATACTCAAGTCAAAGACTAGGAAACGACGATGACTATTTATGTAATATAAATAGGTTTATTGGTAAGTTTCGGTAATTTACCCAACAATCCCAAACGTTCATATTTATAATAAAAGATAAGTTTCCATTATCGCTTGATCAATAAATATTTCTCATTCATTACTCGTAATTATACAAGTTTAGAATAAAGTACGTCAAATAAAGCATACTATTTAGTATTTTATAAGTGACACATTTGTTTACTCACGTTCCCAACCATTACGACTTTAATAAGTTGACTCATCCAAAATAACCGTTCTCAACGAGTTTTATAGAAGCTAACATGTATTTATAAAGCACGAGTTACTATCGTATTTAATTAAGGTTTAAAATTAATTAAAACCATATCCGTCAATAATATATAGTTATATATTTCATTATCAGTTAAAATGTAAAAACGGAATATTTTGGCTTATCGCGAAACAAATATATTAAACTCATTTCCGAGTCTAATATATTATACTCTTTTAGACCAAAACGTTTAATATGGTATAACTCATAACAAAATATAACTTGTGTATCCAATGTTACTCTACTTTGTAAAACGTAATCGAACCTTATAAGTTATAACGTATACGCCATATCCGATATCGCTTATTAATTACATAATTAGTTCTTAATGTTTATCGTCCCATTTTATAAATAACTTATTCGTTATCCGATCAAGTCTTATATCGTATATCACGATAGTTTCATTCCGATATAGTTGTATAGTTAAATCGTTACAATTCACGTCGTTAAGTTTATATATTACAAGTTTACCGTTTCCTCAGTATTCGATATAGATATATAATTGACTCGTCCCATATTTCCAATTATTCCATTGTTACCATTTGCTATTTTATCCGTTCCGTATTCTATATTAACAACATTTTACGATTTATGAAAATTTATCGTGTCTTAATCAAATTGAGCTCGTAAGCGACTTTACTCATATCATATCTCCAGATTACAAGTTAAGACCAACAAACTTAACGTGAACATCCGGGTCAAACCCAAGACCAAATGATAAATCCCAAGTAAATACTTATTAACAAAAATGAATTATCACAACATAATCAATATTATAAATCTGAGAATCCCACAAGGTCTAACCCGACCCGACTCATGGCTGATCCGACCCACTAGGCTGACCCGACTCACTGAGTCAACTCGAGAACTAGAACAGCCATATCAATCAAAACAACCAACCCAAGATCCAAAACAGAAATCTCAAACACTTTGTCCTTCAATCGTTACCACACGAAACTGTTTTAATAACATGTTTTTATTTGTTTTTAACTAGTTTATATCATGTTTATATCCACGAAAATAAAACATAAGTAATATATATGAATGTATACAACCGGTGAAGACATCAAAATGACAAGATGTATACAAGACGGGTGTGACTCGTTTACCGTGAGAAAAGAGAGGAAACGAGAAGCTGTTGGAGGTGTCTTTACGAGTACAACTCGTAACCCACCGATCTAGAACCCTTTATAAAACGTTTAACCATGAAAACCCTAGTTATCCGAATCTTTAAAATTAGATCTAGGGCGCGTTAGAGCGTATTGGGGTTCGTGGGTAGCAAAAACGGAACCACCATGGTCTGATCTACAAGAAGGGATAGCGGTGTAATTATTTGTGATGCCCGGAATTTGGCCGGAGTCCCGCGACGGCGCTGGAACCCTAGTTTAGGTTGCCGGATTATAGTGAGAGAGAGGAGAGGGATTGTTTGTATTTTTTATATAGAGAGAGAAAGAAGGGAAGTAAAATGAGGGAGGTGCGAGTGGTGTGGGTATTTATACTCCCACGAGGGACTAGACATGTACTAATGAAACTACAAGGGGCGGCACTGAAACATTCGAAGGGACCATTATTGTAGCTTTCTAAAACTTTTGATACATTAGCTTCGGGACTCGTTTGAACTAGCAAACGAAGTATTCGTGACTCGGGAGTTATGCCAACGTTCTCTGAATATTATTTCTGATAAAAACAACTATAAATACGTATCGTATGTCAACTTAGATGGAACGATCGCTCTAATTGTCGTTTCTTCATTTTACGATGAGTTGAGGAAATTACAAGTTGTCACAGCCTCACCTCCATAAAGGAATCGCGTCCTCGCGATTCAATTCGAGTTACTCGTTAAGGTCTAGAAGAGGTGAATTTATACGCACGAGGATTTAGCTTTACGTTCCTTACGTGAATCTAAGATCTTACTACGAGAGTTCTGACAAACTTTGTCGATAGGGATGCGAATTTACTAAAGTCACTCGACTACATGGTCTACGATTTCGCTAGGTCAACAAAGTTTAAACGCTCAAGGTTTTGGATTTCCCAGAGGGATAACAATTGCCTCATCGGCGGGTCATTTCTTCCTATTACACACGAAATATCGGGAGTACTACTGAGTCCTAACGGTAGCTCAAGGCTCTTAGCTACTGGTCTAACTCCAACAAGGATTTAGAAAAGATCGATATAGCGAGGATTAAGCTTTTCACATTTACTAAACTCTTCACACATTCTCATGGTGGATCCTTAAGCTTAATCTAGGTTATACCTGAGGATTCAAGAGATTTACGTTGTCTGTGTCTCCTAACGGTTTGCGAGCAGCTTGCATGACCATCTTACCTTTGGATGGTCTCCTCGGCAGCTTCTTAGATAGATTCGGGGTTAGTAAGTTGGGTATTTCCATTTCTACCCAACAATCGGGATCGACACTTATGACCATAGAGGGTCTCTTACGGTGCCTTTGAGGTACTAAAGTGTTAGGTATAGTTATAGGAGAATTTGGCCAATGGAAGGTGTCTATCCCAACCATTGCCAAACTCGAGAGATGTCTATAAGAGAATTTGGTCAACGGAAGGTGTCTATCCTAACCATTGCCAAACCTGATAGTCACGCGACTTGTCTACTAATGCTCGGATAATTTCTTCACTTCGGCAATCAGTCTGGAGATGATACACTGTAAGCATATCTAGATCTGTTCTCTCGGCGCTAGGAAGTGACAGATGAAACGTGGGTGTATGGAGATTGCCATGATCCAAAAAGGATAGAAATTAGCACTTCCTAATGCACACGGTCTTGTTTACGTAAGAAGAATTCTATTTGTTTAACTTAGGCTTCCAGATCGCACTTCCTCCTCAAGAGGATCAGAAGAAGTCGAAGAAGGATCAGATGTGTACTAACATATAAATCTCAAACAGAGAAAGTGGACCAAGGGGAGATTCCCCCTTCGATTGGAGTTCTACAGTGGGACAGAAAGTAAGGAGCTAGGGCTCGAAAGTGAGGACTAGCTCATAGGAGCGAAGCCACTCTAACATAGGGAGAGAAATGAGTACTCTCTCACATCCTTAAAAGAAGATAGAGGGATTCTCTAATACTGCTATAACTATAGGAGAAGGTACGAGCAAGGTTGTCCATACTTTCCATCTTGCTGAGTAGCGGGAGGTGAACAGGTTGGGTAGGACTACCAACAACCACTCAGGTAAAGGCAGGGTATCTACTTCCAAGGTTTCATCTACGGCATAGCTTATCGTTCGGTGAGAGGACAGAAAGGATAGCAGGTGTTTCTCGAAGGATGAGAGAACGATTAGGTGGTTGTCCCAAGGAACGCGGTTCAGGTTACTCCTTAGGATCTTAAGATTTCCATTGAGCACGGAATCCCTACTGGATAGGAAGTCTAGGAAGTTCAAAGTATGACTTTGTTAGAAAGTGTTGATTGCTACGGCAATCAGTCGGTTGACTTAACACGATATCTAGGTTAGAGGCGGGAAGTACGACTCCTAAAGAGAGTACTAGTTACTAACAACAATCAATCGATTGACTAATTAGTAAACTTGATACTTAACGCAGGAAGGTACAATATTCGAATCCAAAGTCCTAATTCCCAAAATAAGTTCGACTACTAATCGGTATCAACTCAAATCCTAAATGCGAGTAAACGTCAACGGCTCTAAGTAGGTATACTAAAGAATTTTGCGTCGATGAAGTGTAAGGTACAACATCGATAGAATAGCGTAGGTAGTACTACAATCGGCGGTACGACGCCAAAAGGCTAACATGGATAAAACAACGCCGAGAGTTCAACGTTGTTAGAGCAACATCGACATAACAATATCTACAGGATAACCTCGATGAACAACTTCACTAAAACAGGTTGTTAGAACGTTATCGATAGGGATACCTAAATAGAGGATAAGGTATAACACCAACAGCACGTAAGGTACAACTTTAACCGTGAGTTGTTGACGAAGCAACGTCGACAAAACATTATCAGTTTGGAACAATGAACAACGTCAACTAGATGACGTCGTTTGAGTTAATATCGAGCGAATGGTAAGGTTTTGGAAGTTTAAACAGTAATCAATTCGAGTTGAGGCTCGAGGTAGAAGCGTCGGTAACAGAATTACCAACGAAGCGAGGTTGGATGACTAATCCAACAAGATTACTAACGAAACGAGGCGAAATGATAATTCCAACAAGATTACTAACGAAACGGGGTGGAATGATAATTTCGACAAGGTTACTAACGAAATGAGGCAGATTGACTATTCGAGGCCGAATGACGATCAAGGATCGAATGACGGTTCGAGGTCGAATGATGATTTGGGATCAAATGATGATCCCAACAAGATTATCAATGAAATAAAGCGAATGATAATTCGGGTCCAAATGATGATTCAAAATCAAATGATGAGTCAAAACTCGGAACGAGGTCTCAAAATCCTAAAACAAAATCAAAACCAAATCCAAAATAGCCCAAAACAATTCCAAACGCTCTAATAAGATCGATGAGGCTTATGACGATAAGCAGCTCGGATTTAAACGGTGCCAATCGGGTCTAACCCGACTCAAGGCGAACTACGCTAGACGGTGACAAACAGGAATTCTGCATAAGCAGAGACGTATAACTATGTCAGAAGTGTTACGGTTCATGAGGTGCTGTGATGCCAGTGTGTCATGTGTGAGTGCAGGCTTTCGTGATGTTCGGTGAGTGTGAGTACGTTCACCTAAAGCTCATCATTCCTAAAACCGATCTCTATCCCAAACATAATTCTGTTATAACTACTCCAAGTATCGTAAAATTAACCTCTGAATCGGACATAGGTGATCAGTCCATGTCCCACTATCCCTGGCTGAATATAGGTGATCAGTCTATATTCACCGAGGTTCAATGAATTTTGATATACCTGACTTAGTTATACTAGCACCATGTCCTCTACGTCCTAAATCATTCCCAAGGCTACTACTAGTATGCAATCTCTAAGCTGGCTAATAAGATTACATAAGGGAATTGTGTAACTATGTAAAAGGCATAGTGCATGCATAACCATGAGCACATACTTACTGGGCGTGCTTAAGCATAAGGACATGCTTTCTGTGCGTGTATAAGCATGAGGGCATGCTTATAGTGTGTGCATAAGCATGAGGACATGCTTATGGTGAAATACTAAGATAGGCTTTACTTAATCGCCTACTACGTGGCACACATTCAATAGGTGTCCCATCAAACCGTTCATCAAATAAGCCATAAACATCTCATCAATTATCTCATCAATCAGTTCGTCTAATGTGTTCTCAATCATCTACATCCTTAAACAAGTCATACGCGAGGCATCAGCTTGGCACGCAGGCACGCGGCGGTACTAGGGCTAAGTTTTTAAAAAAGTGGTTATAGTCTAGGTTTTGAAAATACCCATTTCTCTATAACCTTGGCTTTGATACCAATCTGTAACACCCCAAAAATACGGTCCAGCAGAAGCATACGAACCTTTGGGTGCTACTATCTTGGTATCACAACATAAGCTACCAAGAATGGTTTTTATCTCATTTATTTAGAATAAGATTTATTAATTGAAAACATTAATGAAAGTAGTGCGAAAATAGGCCTAAAAGATAATTAAATCGGTCCTAATTATTCATCAGAGTCGCCTATGACCATGCCCCTTGCCAAGCGTCTTCCAATAGTGAGCTATCGCCTTAAACCTGAGAAAACATGCTAAAAGAGTCAGCTTACGCTGGTGAGTTCATAGAGTTTAGCTACAAAAATAATAGTGGACCTGGTAAAGTTTAATTGCTATGTGCGACTAAGGCAGATATATCATAAACATACCAATCATCAATCAATCCAATCAATAATCAATCTAATCAATAATCCATAACACAATCGAGATCTCAGTAAGGCTTCCAAGCGACTCTAGCCAGCACAGTCGTAGCAAGGCCTAGAACACAAGCTACCCTGCTCTAGGTCGGTCTATTCTTAGCTAGGCATCATGTTATAGCATAGGAATGCTACCCTAGTCTAAGTCAAAAAATGTCGCATGTCTGACCTTTCCTAGTCAACGGATTAGCAATTCAAAAGAGTAATGGCAGGTCCAAGAAATAGTTTGTATTCCCATAAACACATAATCAAATATACCAAACAACAGTCATTCTAAAATAATGTTCACATATCCAGTTATGGTTCGTTAAAAGCAGCATGTATTCTCCCCCAAAAGAGTTATGAAAACATTTGAAAAGAGGGGCTATGAAACTCACCTTAGCCACATCAATGCACTATTCACTACTTAACATGATTGGCATCTAAAGCTAATCTCCACGGCATCCAGAAGAATGTACGACGAGTACGATAGAATAGAAGTGACGCAACCTAATGCGTATACGATATTCTTAAAATATGGCTCATACTATAAAGAAGTCGATAAGATAAAGTGTAAGTAGTTGTGGATTATTCATATCGTTACTTTCAAAAGTACATTATCAATACCTCAAAAGGTTTAGTTTTAACGTTTCGTGTGGTGGTAAGGAACATAGATGCGACGTACAACTCACGCGAAAGAAGAGAATACGTCGACACAGTCGAGACATACTAACTAGAACGCATGCCAAAAGGAAAAGACATTGACAAAGTCAAGAAATACTAACAATACTCAAGCTAGTCAAAGACTAGGAAACGACGACGACTATTTATGTAATATAAATAGGTTTATTGGTAAGTTTCGGTAATTTACCCAACAATCCCAATCGTTCATATTTATAATAAGAGATAAGTTTCCATTATCGCTTGATCAATAAAGATTTCACATTCGTTACTCGTAAGTATACAAGTTTATAATAAAGTACGTCATATAAAGCATACTATTTAGTATTTTATAAGTGACACGTTTGTTTACTCACGTTCCCAACCATTACGACTTTAATAAGTTGACTTATCCAAAATAACCGTTCTCAACGAGTTTTATAGAAGCTAACATGTATTTATAAAGCACGAGTTACTATCGTATTTAATTAAGGTTTAAAATTAAATAAAACCATATCCGTCAATAATATATAGTTTTATATTTCATTATCAGTTAAAATGTGAAAACGGAATATTTAGGTTTATCGCTAAACAAATATATTAAACTCATTTCTGAGTCTAATATATTATACTCTTTTAGACCTAAACATTTAATATGGTGTTAGCCTCGCTTTTTTATAAAGATAACGTCACTTACGTGAATTGGACTAGATGCATAGTATACTTTGCCCATAGGGACTAGTATTGTTTAAGCGGCAAAGTAATGGCTTGTTGAGCCTATAAATACCCCTCATGACTCTCCATGAGGGGTGAGGTTAAGCATTTGGTTAGTGTAGTGTTTGTTTCATTAATAAAAGTTATCCTTTGTTTCTCCTCCCTCTCACTACTTTCTCTCACTAGAAGAGATGAATCTCTTCATCTTCTTCCACCAACCTAGACCTCCCAAAACCACATAAATCATATAGATTTTTGGTCCTACAATTGGCATCGGAGCTAGGTTGTTCATCTTTATTGATTTATGGTGGTTTTGATACATGTTTTGGACTGTTTTTTAACCTTATTTGTGGTCGGAATTTTTTTTCCTATTATTGTGGGAAAATAGTTTTTAACATTTTTATGTATCTTTTGGTTACAAAAAGTCTTGTGGGTTACAAAGTTTATATCTGTTTTGAGTAATTGTTATCCAAACTGTCTCATGTCATCAAATTTATTTCTTTTATATGACTTTTTGTTACCTTATCCGTGAACTATTTGTGGTCAAACGGTCAGTTTCTTGGACAATAATGGTAAATCATCAAGTCCTTTAGCATTTTTCTCGGGTTAATATGAAGTCGAAGCGGAATCTTGGCCTGAATACTCGCCAGAAAAAAAATCAACTGGGTCAAAACCCTAGTTTTCTACGCCTAAGGACAATCTTACGCGTATGGAATACGCGTAAGAGCTTACGAGTAAGCAATTCCTACGCCTAAGAAAGATTTATGCGTATGAGAAATTTCTACGCCTAAGAATGCTACGCGTATGACCTCTTTTTACGTATAAGTAATTAGACCTACGCTTAAGGTTGCTAAAATGTTACGCGTATGTTTTTTTTTACGAGTAAGAAATGGGACAGCTTATACGTAAACTGAAAATGCACAACCACATATAACAATACCAAAAGACTCGACTTGACCTCCGGTTGTTAAACCATCCTCGGTCCATGAACAGAAATCCAACTTCAGGTTTAACCCAAATCAACCTCAATCCTAAAACTACAATCTATACATATCCCTTCAACAATTACTTTCATCTCAAACCCATTACGACTACCCTTCAACTATACTCAAAGAACAAAATGAAAACATATAACGATCTCAGATCGATTCAATTTTTTTTAAATCTTCTAAAGATTTTTTCAATTGAATCAATTTCATCATTGATCTTACCGTGATAATATACAAATTCAAAGAAAGAATATAGCAATTTGTCATCTTCTTTTCTTTATTTCGTTCCTAACTTAAAAAGGAAAAAGAAAACCCACAACATAAACCTTACCCGAGACCCAGTCAGGATCTTGAAGCCACAAATGACACTTTATTGATTCAGACTAAAGTTGTAATAGAAAAACAAGGTAAGGGTATGGTTGAGATGTGTTCGTTTTTTTTATGATGACTCAAAGATGAGGTGATTGTTGGGTATGGAGAGTTAAAAAGGTTTGATATGATACGTTTCTTTCTCAGATCTATTTGTGAGAGAAAATATTGGTGAAGAAGGGGGCAGATACTTTAAGTGTGTTTAGGGTTAATGGGAGTATTTTTAGGGTTATTAAGGGATAAGTCTCTCTTATATCCGAATATGGTTTGTTATATGTGGATCGGGCTTGTCTTTTGAGTTGGACGTGGGCTTCTCATTAGGTGATTGGGCTGAAATGAAATATGATCCGGCTTATTGAATGGTCGTATGATAAAAAGGCTTCACGTTTAAATCTTGTTATCATAATTTGTTATTAACAAATTTTTGATCACAATTTTTTAATCATTTTGAAAATGAGTGGTATTTTTGGTATATATTATTCACGGAGGGATACATATATTCACGGCTTGAGCGAAGATTTGAAAAAATGATCACGGGGTTTTTGTACGGTATTACTTATGAGGAACTGAAGTAACGTTTCACGGGTGATCTTCTTTATCGTTGAGACGTTGGTTGGTTGGTTGCATGTCTCAAGATAACTTGTTGGGGCACATTATGAATTGGAAATCTGGTTATAACTGATGTAAGGAGTTACGTTGTAGTGCTCACAGTGTATAACCATCACTTTAAGGAGTTACGTTGTAGTGCTCAGTGTCACACGGCGTTGTGGATTGTTCAAGAATTTAGAACAAGCAGTAAGTCACAAAGTTGGGATGTTTACTTCCTTTTCAAGTTGGTCGTATCAGGTTTTATCCATATGTGGTCATTACAATTAGCCGGTGAATCAAAAGGAGGTTCGTTTACAGGTTGGTTTGAGAGAATTATTGAGAGTATTTTTGCGACATATTCTCACGGAATTATGCTCAAACTAAGGATTTAATATTGCATCAAGAAAAAGGTAATACGGCATGTACACAACATTATGATGATTCCGATAGCTCGCAACCATCAGGAGGGAGAATTTGGTATTTCATTTTCTGTAATTGGATTACAAAGGGAATTGTGCTTAAGACCGAAAAAGAGAGTGTGTGTGTACATCGGGGTTTCTTACCAACTTGGATGCAATACTAAGTGAGTTATGTTGTTATGATGTTCCGAACAACCATTGTGCTACAATCAAGAGTTTACTTTCTCCACGTGTTGGAGAGAGAGTTTCTGGTTAGAGGAGCGATAATGAAAGAAAAAGGCTCACTAGTTAGGAGGGAGTAATAACCTAACTAGACCGCTACGATTGAAGTTCGTGAGCTACAAGGATTTGTGCCGGGCCAAATATCAAAATCTTGAGATCGCCGAAGAGATAACTTCAAGTTTTCCTCAAGATCTAGACTAAGAGACTCAAGCTTCAACAAAGTCAAACATTGTTCATTACTATTGTAATTTACTTTGTTTTGTATTTATAGGTCTCATTGTAACCATTCACGTGTGACGATATCTTGGAGGAGATTGTTAGCCTCTTTATAAAGTTAACGTCACTTACGTGAATTGGACTAGATGCGTAGTATAATTTGCCCATAGGGACTAGTATTGTTTAAGCGGCAAAGTAACGGCTTATTGAGCCTATAAATACCCCTCATGACTCTCCATGAGGGGTGAGGTTAAGCATTAGGTTAGTGTGTTCTTTGTTTCATCAATAAAAGTATGTTTTGTTTCTCCTCCCTCTCACTACTTTCTCTTTCTAAAAGGATGAAGATATTCATCTTCTTCCACCAACCAAGGCCTCCCAAAATCACATAAATCATATGTTTATCGGTTCTACATATGGTATAACTCATAACCAATATAACTTGTGTATTCAATGGTACTCTACTTTGTAAAACGTAATCGAACCTTATAAGTTATAACGTATACACCATATCCGATATCGCTTATTAACTACATAATTAGATCTTAACGTTTATCGTCCCATTTTATAAATAACTTATTCGTTATTCGATCAAGTCTTATATCGTATATCACAATAGTTTCATTCCGATATAGTTGTATAGTTAAATCGTTACAATTCACGTCGTTAAGTTTATATATTACAAGTTTACCGTTTCCTCAGTATTCGATATAGATATATAATTGACTCGTCCCATATTTCCAATTATTCCATTGTTACCATTTGCCATTTTATCTGTTCCGTATTCTATATTAACAACATTTTAAGACTTATGAACATTTATCGCGTCTTAATCAAATTGAGCTCGTAACCGACTTTACTCATATCATATCTCCAGTTTACAAGTTAAGACCAACAAACTTAATGTGAACATCCGGGTCAAACCCGAGACCAAATGATAAATCCCATGTAAATACTTATTAACAAAAATGAATTATCACAACATAATCAATATTATAATCTGAGAATCCCACAAGGTCTAACCCGACCCGACTCATGGCTGACCTGACCCACTAGGCTGACCCGACTCACTAGGCTGACCCGACTCATTGAGTCAACCCGACTCAGTGAGTCAACTCGAGAACTAGAACAACCATGTCAATCAAAACAACCAACCCAAGATCCAAAACAGAAATCTCAAACACTTCGTCCTTCAATCGTTACCGCACGAAACTGTTTTAATAACATGTTTTTATTTGTTTTTAACTTGTTTATTTCACGTTTATATCCACGAAAATAAAACATAAGTAATATATACGAATGTGTACAACTGGTGAAGACATCAAAATGACAAGATGTATACAAGACGGGTGTGACCACCGTGAGAAAAGAGAGGAAACGAGAAGCGATTGGAGGTGTCTTTACGAGTACAACTCGTAACCCACCGATCTAGAACCCTTTAAAAATGTTTAACCATGAAAACCCTAGTTATCCAAATCTTTAAAATTAGATCTAGGGCGCGTTAGAGCATATTGGGGTGCGTGGGTAGCAGAAACGGAACCACCATGGTCCGATCTACAAGATGGGATAGGCGGTGTAATTATTTGTGACGGCCGGAGTCCGGCGATGGCGCCGGAACCCTAGTTTGGGTTGCCGGATTCTAGTGAGAGAGAGGAGAGGGTTTGTTTGTATGTGTTTTTATAGAGAGAGAAAGAAGGGAAGTAAAATGAGGGAGGTGTGAGTGGTATGGGTATTTATACTCCCACGAGGGACTAGACATGTACTAAGGAAACTACAAGGGGCGGCACTGAAACATTCAAAGGGACCATTATTGTAACTTTCTAAAACTTTTTGATACATTAGGTTCGGGACTCGTTTGAACTAGCAAACGAAGTATTTGTGACTCGGGAGTTACGCCAACGTTCTCGGAATATTATTTCTTATAAAAACGACTATAACTACATATCATATCTCAACTTAGATGGAACGATCGCTCTAATTGTCGTTTCTTCATTTTACGACGCGTTGAGGAAATTACGAGTTGTCAAAAATTTGAAAAGCTGATGCATGACAAATTCCAAATGAGTTCCATGGGAGAACTAACTTTCTTCTTGAGTCTACAAGTGAAGCAGAGACCAGATGGTATATTTATCAGTCAAGATAAATATGTGACTTACATTATGAGAAAATTCCAATTTACAGATGCCAGAGTAGCTAGCACACCTTTTGACATTGAGAAACCATTGGTGAAAGATGAGTCTGGAGAAGATGTTGATTTTCACACCTATAGATATATGATTGGGTCTCTAATGTACCTAACCTCCTCCAGGCTAGATATTATGTTTCAGTGTGTGTATGCGCAAGGTTTCAGGTTACTCCCAAGGTCTCTCATTTGGCGACTGTGAAGAGGATCTTTAGGTACCTTAAAGGCCATCTGATGAGTTCATTTTTGTAGTATAGATATTTTACGAAGAAATACAAAGGAATGTATTTCCCGGGTCGTTCTCCCAGCGAAGAATGAATGAAGTTAACAACTCACGTCGCGTAATTCAGGATTTGAATGGTTAAAGAGGATTTTGATGATTTCTAAACTACGGGGCAAGGAAAAGTAATGGGAAGCAATTAAAATTTCTAAATATATGGTGCAAACAAGTAATTATAACTAAATATGCAAATTATACTAAAAATGCAAATTACGATAATTTTAAAATGTAAACCAAAATGCAAATTAAGCTAATTTAACTCCTAAAAGTGAACTAATAATTTTATACAGCTAAAAAATGTAATTTAAAAATTATATAAAATTTAAAACTAATTTTTTTGGTTTTTCTTAATTTTATTTGAATTAAAAACTATTTTGGTATTTTTAAAATAGATTTAAAATGCTAAAAATTATGAAAGCTTACAATAAAATTACCAAACTATTTTTAAAAAATCTAAATTAACTAAAAATAATTTTCAAAACTAAAATTATATTTTTCTGACTTTTTCTCTATTTTTTATGAATTTTAAACTAATTAAATGTCTAGAAAATACTATTTTAACTAAAAAAAATCTGGAAAAATACTTTTTCTGACTTTTAGATTTTTTTAAACCTAAGAAAATTAATTTTGTATTTTTTTGACCATTTTATGATTTATTTCAATTAAAAACTATTTAAAAATGCTACAAACTATTTTTAAATGCAGAAAAATGGTAAATGAACTAGGAAAATTATGAAAAACTGCAAAAAAGTCTTAAATGCAACTGAGATTCTATAAAAATTATGGAAAGCCACTAGTGTTCACAAAATAAGCTACTTGAAATGAAACTGATATGAATAAGCACGTTTAGAAATAAGCAAACTGCAGAATTATACTACTAGAAGCTACAACAACATTAATTAAACTAAAACTGACTAAGATAATCCTAATGCAACTGTTTGAGATCAAATAAGCAAAAGCTATAAGCCAATAAGCATTTAACCAATCCTAATATCCAAACAGTCCTGATGGCCTACTTAGAGCTGATCTACAAGCTTGTGCATAAGAGCTTATGGAAAATTTCAAATTGTCGGATCAAGACCACCTGGAAAAGATTCTATAAACCAAAAATTAGCTAAAGGGGAGCTGTCTAGAACTTGTGGGGAGCTGATGAAAAAAAACTGAAATAGACTAGTATATGCTGATAAGAAAAATTCTGAGGACAATGTTTGCAAAACTAACCCACTTCAAGTGCCATTTTATCTGATTTAGAAAATTCCTAAAATTAATCTAAAAATAGCTTGCTAGAAACAACCAACCAGAGTTCTAATATCCAAAGTTTCAGCTAAAATGGACTTAATATGAGGAAATTAAAAATAAAAAACAAGAGCTGATTAGGACAAAGAGATGACTGATGCAACATATAATCTTAGGACATAAATGCTAACTAAGAAAATAAAATAAGAAACTAAAATCTAATGGCATCTGATCCCTGGAAAAAAGTAAAAAGAAACTGGAATTGGCGAACAGAATGGAATAAATGGAATCTGGAATGGTGGATAAAGAATGGTGGAAGGAGGAACTGGAAAGGAATCTCAAACATATAAAGAAGGAAGGAATATGCAAGGGACCAAAAGGCATTTAAGCTATTTAAGCTACTAAACCTAATCATTTGATTTTTTTGATTTTATTCCTTTTGGGAAAAGAGAAACAATCTGATGAACTTACTATTTTAAATTTTTAAATTTTTTTATAACAAATAAAAAGTGACTAAAATTGCTTGAAAAATCTGAAAGAAAACTATTTTAAGGACAAAAGTGACAGATTTTGGAAAATTCTTAGAACACAAAATTGATTTAAAAACCTGAAAACTATTGACTAACAAGAGCTTTAGAACAAGTACTAAACACAAAAACCTTAATTCCTACTCATCAATATGACTGAAAATTCAAGAACAGGCTAAACCAAACACCCCTTTTTATTTTTGAAAACAGATTTTTTTTAAAAGCTTTTGCATAAAACAATAATGACTTTTACTTAAAAATGAACTAAAATGACTGGATTACTAACACTAAAGAAAATTTAATCACAATTTAAACAGAAACTACACTAAGAACACAGTTGACTTTTTGTTGACATGTTTGACTTTTGTTGACTTTCATTGAAAACTTTGTTTAAGAACAAGAATAAGCACTAACAAGCTCACATAAGCTAAAATGAGCTTATGTGAGCTTCAATAACAGAAGGTAAAGCTTATGAAAAACAGCAATGGTAAATTGAGGCAGATTGAGATATACAAAGAAATTGAAAACTGCGATTGAATTACTGAAATTGGAATTACAAGATTGAAATTACAACTAAATAAAACAATAAATGATAGAATTTAAAGTAGTCAAAGCTTTCTAATAACATGAAAAACTGGACGATTTCTTCTTTTGATGAAGGGGTCTTTATATAGGCTGATGCACAAGATCTAGGGCTTCTCAGGAATCATCTAGAGCTCTAATCTCGACCTTTGATCTTCAATCTTGTCACTCCTTCCATTCACAGCCATTGGATCCTTGGTATGATGTGTTTGCACCAATGAAATGCTTTCAATTGTACACCTTGGCAATCCCCATGTCACATTCTCACTGACACATTGTCGTTGATCTAAAGTCACTTAAACATGTGGGTAAAATGGCTGGAGCAAGGTAAAAGTGAAGCCGGAGGATAAACAGTAACAAATGGATAATGGCGCGTATTTATGGGTTGATTATTTTTTTTCTATCTATTTTGACTTTGGGGTGGGATTCGTTAACTGGAAGGGTAATAAAAGGGTGGAGGGTTCATGTGATTGTGAAGGGTCATAGGTGGAGGGAGTTCTTTTGGGTGGAAGGAGGGTCAGAGTAGAATAAAGGTGGGTTGGGCTAGTTTATTTAAGTGAAATGGGTATTTTATTTTAGACTTGTTTTTGTTTTGTAAATATGAAAACCATTTATGTAAAAGCTGTATTTACAAAGGACCAAGAATGTAATATGTGAAATGGTAAGGTGTAAATAGAAAATTGGTTAGATGAGGTATATGAGGGGTAAAAAGGTATTTTTGGGAAAGTGAGGGGTGTTTTGTGTAAACTTGGTAAAGTGATGGTGAAAATGAGAAAACTCCCAAAACATGTCCTGATATCCGTAATTTGCACTTTTCAAAGATCAATACCCATAAAATAGCATCCTGGCATCGCTATTGCACTCTTCATTCTCGTGCTTGCTTTTCTTCTTGGCTTTCTTTGCTCGCTTTTCTTTTTGTCATATTCGTATTACTGCACATGCATAAACTCAAGAAACACGCAAATATTAGGCATTAACCGCTTATTCGTTTCGGTTATTTTGGGTGCGATTTTGATAAAGAAAAGGTATGTGTTTTTGCACATACCAAAATACCCCAGACTAGAAGATTGTCGTGTCCTCACGCAATGTAATCAACTCACGCTTCTAAAACCAAAGCTTTCAACCTCTTTCTAGTAAACCTATGAAAAGTAGCAAAGATTCTTCAAAAGAGATTAAGAAACCCTTAATTCTAAAAACGCCCCATTTACCTTTTAATTCACATATAGATATTACGATTAAGTACTTATCATTATAAGCGATGGTTTTTTGAACTTTCATGTCGATCGATAACTCCCACATTTTTCAAAAGACATTTTTAGGATCACGGAGTAGGAAACACAACTCAGCGAGGAGTGACCATACGTATAGAATACATCGTCCCTGATTTTTCACAAGTTCCCAAACTAAGCGTAAAATCGAAATCATTGTTTAATAGGAATTTAGATGCTAACATTACCCATGGAAGTTACTTGTGTAATTACCTTTTGCTCCCATTTTCCTATTTTCCTTTATTTATTTTATTTTTGGTGAGAAATGAATTTCTTCATATTTCTCGTTTCGATAGGTTTTATTCCGATAAAGATATGAAGCTAAGACGCTAATTAGTTTTCCATCTTCCCCGAAAATCGCTGCACACACTAAGGAATAAGGTCCACATCAAGGTCCTAATTTAACACAATTTAGGGAGATATCCTTTTTATTACGACCGAAACAGCTCATCTACGAGTCCAGATACATAAGCTTTTATTTAGATATCTCCCGAAGTCAAAGTTTGGCTTAACATTATTTCAGCACATTTGCATTTTTGCAATTTAGGCCATCGGTCTTTTCAACCACTAATTCAAGCGGGATTACCGCTTTTATCGAAGTCTTATTATGACTTTGGATTTTTCCTCCACCTTTTGAAGTCCACGACAACGGGGTACCGTCGGACATAGAAAACTTTTATGGCTTTGGATTTTCACTTTAATACATTTGGGCTTTATTTCATGTTAATTTTGCCAAACTCCGAATCCCACACGGCTTTTATAACAATAGAAACAATAGTCAAACTATCAAGAATCGCTTGTCTATTATACTGCAACACTGACAGTACCTTGATGTGTACCCAACTCTCATGGTCAAGGATTCTCTAAAGAAGATAAAGAACTAACTATCGTCAAAAACTTAACATCTTTAATTATTTATTAGACATATATGGGGTGAAACAATTTTGTGGGAGCAAAAAGCCACAAGTACCTTCGATGAGCTCTAAAGAGAACCATCTACTCCACGTTTAGCATCTAAACTCATAAGTAACTCTATAATTCCTCGATCTCCGCAAATTTAAAATCTCAAATAATGAAATCCGTGGATGCTTAGCCGATAATTTAATTATCTATGGTTAAGGGAACAAGCTAGGGCTCAACACGCCCGGTCAAGTCAGAATTCTATTCCTACTCTCACCAGCGGAAAGTCAACAAGGTGTCAAAACATATATTAACTTAGCAAATGCTTCGTAAAATAATCTCAAGTCTCGCATTTTTAAAGTCACTTATCAGAAACTAGCAAATTCTTTTAAAGCTTCGCATATTTAAAATCACTTAGGGAAGCTTGCAAATTCTTGGCCTTGTGAGCTAAAATCGGATTTTATAGCCTATAGTCTAAGCAATTAGCAAAGACTTTTTCAAGAAAACACATATTTAAAGTAACTTTTAATAAACTCGCAAAGACTTTTCAATCATAAGACTAGCAAAAGCTAATAAAAATTTTAAATTTTCCACTTTTTTTGCACAAATTTTTTAAATTTCTAAGGAAAAACGGGGTTGCGAGAGTACACGGCAAAAACAAGCAAGTGCGGTCAAATCAAATCGAAGATTACCCACCGCAGACTAAAACGAAACATTGTCCTCAATGTTTAAAGGTAAGGGTATCAACGAAAATCCAAAAGCCATCTATTAAGTATGCTTAAAGATAAACGTTAGTCGATAAGATTTCGGATATCGGATTTCCATCAGCATCGATCATGAAACTCGAGTGGAGTGGTATGTGCTAAAACACATACCTTTTCTTTATCAAAACTGACCCAAAACAACCAAGAAAGAGCGTTTATTGCTAATATTTGTGGTTTTCTTGAGTTTGTGCTTAAAGGTGTACCTGGATATGTAAAAACACGCATAAAAGGAACCAAACGGACATAAATCCGAGCACGAGTGATTAAGAGAGCTTAAGCCGTAAGATCAAAATTGAGCATTCATGAAGATTTTATTCTCCGAGGATGATTTTTGGAAGTCTTAATCAAGTTTGAAGAAATGTCAAAAATGGCCCCTCAAGTTTAAGCATTTGTGAAATGGCCCTTGAAGAATCAAACAATTGCACATTGGCCCTTGGTCTATTTGAAGATTGTCAAAATCTATCTTTGGAAGATATTTTAGAATTACAAGATTGGTCCTCAAATATTCGCTTTTGCAAGTTTAGTCCCTATGGATACACTTGGGTCATATACTAGTCCAAATCCAATCTTTAATAATCCAATCCATTATCCAAAAGTCTCGGCCCAATCTCCTACACCTCTACCCGGCCCAAACAACACAACCCGTCCACCCTTTTATTAATAACACAACCCGTTTACCCATGAACCCGCCCATCTACCCAATACTGCCATTTAACCCAAGTCAAACCCACCTAGACCCGGTCAACCCTTTTGAAATAATATAAACAAACCAAACGCGCCTCTGCTCCTTCCTCCCAAATAATTCACCATTTTTACCACTATTTACCCATCCCAATCAACCACATCGTACTAAGAATCTATCTATCTTCTAGAACCTCGACTTGTCGGGATAAGGTTGCCACGTGGAAAAATGGAGCTATTCTATTGGCCGAAACACCTCATCAAAGGAATTGGAGCAATGTGATTGGTTGAGTGACTATGGAAATGAGTGGTGGCAAATGGACTTCTAGGCTCTTCTATCAAGAATCTTAAGGCTCGCTCAAGGCTATAAAAGGACCCTCTTGGCTCACAATTGAAGTGTGCAATCCTTTAGTTTTCATTAAGCTTATTATTATTGTATTTCAATAGTTTTTAAATGTTTTCTTAAGCTTTCATTGTATTCTCAGTTTCTTGTAATCCCTTTTTCAGTTTTAATAAAAGTTCCAAGTTTTTAGATTTAACTTTGCATTTCTTATTTAAAGTAATCAATAAGCTTATTTGAATAATGGAGTAGGCTCATTTCGACATTTATTATAGCTTTATTGAGCTTATATTGCACCCTCACTGTACTTTTCATTCACTTACATTCACAAAAATAATCGGTCAACGAAAGTCAACTGTGTGGTGATCTTGGTTCAGAAATGGATAAGGGTTGATTGTTATGATGGATCTGGGTTGATGTGATGTTATATGGGTTAGGATTAGTGGTACTTTAGCTGGTTGCAAGCCATAGTGGCTGGGATTCTTGTAAGTGTAATATTGATCTCATATTCTAGCTTATTAAACAGTGGTAGTATAATATCTATTAGATCTGTTTCAATCTTGTTATTTGTCGTCTTATTAGCTCTATTTCATATTTTAAATCTTTTTGATGATTAGCATAGGGTGTTATTGTGTTTAGGCTAGAATTCATTGCATTTACTATCATATAGGAGTGTTTGGATTAAAGCTTAAAACTGTTTTAGAGGTCAAAATAATGGAGTAGATCAGTTGAGTTAGGTCTACTATAGTGGATTGATCTCATATCTGTCCTTGTTTTGCAACAATTTGCAGTCTAAGTCAAAATTGCTTGTACACTAATCTTATTTGCAAATATGTTAAAACCAGTTACTAAAATCATTTCACATAGATGTAGAACTTGATTAGCTAGCTTGCTAAAGTTTCATCTCATCATATTTCATCTTAATCAGTCCAACATTTGCTTCTAAATCTCACCAAAGTCAAACTTTACATCTGTTTTTCAAAAGTCAAAACTCATCAAACTAGTTTTTTGCAAAACTTTCTAGATTTTTCATGGACTCAATTTCGTTTAAAATCAGGTGAAATTCTGGATTAAATAACTTCAATTGGTCAAGATTCAAATCTTATTTTGTCAAATTTTGGACATTATCTTAATCACTCAATCAGGCTTCAATAAGCTCATTTTAGCCTTCACACTAGGTGATTAATCTTGAGTGTGAAACATGTAACTTGGCAACCATTGCATTGAACTCAATTCAGAGAGTTAGAGTCTGTTACTTGGTCTAGTTGTAGCTTGCCGGTGTTCTAGACTCACATTTGATTTTAGCTTGGCTTTTGATAAGCTTGAGATTAAGCTCAAACTAGGGTCCCAGCCACCTGTTGTAGCTTTGTTTAAAATCAGTTAGCTTATACCTTGTTGGACTGCTTATTTGAGATTAGGAGTAGCTATACTTAGTTGATTTTAGCTTAATTCAGTATAATCTAGCTTAAGTAGAAGTTTGGTGGTTTAATTTGTTGATTAGCTTATTTAAAAGTAGCTTATTTTCATATGCAAATTTACACTTCATATTTCACACATAAGCTATAGATTTTATATTTTTCATAGATTTAGATTAATAATTTAGAATTTTCCTTGAGTTTTCATAATTTTTGGTCATTGTTAGCTATTTTTCTCAATTCAAAATAGTTTTTAGTCACTTTTAATTAGCTTTTATTGCAAATAATTAAGAAAAAGTTCAAAAAAATAATTTTTCAATTTTATCAGTTTTAGAAAAATATAAAAAGCATAAAGATTTTTTCCTTATTTTTACCTTTTTATTTGGTATTTTTCACAATTTAAATTAGATTAAAATAGTTTAAAATTAGTAGAAAATAGGAAATTAATCTGTAAAAAAAAAAAATAGTTTTAAAAAGTCTCTTATGGCATTTTAGATTTTATAAAAATAGTTTCACATTTTTCTCCTTAATTTTCATATTTTTAGTATTTTAAATTAGTTTTAAAGGTTAAAAATTAGTTTTTAATTTTAAATAAATCCAGAAAAAATCCAAAAAAATAGTTTTAATTCTAAAATAGTTTTCAAATATCATTTTTAGAGTAAAATAATTTTAGGCATTTTAGGTTATAATTTAGACATAGTTGTATTTTAATTACGCTTATTAATTACGTTTTATTTAATTCGCACTTAGGATTTCCCGTAAAATAGATTCCCTTAATTACTTTCCCTATTCCCGTAGTTTAATAAAACCAAAATCAAACAAATCAAAACATCGAGCATTAAATTCCAAACCAAAAACGACGTTGGCATAATTCACGCTCGTTGGGAAACGATTCGGGTTGACTAATCCGTATACACGATCATACACGGGATTTGGTTTGATATTCTTTTTCCTAAAGGAATTTTGAATCTATCTTCGTGATTATTTTTGATATCGATATTGAGGTTTTATCCACACATTACCCCTAAGCCTTCATTATCACAGTAGTCGATCAAGTCGAACTGCTTTTAAGTTTCTTACGGTTAGTCATTCACAAGTGGCTAGCTTGTGTGAGTAAGCTTGGCGGGTCGTTCACTGAGAATCATGGAGAAAAGACAAACTTCGAGCACGAGAGTCTTCATATCGAGAAATCTTGGACAAAAACATCACAGACAACTAAACACGAGAAATTGAAGAGGCTACCCCCTTCACATCACTTATTAGAGAAAATAGAAAGAAGATAGAAGATAAGCATGGGGTGCCTCCAACGAAGCATCGTTTTTGATCACAGTCGCTAGCGACTGTCCGAATTCATTTGTCCTTGGGGAAGAAAATGGTAAAGATACCAGGATCAAAGATGGTATCCTCACTCCCGAAGGAATGAGACTGGGTGGGATGGGTGGAGAAGAAAGTGTTGGGCATCAGCACATAAGAGATAACTCCCCCCAAACTAATTATGGACATTACATGAAAGATTGATCCATCATCCGGCTGTTTAGCGGGCGGACGAAGGAATGATGGCTCCAAAGAAGACGGGAGTTCATAGAAAGGAATAAGATGTGAAAGCTCAACAATGAAGGCATCCATCAGAGGATCCTTATCTCGAATGATGTTTTTAACAAAAAACTCATCAATGAATATCCCAGGTTTATAGATTTTATCTTCACATGAGGACTCATCGGAATAAGTGATGGTGGACTCATCAGAGAGAGGAGAGTCAATCAATCCATCACATAACAATATATCCCCCTCGGGGTCATTCACATCATCGAGATCATTAATCTTTCATGGCGGCTCATTTAACGGATCTTCATTCAACAAACTTTCAATCTCTCTTAAATCGGCTTCAAAATCAAAGTCATCGTCCTCACTTCCCGGTGGAAGAGGATCGATGCGAGCGAGTTCATCGGCGAACTCCTCGAGAAGTAAATCAAGACACGAATCTTTGAGCTCGGGCTCCATTTCCAAATCAATCTCAATAATATCCTCAGTGTCGGATTCATCACTTTTTTCATCTTGTATATCATCACATGACGGGAGAGAAAGGTCGGAACACAAAGATGGGACAAGTGGTGTGCTCTGAGAGCTAGCAATATCCACCACTTCCATTGTGGTCTCTGAATTGGACTCAAAATCTTTGTCAAAAAGAGGATTATCTTCGCAAAAGGTGTAGTCATCATTGAACTTGAAAACTGGATTTGAGAAAATCCCGGAAGTAACCTCGGAAATGTCAAGAGAATCACACAAAAGCGAATCACAATCACTGTCAGATACATCCTCGAACTCACTTGGGATTGGGTCAAGGCTCTCAACACTGGACGATTTCGTTTCCAGAATAGTGCTAGGAGGCTCGTCCCCCATTATGAGAGAGTCAACGGGCTCTTCGGATGCGATTTCAGTAGTCAAATTCTCATAATATTCTTTCATTTGAATGGAATCCTCATCATCATCGAAAACGAAAGTCTTGCGATATTGGGCTGTTGTAGTATTGTAGACGTTGTCATCGGTGGCTTGACAATCGTAAAAAGGATGGGGACCACCACAATAATCACATCTTTTGGTAACGGTATCAACGGGCTCTGATTTTTTGCTTCATGTATCGAATATCATTGGTAAGCTCAGCCATCTCAACCTGTTTATTTCTTGATGTCGGAACTTTTGATTTGTTCTCGATGATCGTCAATATATCCCTTGGGGTACGATACAAGATATTGCCACCGACGGCTGTATTAAGTGAATCTTGATCGGTTTCGCGTAAAGCATTGTAGAATATATCGATCTGGAGTAATTCCGAGAAACCATGATGTGGGCAATTTCATAGGAGATCTTTGAATCTTTCCCATGCCTCATCAAAACTTTCATCAAAACGCTGTTGGAAGTTTATAATTTTGTTCTTAATATTTTTCGGTTTAGAATAAGGAAAGAAACGATTTACAAATTTTGAAATGAGATCTTCCCAAGTAGTGATCGATCGAGGGGGTTCTTTATCGAGCCAATTCCGGGCTGCCCCCTCTAGAGAAAATGAGAATAACATCAACTTAATTGTGTCATGAGGAACATCCTTATATTTTATAGTCGAAATGAACTTATCAAACCATCGGAAGTGAGCATAGGGATCGTCCCTCTTGAAACCATAGAATGGATTTGACATAATTAGTTGAATTAAACTGGTTTGTATCTTGAAATTTTCGGAAAGAATCTCCGGTACAACGATAGCATCTTCGTAACCCTCGGTGGGTACTTGGAGTAATTCTGAGATCGTACGCGTGTCCGCCATTAGAATTAAACATATAGAGGGATAAGTGGAAAGAATTATCGGTTAGAGGAAAAAGAAGATTATTTTTGAGTTTTGATAAATAGCAAACATAAAAGGAAAACAAATTTTGAAAAGGAAAATATTTTTGGGTTTTTATTTTTAAGAAAACTTTGAAAACACAATATTTTTGGTAACCGTCCCGTCAACCGTGCCGGTAGCTCTCAAAGTACTCATCAGCTGTATGGCGGGAAAGAAGAGTGGATGTTTCTTCTGGTTACTGCTCATTTAATGTCAAGACCCCCTAGAACCCCGTGTATAGGTTGTACTTTCAAGGTGAGCCGACGTAACAATTGACGTTTCGATTTGTTTTGTTGGTTTTTTAATTTTTTTTGGTAGTTTAAACACTCTAGGAAGAATGTTTTTGTGTTTTTAGTTTTTTTTTGGGTTTTTACTTTTTAGAAAAGAAATATTTAAAAAACAATAACTTCACTCTGGGAAGGATCTTCAAAAACACGCGAATCGAGACGGAATCGGAAACTCACTACATGCCCTCCCCGGCAGCGGTGCCATTTTTGATGAGTTCATTTTCATAGTATAGATATTTTCTGAAGAAATACAAAGGAATGTATTTCCCAGGTCGTTCTCCCAGCGAAGGATGAATAGAGTTAACAACTCACGTCGCGTAATTTGGGATTTGAATGGGTAAAAAGGATTTTGAGTGATTTCTAAACTACGGGGAAAGCAATTATAATAAAAGGCAATTAAAACTACTGAATCTATGATTCAAACAAGTAATTATAACTAAATATGCAAACTATAACTAAAAACGCAAATAACGTAATTAATAAAACGTAAACTAAAATGCAAATTACGCTAATTTAACTCCTAAAAGTAAACTAATAATTTTCAACAGCTAAAAGATGTAATTTAAAAATTATCTAAAATTTAAAACTATTTTTTTTGGTTTTTCTTAATTTTATTTGAATTAAAAACTATTTTGGTATTTTTAAAATAGATTTAAAATGCTAAATATTATGAAAGCTTATAAGAAAACTACCAAACAATTTTTCAAAAATCTAAATTAACTAAAAAGAATTTTCAAAACTGAAATTATATTTTTTTGACTTTTTCTCTATTTTTATGAATTTTAAACTAATTAAAACTAATTAAATGTCTAGAAAATACTAATTTAACTAAAATAAATCTGGAAAAATAATTTTCCTGACTTTTGGATTTTTCTAAACCTAAAAAAATTAATTTTGTATTTTTGTGACCATTTTCTGATTTATTTCAATTAAAAACTATTTAAAAATGCTAAAAACTGTTTTTAAATGCAGAAAAATGGTAAATGAACTAGGAAAATTATGAAAAATTGCAGAAAGTATTAAATGCAACTGAGATTCTATAAAAATTATGGAAAGCCACTAGTGTTCACAGAATAAGCTACTTGAAATGAAACTGATATGAATAAGTACTTTTAGAAATAAGCAAACTGCACAATTATACTACCAGAAGCTACAACAACATTAATTAAACTAAAACTGACTAAGATAATCCTAATGCAACTGTTTGAGATCAAATAAGCATAAGCTATAAGCCAATAAGCACTTAACCAATACTAATATCCAAAGAGTCCTGATGGCCTACTTAGAGCTGATCTACAAGCTTGTGCATAAGAGCTTATGGGAAATTTCAAATTGGAGGATCAAGACCACCTCGCAAAGATTCTATAAACCAAAAATTAGCTAAAGGGGAGCTGTCTAGAACTTGTGGGGAGCTGATGAAAAAAACTGAAATAGACTAGTATATGCTGATAAGAAAAAGGGAAAATTAGTCAAATAGACCGCGCGCCCTGAGGCTTATCACTTTCCGGACCACGCCCTTTGTTAATTTGAAAATAGACCGATTGCCCAGCAATTTTCTTGGACCCAACCAGGGGCTGCCATGTGTCCGACAACTTATGACACAAGTACGTATTTTGTAAGTATATGTAATGTATTGTAAGGTATTGTTTTTTGGGCAACTTGTATTGTTTTTGGGGCAACTTTATATTTTTGGGAAACTTGTATTTATACACAAAGATAATTTCGTCATTTTACATTTTCAATAAAAAAAAAATCACACTCACACAAAACAAACTCACACCACTACATAACTCACACCTCTTCTCCCTCACATTAAAAATCACAACTCAAAGTTAACATAACTTAACAGATACATAAATTGACACAATTGACACAGTACATAAATTGAACACCCGATGGTACCACCACCTGACGGCACCGCCACCTGCTGCCACCTCTACCCAAATCTAAACCGCCGATTCATCGAGCGCGCTTACAAGTATCGACCCGTTAAAGTCGTGGAATTTGAACTGCCACGTCAGCAATGTGTGGTTTACTTAGATCTTAAACGTGAAGAATGTGCAAATGTTTTCCCTTCAGGAAGAGTCTATTCTCAAGCTTTTCATTTAGGTGGTCAAGGATTTTTCTTGTCGGCTCACTGTAACATGGACCAACAAAACTCGTTTCCTAAATTGGGTTCGTTTTTATACATAATCTTTATTTCTGTACTGCACATTATAAATTTCTCTAGTTTCTGATGTGTCGTGATCATATGATGTAGTTAACCATCTAGATTACCTAGGAGTCCAGATAGCATGGGTCTCGGGACCATGGTTTCTTTCAATATTCATAAATTGACAAATGGTGGATTATTACGAATGAATTCCGAGTCTTCTAATGCAGATGAGTTATCCACACAGGATGTGGAGATTGACCCTCTTAAAGATCTTCAAGACCAGGTTACCCATTCAGGTTGAGCTTTAGAAGCACTAGACAAATTGGGTGCTTGTCGGCATGTTACGCGACCAAACATGGAAACCACTGCTAGTTTGAATTCGTTTCCACTGCTAGGCTTCTCGAAACCACTGCTAGTGGTATCGGGTACCACTGCTAGTGGATTGAATACCTATACTAGCTAGTTTTAGTTATATGCTGATACGCAGATATTGTGTACTTAATATGATCGAGTTGATTGTTCGTGTATTATTTTAGTGTTAGCTAGGCTTAAGTTTCTTATTAGGTAATGAGTTTTGTCATCATAATTGACGTCGATTTTCAATTAATACGGAATTGATTAAGGGACAAGTATATCTACTTTAGTGAACATATAGTAGTAGTAGAAGTTTTGGCTTAAGGTGCATCACACATTGTATCAATGATGAGACGACTTCGACAGCATGATAATAGTGCCAGTCATAGCTAAAACCATTCACGTGTATCTTCATATTGCTGTCTGATATGCTTTCGTATTCACGATACTTCACCATGGAATAAGTAGTACTCAATATTTTAGCCTGTAAACATAAGTACTCAGTTTTTTTATACTTACGTTTTGTGATTTCTGTGATTTGATTTGTACAAATTGGTTAAGATTCATTTGTTAGTGTGGAACTGTTGAATAATTGAACGGTCTGTTTTTCTATTGGGAAAAAAGACTTAAAGTGAGACTAATACTCAACCATGAAGTTTGGAAAGGAGTTTAAGAAACAAAAGGTACCCGAATGGATCGAAGCCTATGTGGACTATAATGGACTAAAGAGAGTATTACAAGAACTCCGAGAATTCAAACAAAGCAAAGGCCCTTCAACACTAGCGAGAACTTCACAGCATAAGTCATCATTACTCAGACCCTTTAGTGGCCTTGACGTACGAAAAAGCTTTGATGAGACTAAAGAGGATGATATCAAGAACCAAGTTATAGCTGTCGAAACCGTTCATAAAGATGATAATAGAGAAGAATACAACACCAATTTTCTCATGCCAACTCAAGAAGGAGGACAAAGTGAGATTACGTTTTTTGAGAGGCTCGATGAAGAGCTTAACAAGGTGAATACTTTTTATAGGGACAAGGTAGAGGAAGTGATTGAGGAGGCTGCTTCGTTAAATAAGTAGATGAATGCTTTAATAGCGTTGCGGATCAAGGTGGAACAACCGGATTCAAGTAATAGTCGTTCTCAGAGAAACGTGTCTAAGGATAGTAGCTCGACCAGATCCCCGGAAGTTAACTCTCCAAGCAGAATAGATCCATTAGGTATGTTCCTTATTCATATAATAATGAGTTGTGTAATTATCTTTCCAGATCTGAATTTGTATTTGAATTTATATATTGCAGAGAAGACACATACAGATTCAAACGTAAATGTTGACAGAACTAATAATCATGAACAAGGTGAGTTTAGTTACCGTTTTAGTTCTTTTGTGTGCAGTAACAGGGCTAATTCTGATAAATGTGAATGAGATCCTTTGGATATCCTTGATCGTGTGAGGATGAACAATACCCTTGAAGACCCGATGTCAACCATCAGAAGTGTTCTTAATGATTCGAAGGACAAGGATTTACGGTTTAAAAAGGCGGAGCTTGAAGAAGCGGAAGGACGGCTGAAAGTTGTCTTTATTGAATTTTATCGCAAACTTCATCTTCTGAAGCATTTCAGGTGTTAAACGGATAACGATATTTGTTAACTTATATTGATCTTTTATTGTGTGATAGCATATGGGATGGAAACGTGACAAATTTTCTTTTTGTTTTGAATCAAACAGTTACGTAAATCTCCTAGCCTTCTCGAAGATATTGAAAAAATATGAAAAGGTTAGAGAACTACTGCAATACTCGAAGCCTATTATTATCTTACTTTTCCAGTAAACAAAATGACTGCATTTTGAAGCCATATTATAAAAATGATCATGAGCAGATTGGATCTAACTTTTACTGTCCATATGCAGGTTGCAGAAAGAAAGGCAGCAAGGTCATACATGAAAAATGTGGATGACTCTTACATTGGGAGCTGTGATGAGGTTTGCTCGACACATTTTTTTAATATTTCGTTCAGATGCGGTTATATTTCTAGTGAAAAGATGACATATTTGCAGCTGGCCTTTCCTAATAAACCTTAAGCTAGCTATAAGTTTTCACAAGGACTTCATGTAAGCTCTTATGAGTCATTTGTAATAATTTTACACTTTAGGTTAATCATCTCCTGGACCAAGTGGAGGGTACCTTTATCAAATACTTTGCAAATTCCAACCGAAGAGAAGGTATGAAATTATTGAGGCCAAAACGGAAGAGGGAACAACACAGGGTGACATTCGTTTCAGGTACATAAACTACCAACAACATACATAGTTACTTGATTTAGCTTCTAGATGGCATTATGTTCATGTTCAACAAAAACAATCCCTTGAAATATATCTTTTTTCTGATCATGAAGAGGTGCTAAAGTGGGGGGTTGGATAACAGATCAAAGGGTATTTCATATGGGTAGAAACGGGTCGGGTGGAATCTGACCCATGTTTCTTCATAATCTAATTCTTCCCCCTATTTTCTTTTCTTCATAATCTAATATATATAACGAAAGAGTTAAGATTTAAATACTTTGGTGACTTTCGGCCCACTCGACCCATTCTGTTTACATTTTAGCTATCTTTAAGTTTTACCCATTTGACCTGTTTGATACAGAGTTCAACCTGAACCAACCCATTTACCCAGGAATGGATCAAAGTTGCCACATCTTGATTTCATATTATGCTATGTACTTTCAATTTTAGGATTCTTTACTGGTTGCTCAGTTGCTCTCTTGATTGCTATCATCTTGCTTATACAAGCAAGAAAAATAATGTCTAAAGAGGAGCATACCATGTATATGGAGAATGTTTTCCCTCTTTACAGGTGTTGTAACTTCTCATGATTATTATATATACTAGAAGTTGCAAATGTTTAACTTATGTTTTACTGAACTTTTGAATTACTTGTAGTTTATATGCATATATAATCCTACATGTGCTGATGTATGCTGCAAACATGTACTTCTGGAGGCGCTGCCGAATCAACTACCCCTTTATATTTGGCTTCAAGCAGGGTACTGAATTAAGCCACTATGATGTGTTTCTTATCAATACGGGTCTTGCTGTACTCACACTTGGCACCTTTTTGGTGCATGTGCACATGAAAGTGGATTATATTAACTCGGTCTATACGCAGTATGTAGAGTTAGTTCCATTGGGATTACTCATTGTAAGATATGACACCGTCTCTTTACTTTTAACATTGGAGGATATCAAATTTCTAATTTGTTTTCTTCATGCAGAGTATTCTTGCCATCTTCTTCTGTCCATTCAATATCTTGTACACATCCAGTCGGTTCTTTCTTATCTGGACATTATTTTGTTGTATTTGTGCTCCTCTCTACAAGGTATGCATGTTCAATATAAGATAATACAATCTAGATCCATTTCTTTTTCATAACCTCGGTCTTTCATATCTTAAACCTATGCTCAAGTATGCATTTTTGTTTTTCGTTTCACTATAGGTTCAAGGTTTTAATAGACGAGCTGAAAGCCTAATGAGGAGTTTGGAAACTGTATCTGATCTGCTACATGAGAAGAAGTCCTCCACTGGTTCGGCAGAAAAAGAGTGTTCTTAGGTAAAGTTGACTTTATGCTTCTTGAGGTCAAACTTATTAAACTTGTTACAAATCTTTTGTTTGACTTGTGCAGGACAATGTAAGATCTGATTTGAAAGCCGAAGCATTGATGACAAGTTTACTGAGGGAAAAGTTGTATTCAAAAGAGATGGATGTAGAGCAACTCGAGGCTGAGTTGGCAACAGCTGTTAGAGGAAATGACATCTTGAGATGTGAAGTGCAAAATGCAATGGATAATCTTTCTTGCATTACTCATAAGATGAAAGAACTTGAGATGCAGATAATGCTATAAGTATTTTCAGAATTATCTCTTTATAGGTAGTTCATCTGAAATGCAACATAATATATTCTCTTTTCTAACAGGTTCTTAAGAAAGAAGAGAGCATTTATCGGCTTCAAACGAATCTTCAAGATTGCAAAAAAGAGCTAATGATAGTTAATGGAATCCTGCCTAAAGTCACAGAAGAACGAGACATGATGTGGGATGAGGTGAAACAATATAGTAAGAATAACATGCTCTTGAGTTCTGAAGTTGGAATGTTGAAGAAGAAGGTGGAGGCTCTTGATGAAGACGTGTTAATGAAAGAAGGGCAGATCACAATCCTTAAGGATGCCATTGGGAAGCCATTTGATCTTCTCTCTAGCCCGCTTAGTAATGAAGGATTCTTGTTGCGATAGTTAGTCAATCGATTTGTGTGAAAAATTTCTTTTTGTTTGTGGGTCGTAAAGAGTTTGGGATGATTTTGGTTCCTTTTGTAAATGGTGATAGTTTTTGAACAGATCTTTACATATACTCAAATCTTGATGCATCTGATACGTGGGTTAAAACTTTGTTCATGGTTAGTTAAAGAAAGTTCGGAACTTGAAAGATAAAAGCCCTTAATTAAAATTCAAACCAACAACTTGTAATATTAATTGACTCTATTTTTATTGTTAGGATTTAGTAAATCCAGTTATTAAAGTGTCGGTCACCTCAAGTATATGTAATCGTTAGAAAGCTCGTAGTCGTAGTTATTTAAAGTTAAGTAGTATTTAGTTAAGTAACACCGTGGAGGACGGGCGGGTCTTTACCCACTATATGCCTGATCCACAGCCTGTAGGTGGCGTTTTATGTAAGACTATAAATACTCTCTCCCTCCCAAGGTAGAGAGTTGGAGATCATAATAAGATTTTCACTTTCTCTCACTAAGTTCCCAAACCTCTAACTATTTCTCTCTCTAAAACTTCATTGTGTACGCCTCTTGTGATCATGGTTTGATGTGTTTGTGAAATCCAATATGTTACAAATGGTATCAAGAGCCATGGTTTGATCATCGCTCTTACATATCCTTGGATTTCTAGTGGTTTTAGATGGTTTTTGAGTTTGAAATAGTTTAGTGTTTTTTGCATCATTTGGATCAATTCTTGTGTTAAAGTTTGAATTTTGAGTGTACTTTTGTGTTTAGAATCATTGTAAGTGCTTGGGTTTGGTTTTGGAAAGCTTGAATCACTGTGGTTGAGCTTGCTTTGGATTGAAAAGTGTTGTTTTTAAGTTTTTCTACCTAGCGACTTGAGTCTCGGAGTTGTTTTCATCATAGCGACTTGATTTGTTAATTTCCAATGAGTTGTAGTTGAAGTAGTAGCGACTTGAGCCTAGCGACTTGTCTATTGAGACAAGCCGACAAACGACAAGTTAGTGGAAGTTCCACTTTGGCTAGACTTTTGGTTGGGTTAGCGACTTGTCTCTATTGTTTCTAGCGACTTGTCCTTATTGTTCTTAGCGAGTTGACTCTTAGCGACTTGGATACTTAGCGAGTTGCTCTTTAGCGACTTGTATGCTTAGCGATTTGGTTCCTTAGAGACTTGTGTTCAGCGACTTGGGCCTTAGTGACTTGATTCACAACAACTTGAGGTTTAGCTAGTTGCTACTTAGCGACTTGGTGCTTAGCGACTTGGTTCAAGGATTCTTAGCGACTTGGTTGAATTTTTGTTTCTTATACGGTTTTCTCTTGATTTAGTAAAATCCCGTGAAAGAATCTATTTCCCGGTTTAATCATAGAGTTATAAAATCCCGTGAAATCTGTAAACATGTCTACCAACGTACCTACAATCATCTCCACTGTTGTTGAGGATGTTCAAGCAGGTGGTTCAGATACTCGTCCACCCATGCTTGACAGAACCGACTACGACTATCGGGCTCAAAGAATCGATTGTATGTCTTGGAAAGGAATATGGGGTCAACATTCTCAAATCCATTGATGAAGGACCTTATCATGTTGAGACTACAAGAGATATAATTGATACTGCTGCAGATGGAACCATGATCTTTGGATTGGACAGACCAAAGACGTATGATGAGCTCAGTGATAAGGAGAAAAAGAGATTCGATGCTGATATCAGGGCTTCTAACATTATACTTCAAGGTCTTCCAAAAGACATCTACAAGCTCATCAATCACAACACTGAAGCCAAGGCTGTTTGGGATAATGTCAAGATGCTTCTCTCAGGTTCTGAATTAACTAAGGAAGACAGAGAATCACAACTGTATGATGAATTTGAGCACTTCAAGATGAAACCAGATGAGAGTGTCTTCGAGTATTACGTGAGATTCCACAAGCTTGTGAATGATATGAGGAATATCAAAATGACCATGCCAAACATTCAGCTGAACTCAAAGTTTGTGAACAACATGAATCCCGAATGGCACAAATTTGTCACCGCTGTGAAGCTAACCAAAGGATTGAAGAATACAAACTATGAGCAACTGTATGCCTTCCTTCTTCAGAATGAGAGACATGCTGTATTTGAAAAAAGGATTCTTGAACAATTCAAAGCCAACCAGGGAGAAACAAGTTCCTCAAATGATTCAACTGCCTTTTACATAAATGTTGGAATTACAACCAAAGCTTCTCAAGTCATACCCACGGGCAATGGTAACCACAAACTCATTCCCAATCCAATGTTCAAACAAGCTGATGCTGATGCAGTCGTGGGACATTTCATTAATCAACTGGCTCTTATGGTTAAACAAAACTTGACCCTCAATCCACATACCAACAGTCTTCACACTAACAATGAGATCAGAATCGCTTCTAATCTACACAATCATGCATTGTCGAGATGGAAAAGTTATGGTGCAACCAGTTCAAGGAAGGCAATATGAACAGGGAAGAGGTGGAGTAGGTGGAGGTTATGTTGCAAATCAGAATCGGGGAAGGAATGGAAATCAAGGTCAAGCAAAGCCGATCAAATGCTACAACTGTGGTGGTGATGGACATATAGCTAGGAACTGCACATCTCTAAAACGCTCACAAAATGCAGAGTACTTCAGAGACAAGATGTTACTTGTGCAAGCTCAAGATAATGGAGCTATGTTGGATGAAGAGGAGCTGTTGTTTCTTGCTGAGGGCAATGCCAAGACATATGTTGCGTGATGTGGATGAGCAGCCAATTCATGAGATAGGTCATAATCATCAGAATGCCTTTCAAGTCGCCGACCGTGATGCATACGACTCTGACGTCGATGATGAACCTATCGCACGACAATATTCATGGCTAGCATTTCTCCAATGGTCTCTCCAAAGATCCCCTCACCACGCAAGTCTGGTCCATCCAAAGAAACAATAATCTCGAGGTATTAAACTATATGATAATGTTGATCGCAAAAGATACATGACAACGTTCAATCGCAGAAACCGTGACTCAGGGATATTGCTAACATGGGAAATGATAATACTGTCCCATATGATCAATATGTGACCCAATGTGAGAGTGCGATTGAACCAAGTGATGTATCTAATGCAGTCAATGATGACTATATTTTTGATGAATACACTGCTAGTGTTCCTAATGATTCTGCCATCTCTGAACTTAATGCCTATAAAGAACAAGTTGCTATTTATGAACAACGTGCTAAGTTTGAGTTAACCACCCGTGAGCAGGAAATGGATGACCAAATGCGTTGTTGAAAACTAACAGACCTTAATAGATCTTGAGCTTCGTAGATCGTTAGTATTTCCTGTGTAATCACAAACAAACTAAAAGAAAATCTCTACAACTTGTATTCTGTAGCAGAATATAAACACAAGTATAAAACACTGATAACTAAGAACTTCTTTGATCCTCTATGGATTGTTATATTAAAAACTTGTTTAAGCACACCTACATAATTCATTCTATTGTGTTCCTTTTATAGACAAGGAACCCTAAACAAAACCCTAAACCGTTTCTCAAGAAACGTATAAACATAAAACTAAATAAGATATACACAATCACTTCCTAATAAAGCTCATGTATATCCAAACTAAATAAACTAAACACGGAATAATAACTTCCGCAGAAACAAACTAAACTTCAGCAGAACTATGTCTTCAGCAGAAACTATACCCTTCGGCAGAATCCATTCAGCAGAAACACTAACATAATTCGTACTTCACATAATTCCCAACAATCCTCCCCTAAACTGGAATTTGACTTGGTTAAGTTCCAGTTTCTTGATAGATCTTTAACCTTGCAGCACTAGAGGATTGTACTCGAACATCATCAGCAAGAATCAAAACAAAATCATCTCTTTGATGAAGAAACTCTGAAACTCCATATCTTTGCAAAGAACAAATGTCAACATGTACATCAAAACATAAAAGTTTCAAACTATTCTCATCACATCCAGGTGTGTTAACTCCTGTGGGAGGTGAATCATTGAAAATAATGGATTTGATGTCTCTTTACCAATAGCTATCACTACTGGAGTAGCCATATGTTTAAGTTCGAAAACCATGGTACACTGATAACCATCTGATTTATTAGTAAACCAGCAACCATGAACGGATTTGAAATGTCTTTACCTGTAGCCGTTTGCTCAGGACTAGTCAATTCTTAAAATTGGTGAACTGATTACCAAATATGGTATTCCACTGCCTTTACCACAAGCCATATACATGTGGGCTAGTCAATTCTTGGATTCCAAAAGGAATAAATCACAGTGAATTGAGAACCATACAACACTCAGCAATGAAGCATGGGTGGTTGCAAACCCTATGATTTTGAGCAAACCATTACAGCTATCAACAGATTTGAGGTGTCTTTACCAAAGTCTGCCCTTTGGACTAGCTAACTCTTTGACATACACAAGTATATCCGGTGAGTTAATAACCGTAAATAAGATACAACAAACCTGCAATAAAAGTTAGTAAAAAACAAAACATACACACACACACACACATATATATATATATATATATATATATATATATATATATATATATATATATATATATATATATATATATATTTTTTAACTAAGAAAACAAAGAAACAAAAATTACAAATCATACAAATTACAAAATACCAGAATTATGAGGAACTTCTATGTGCCATAAGCTGATTCTTAATAACACCGACACATTGTTCAGCATGCAAAAGATCATTGCCAACAGGATCTGGAGGAACTTCTAACTTCTGAAGAAGCATTCTTTCCATAAGTTTCACAGATAATGGATACGTTCTCTCAGCAAACATGCAGACAGTAATACCACTCTTCGTCTCAATTACATGCACACGAGGCAGAGGATAAAATCTCCAAGATGTAACCTGCCATAAGTGAGAGTTCTTCCAAATAAAGTATCCTTTACCATTGGGAGATGTTGAATCAAACAAAACATGAAGATCACCCAATAAGTATAAACCAGAACCCTTAGGTGCAGTAGAATGATAGTACTTATTTACAAGAGTATATAGTATCCAAGTCTGGCCTATCCACCAGATGCAAAATCTCCTTCAAAAAATTAAATTCCATGGTCGTTTGATCCAGTCGGTGAATCACATTCAACTCATCCTTTTGCAATGACCAATTTACCAAAACATCATGAGACCCTTCAGGAAAAACATCAGAAGATCCCTCTTGAATAAATGTTGAATCAGCAGCATTGAGATCCAAAGAACTAACCCTTGAAGATTCATTAACCTTAGATTTATGTGCCTCAGCAGATTTCACAGATCTCCGTAAAGAACCAGATCTTTTCTAGCCATTCTTTTCTTCCTCCTACTTGGTAGATAAATGTCTGAAGATGGTATAGGTTCTTCAGTAACATCTTTAAGTTGTGTGGAAGAAATAGAATCATCCTGCTTTGAAACACCACCACGTAAGGCATACATCTTCTCAGCTACTACTCTGGCCTTTTTAGATTTAGCTGCCTGTAATTCAGCTTGACAACCCAACTCTTGGCCAACTTTGTCTAAAGGATCAACTTTAGGTACTGCAGCACAAGATGACATTCCAGATGAAGCAACATAAGGTTCAGCAGCTGATTGAATCTGAACAACTGAAGGAATAGCTTCATTAGATACGGAAGGAATAGCTTCATTAGATACGGAAGGAATAGCTTCAGCAGATACTTCAGAAGCAACAGAAGTACTTGACATTAAAACAGGATCCTCAAAAGAATCTACAATTTCAACTATCCTTGATCTTTTGGATTTAGGAGCATCTGGAACATCAGCAATTCTTTTCAATGTAGATGCAGAAGCAGGACGAGATGAAGTAAACTTCATAATCTTATTATAACAACTGATTAACTCAGCATCAGATAAAGCCTTAACCTGCTTCATAGTCATACCAGAGTTATAGAGAGAGCAACTATGATATTTCACTATTTTCTGCATATAATCTTTTGTTGGAACTGCAGATTGTGCTCTCATTTTCTTAGTCATGATCTTTTGAGTTTGCATAGCTTTCCTCTTTGCCATAGCTTCTTGCTTCTTTTGTAGTCCAAGAGCCATCATCTGAGCCACAAAATCATCACTATTAAAGTCTGCTCCCAAAATACTCTGAGCAATGGAAGGATTAGAAACAGCTTGCTGAGTATACACATCCCAGTGTTCAGCAGGCATCTGAGTAGCCAATGCATCTAATTCTTTTTGTCTCTCAGGAGTCAATTTAGAAATAGACTCAGCTTCAATCTGTTTAGCCAATTCAGCACTTTTCTTCAAATTGGCATATTCATCTAACATTCTCTGTTGAGCTAACCTTTCCTGTTCACTGACTAGATCTGGACCAAGCTCAGTATCAACCATTACTCCTTTCCCTTTATCAGTAGATTCAGAAATAACATCAGCTGAAGGAGTATCCATAACAGGAACTTCAGAAGATTCGTCCAGATGTGCACCAATGTCCATCAAAGGAGTATCCACAACAACATGTTCTTCAGTAGTTGAAACACTTTGAACTGTATCCTTATGCACATGTTGTTTTCTCCTTCGTCTAGTAAACAAAATTGGCTCCTTTTGCTGCACAGATGTACCAACCTTTGAAATAGAGACATTAGATTCTTGAGCCACATTAGCCAACATATCAAGTGACTCAAACTGAGCATTCACATCCTCCTCATCAGAAGAAACCTCCAGTCTCCTTTTTCTTTTCTGACTCAGTTGTATTTCCAAGTCCTTAACCTTTCTTTTCAAATCTACAATCTCACCACCAAGCTTAGATTTAGTCTTTGTCAGATCCTTTTTAAGATCAGTAATCTCAGCTCCATACCTGTTCACTAAAGCATATAAAGATGTAAGTGTAATAGGGTCCTCAGCTCCACCAGCAGATTGCTCTGTGGGAATAGGAGCATCATTGGGCCTTTCAGAAGAAATATCAACATGTTCTATGAATGAAACATTATCATCAACAGGATCTCTAATAGGACTAGGAGTAGGCAATCTATTAAAGTCAGTCTCCACCTCATCATGAAGAACCTGTGTAGATGGTGGACTAGATCTAGATGAAGGAGTGGACAAATGTTGTTCAGGAGCAACAAAATGGGTTTCAGCAGTATTAGAAGGGCCTTCATCCAATGTCACTAATGGATTCCCATCAACATCAACAGTAGTAGAAGGTGGAGAACCAACAACATTTCCTTCTTCGGCAGATGCATTGCCCTGAAGCAACATAGCCACTAGCAAAGGATGATGTGCCCCCTCATACTTAGTTCTCATTGAAGCAAATAGTTTAGCAGTTAAAGCTCCTATGTGATAAAAGTCTTGGGCTTGTGTTGTAATGTCTAAAATTATCTGAGGAAACCTAGGGTACATAAAAAACTTATGCTTTTTCCTATCAATATTTTCAACCATATTATCAAAAATATACTTAGAGAAATTATAAGTCAAACCCCGAGAAAGACAAACAATACCACATCCCAGCTGCGTAGAAAATTGATCCCATCCTCCAGATTTATTGCTTATACATTGAAGCAAGGTGTGAACCAAAAATCTCCACATAGGACACAACTGATTCTTCAACCACATATCAGTCCTTGCACCCTGATATCCAATAGCTCTTAATCCAGCAAGAATATCCACCGCATTAGAATGATAAACCCCATTTGCATCATCCAAACGAAGTTGTCTTCTTATCAGCTCCTCTGTCACAATATACTCTATTCCGTCAACAATAGCTACAATCTCTGTATCATTCCTCTTTTCAGCAGTTGCCCAAAATTGTTTGACCAACGATTCATAAATCACTCCAGGAGAATGCGTTAAAGCATAATGAATCTTGGACCTCTGTAAGAATTCTACCATTGGTCTATACAACTCATCACCCTTCGCTGTTCCCAGAAAGGCGACTTTATTATGATCATGCTTGAATTGAAGCGCCATGAGAAAAATTAAAAGTTAGGGTTAAGAGTCACACAATTGGAAGTGTTTTGAATGTGAGTAATGAGGGAAACTTTTAATGAGACGAAGATATGCAAACCGAGAATAAGTAGTATTTTCTCAATTTTGGTCAAATGTTGACCAGAGCTGACGTGTATTACTACTTTTCCCCAAATTAACTTTCAACTTCGGCAGAAACACTAATCAATCTGCTGAAGAATACTAATCAACAGAAACAGATCACGTATTCAGGAAGCTTTTGTAAATATCTTTTTACTGTTTCACCTATACGCATTAACTCTCATTAAGTCTTGAAACTGTCTATAAAACAATCCCAATGCACACATAACTCTTCATCAAAAACCCCAAATAACATCACAAACCCTAATTGCATCAATGCTCCAAAATTAACCACAATCAACCATGAGAAGATCCTCCCCAATCACCCTTTCATTAGATGACAATACATCCTCCATAAGCAGTCTCGAAAGGTGGAAGAATAACTATTTGTCAAGCAATCCAGGAAATGATGAAGACAACTCATCCATAAGTTCTTATGTATCACCTTATGAAGACTCAGATGAAGAAGCAACTTCAAAGAGAGTGAAAGAGCCTGTTCTCGCAGTTGTAAATGTGTCTTCCATTGCCGTTGATGATTCTGATGACTCCTGTAAGGAGAGAACATCTTACTCCCAACCTCCAGCACCTCAGCCTCAACGAAGGCCACGTGCTAGAAATCTGCCACTCCCTAAGGATATAGAGGTGGTTCTAGCACTTCCTGCTTCATATCATGGTGCATCATCACATATCGTATAAAGGAAGGAGTCAAGGAAGGTGGAAGAATTGCTTTTTGGTGAAATCAGCAGATGAAGCACAAAGGACATATGTGGTCATCTTCATCATCATCGTTTTCATCAATCCATCCTTCCCATTTTGATCCTTAGCTTCTTCGTCTTACCGGTCATGCATATCCAGTCATCGAGATAGAATGAATGGGTGGTTATGCAAGACTTCACAAACGCATATCCAGCATCTAGTGTGAAAGATGTGAGCGATCATGCATATCCAACAGCCTGTTAGATGTTGGAATAGATGATATCAACTAGGTTAGGATTAGTAGTTCATGTAAAGCACTTTCCTTGTAGTTGCATTTGATGTTGATTGTACTCTGTAAGCTGTAAACTGTTTCTCGAATGAATGAATGAATAATTTGCTTCAGTACTTTTCTTGAATGAACATTGTAACTCCAGTACTTTGAATTCAGTAGAAACAAGCTTTAGAGCTTTCTTGACCATATTCCAACATAACAATCATGGTAAATTCCAACTGGATAAGCAATCTGCAAATCATAACAAACACAGAGAAACACACAAACCAAACAAAGACAAACAAACTATCATTACATTAGCTGGTTAGTGTTAGAGAACAGAATCATAGACCAAAAATCAAACAAATTTACATAAAAAAATGCAAAGTATACACAAATCCTCCCCTGAGGCATATGCCTCCCCTGAGGCCTATGCCTCCCCTTAAACTTTGCAGTTAAGGGTTAAGCATACCAATATGGACCACAAGGTGTTGAAACCTTGGTCCATCAAAAGCCTTTGTTAACAAATCTGCCACATTATCATCAGTGTGAATTTTAACCACTTTTATCAAATGTTTGTCATATGCATCTCTTATAAAGTGGTGCCTGATTTCAATATGTTTTGTTCGACTGTGAAAAGCTGGATTTTTAACAATGCATATGGTACTTTGATTATCAATAAAAATTGTTGTGTTCATGAAATTATACCCATAATCCAACAATTGATTTTGAATCCAAAGAACCTGTCCACAACAATTTGCAGCAGCAACGTACTCTGCTTCAGTAGATGAGGTAGCCACAATAGTCTGTTTCTTGCATTGCCAAGAAATCAATCTTTTTCCAAGGAATTGGCAACCTCCAGTGGTGGACCTCCTATCCAGATTTGCACTAGCATAGTCACTATCACTATATGCTTCCAGCTTAAATGGAGATTCTTTTGGATACCAAAGGCCTAAATGAGGTTGGCCTTTGAGGTACTTAAAGATCTTCTTAACAACATTGAGATGGAAAGTTAGTGGAGTAACTTGATGTCGAGAACACACACTTACAGCAAAAGTAATATCAGGTCGTGAAGCTGTTAGATACATCAAAGAACCAATCATAGATCTGTAAAGGTGGACATTCACTGGTGGATCTATTTCATTGTTGGTTTTTGACTTTGGAGCTTCATACGGTGTAGTGGCAGTCCTCACACTTTCCATTCCAAACTTCTTTAATATGTCCCTCATATATTTGTCCTGACTTATAAAGATACCATCAGGTTTCTGCTGAACTTGAAGACCCAAAAAGAAAGTCATTTCTCCCATGGCACTCATCTGAAATTCTCCCTTCATAAGCTCCTCAAACTCCTTGCACCAAGCTTCCTTTGTGGATCCAAAATAATGTCATCCACATACACTTGCACAAGAATAATGTCTGTGGAATTCTTCTTCAGGAAAAGTGTTTTATCTATGGCACCTCTTCGATATCCATGCTTCAGCAGAAACGATGAAAGCCTAGCATACCAAGCTCGTGGTGCCTGATGTAGTCCATAAAGAGCTTTGACTACCTTGTAAACATGAGTAGGATGATCAGGATCTTCAAATCCTTTAGGTTGAGTGACATAAACCTCTTCTTCTATTTCACCATACAGGAAGGCCCCTTTAACATCCATTTGATATACCATAAATCCCATGTAGGATGCATAAGCCAAGAAAATCCGTATGGCCTCAACTCTAGCCACAGGTGCAAACACTTCATCATAATCAATCCCCTCCTCTTGTCTATAACCCTGAGCAACCAATCTTGCTTTGTTTTTAATGACAACACCTCTTGCATCTCTCTTATTCTTCAAAATCCATTTAGTACCAATTTCATACTTGCCATCTGGTAGTGGTACCAATATCCAAACCTGCTGATTTTGAAATTGTTGCATCTCTTCCTGCATTGCCTCAAGCCAACTTGAATCTTCAAGAGCCTGAGTAACACTGGTTGGTTCCACTAGAGAAAGAAAACAAGCAAACAGACAATGTTCATAGTCTGTGTGATTGTCTCTTTGCTGATCTGAGACATAAGAGAGAAAAGCCACTTGACCATATTTAGAACTTGCCACAGTACCCCTTGTTCTAACAGGTGCATTAGGATCACCAATAATATTTGACTGTGGATGAGTGTTGTGAATCCTTTTAGTAGTAGTGGTGTTGACTTCAATGGAAGAATCAAGATTAGTCATAGTAGGTTCAAAATCAGTGTCATAAGAAGGTGAGGTGAAGATTCCAGCTTTGGGTTGATTATTACCAAGATCTGAGGGTCTTGGAAAACGAGTATAAGGATCTCCAAAGTCTGTAGACACTCGAGTAGAAATGGGAGTAGAAACAGCATAGCCTTCAGCAGAAATGATAGGAGAAACCAGATCATGTTCAGTAGAATTGAGGTTTCCACTTATTGTTTCACTTGCACTCTCCTCAGCATTCCTTTCAGCATCTAGATTAGCTGCATACTCTTGTTTCTTCAACCTAGCAAGATCCTCTGCATAATTGGACTCGTCTTCACTCTCAGCAGAAGTAACTTTAGAAGTGTCACCTGAAAAATTGTTAGGGGAGAAAGAAGGCACTTCTATGGGTTGCTCATCATCTTCAAACTCACTGTCAGAATCAGCATCCAGGGAATCTGTACTGTTAGTTGGAGACTCTTGAGTATCTGTTTGTTGGTTAGCCAAATGTCTAGAATAACCCAAATAATCAGTTAAGTAATCAAGGTCAAAAGACCAAACATGACCCGGTCCTTGAACATTAGGCTTGTCTTCTAAAACCTCGATTCAATGTCTCCTCAATCATTTTAGCAGATAAATTGTAAACTCTGTACGCCTTACTATGAGCTGAATATCCCACAATGTAACCATCATCAGTCTTTTCATCAAATTTGCCCAATGGATCACTTGTAATCAGAATAGTCACTTGACAGCCAAAAGGTTTAAAGTAATGTATAGCAGGAACTTTCCCATAGAGAAGTTCATATGGTGTTTTGAAGTGTGGTCTAGTAATGGACACTCTATTTAGCACATAACAAGTTGTGACTACAGCTTCAGTCCAGAACATGGTGGGTAACTTAGAGTCTGCCAGCATTGATCTTGCAGCCTCTATGAGGGTCCTATTTTTTCTTTCTGCCACCCCATTTTGTTGTGGGGTTCTTGGAGTGCTATAGTCCCTTTTGATTCCTTTAGACCTACAGAGTTCTATAAGTATAGCGTTCTTGAACTCTGTCCCATTATCACACCGAATTCCTTTAACCTTTTTGTTCAACTGATTCTCAATAAGGGTAATGAACTCTTTCAGCACTGGAGATGTTTCATCTTTGGTCCTTAGAAAGAATACCCAACAAAATTTGCTATAACCATCAGTGATCACTAGACAAAAATACTTTTGATCAATGCTTCGAACTTGAGTTGGACCAAACAGATCCATATGAAGCTGAAGAGGTTCAGAAATAATGCTCACAGCAGTCACAGCTTTGTATGAGGCTCTATGTTGCTTTCCTTTATTGCAGGCAACACAGTTATGATCATTAGTAAATACTTTGGAAGGAAGACCTTCAACAAGACCCAGTTTAGAGAGCTTGTTTATGGTCTTGAAGTTGACATGGGCCATCCTCCTATGCCATTTGGTAGACTCATCCAAGGATGCTTTAGCCACCAAACAAGTTAAGTCACCTGCTGGTTTAACATCAGTTAAGTTGAATGTATAAAGATTGTGATTCCGAGGAACTTTCAGCAGAATTGAAGTTTCTTCTCGGAGTTTGAAGTCTTTAGATAACACCAGACATTCATCCTCTGTGAAGAGTACTTTGTTCTTGGTGTCACAGATTTGTGAGACTGAGAACAAATTGAAGTGTTGTAGTTCCTTGACACAGTATACATTCTCAAAGTCCAGTTGAGGTGTTCTGATGGTCCCTTTCCCAGTAATCCTTCCATCACTTCCTCCAAAGGTTACATTGCCTCCTCCTTCAATTGATACAAAGTTATGCATCATATCCCTGTTTCCTGACATGCTTCTTGAACACCCACTATCAACAATGCCAACATCTTTATGCTTAAGAGGATGATTCTACAACAACAAAAATATACAAACTATTAGTACACTATTGAGGCTCAAGTCATTGCTGACTTGAACCTGCCTTGTGGATCATATGAGTTATGCCATGCAGATGTATAAGATCCACTATTGTTCTTGGGTTTCCATTGAAATTTAGGTCCCTTTTTATTCCAAGAACAACCTGCTGAGGACTTGACAGCAGTATCCCAGTACCCTTTCCCATCAGTCATTGAGTCAACATATCCAGGCCAATTACCATTCTTAAAATATGAACTTGTTGGTTGTACATATGGTCTTGCAACTGGTCTTCTCCAAGGAAAAGGAGAGTTAGTAAAAGTTGCTTGTGGAACATAAGGTGGTATAGCATTAACATTGGTCCACATTGGTCTAGATGTCCTAGAATCACCACACCTAGTCATTCTGTGCTCATGAAAATCACAATCCTTAATTAAATGAAATTTACTTCTACACACAAAACATGTCTTATGTTTAGAAGATTTATTCAAACCAAAGGATGTTCTAGTACAAGCAGAAGTATTCAAACCAAAACCATGAAAAGAATTGTTTTTAACAGTATTATTATGCAAAGAATTAAAAAGCAAGTCTTCAGAGGCAACTGTCTTGGAAGAGGATTCCTTGGCAGCAACTCTGACATGCTTATTGGTAGTCTTGGGTGCAGGCAGGGGTGAAGACTTGGAAAGGTCAGACTTGGGAAGGTCAGACTTGTCATTTGAATCACACTCTGTAGACCCTTGCTCGGAAGACTTGTCACTGTTAACACAAGAGACAAAGTCATTAGAAGAAGTATCAGGGTCTGGCAAGTCAGTTGACTTTTTGCCATAGAGATGATGTGATCCATCAAAGTCATCAGAAAGGGTAAGGTCAACAGGCATAGGTATTCCTCTAATAGATCCACGTACATGTAGCTCACATTCTTTAACATAATTAGCTAAGCTTGCTGGTGTGGATTTACGTGTGTCATCTCTAGCTTCTAATCCTACATATTTCTTAAAGCCTAAACCTATCCCAGAATTAGGAGCTTGACTACTATATAAATGACTAGCTAACTTTTTTCCATTTAATAACCAGTCGTTATGCCTAGCAATTTCCTTATCTAGTTTCTCTTTTAGTTCTAGATTTTCTGACACTACATCTGCTCTCAACTTCTCAGAATATTTCAACTCATTCTTAGCACATTCAGGATCCCTTTCCAACACACTTATTTTCTCAGCATAAGCTATTTGATTCTTCTGAAACCAAACCTTTTGTCTTTCTAGTGTTTTTAAAGCCTGTTTATAAGCTTCAACTTCTACAAAGTATTCATTATATTTAGGTTTCAAAATATCATAAGCTTCTTTTAGTTCATTATAACGCTCACTACAACCAAACAAACAGTTTTGTACCTGAGAGATGCCCATCAGGGCAATCTGATCATGCCTATCCTCTGAAGTACATCTTGCAATCAAACCAACATTATCAGGACCATCATTATCCTGCTCATGATGCTTCCAGTCCACATTGCTGTCAAGAGTGACCAAAGCTGCTGATCCCTTTGAAGTTCCAGACTCTCTCTGATTCTGCTGATAAGTAGAGTATCTCGTCTCATCACCAGCATTCCTGTCTTTGCACTCTCTGGAGAAGTGACCCATCTGTTGACAAGTGAAGCACTTGACCTTCCTTTTGTCAAACCTCGCTGGATCTCTTCCTTGGAATCCAAACCTTCTGCCAGCTTTGCGCTCAAAATTCTTGATATCCATGGACAACATAGCCACCTGCCACTTCAGCTTCATCTCTTCCATCTCCAGTGGATCCACCTGATCTAAATCCTCATATGCCAGTTCCTGCTGAGGATCATAATCACCAAAGAAGGATCCAAGCACATCTTCCATTATACCTCCAGATTTAGAAGTTGATGGAGTGGTAGTGTAAGATGATGATGAGTAAGTTGGACTTGGACCATGACTCATCGTAGGGGTAGAGGCTCCTATGAATGCTGTGTGACTTGCAGTAGATGATGATTTAAAAGGACTTCTTACATCATGTTCAAGAGCTTTAAGTTTGTTGTACAGCTCATCAAAAGTAAGCATATCCAAACCACCTTTTGCTTTTAAAGCAATGCTCACTTGTAGCCAGGATTGAGGTAAAGACCTCAAGAACTTAAAATTACAGTCATCATTATCTGGATTTGCCTGCAGCTGATTTAACTGACTTAAAATCTTGTGAAACTTGTCATAGCCCTTATGAATTCCTTCCTCTTCAGTGATTTGAAAGTCTTGAAACTGTTGTCTAAGCATGGACTTTCTCATTCTTCTAGACTCCTCATTCCCACCGAACTTAGCCTTAATAGCTAACCATATGTCCTTGGCATCTTCCACAAAGTGAAAATCACTTAAGTGATCCTCAGGAATAGCTTGAAGAAGAATGGTTCTAACCTTGGTTTCTCTCTGAACTGCCAGTAACTCTTCAGCAGTTTTGGGAGGAACATGAGTCATCTTACCAGCAGCATCAGTGGTAGTTCTCTTCAAACTATTTCCCTTCAGCACTATCTCCCATAGATTCCAATCAATGTTGGAGATCCAGTTCTGCATTTTCATCGCCCAAAGGTCATACTCCTCCCTCTTAAGGTAAGGAAACTTAGCATTGCTGTTGGAGAGACTAAGATGTTGCAGATGGGTGGTGTTATGGTTGTTGGTGATTTCAGCATCAACGTCTGATCCAGGCATAGTGAGTTATGTATTGGATGTATTGGTGTTAAGAAAAACCTGTCCTTAGTATCGTAGAGACTCTCACGAGGCTCTGATACCACTTGTTGAAAACTAACAGACCTTAATAGATCTTGAGCTTCGTAGATCGTTAATATTGCCTGTGTAATCACAAACAAACAAAAAGAAAATCTCTACAACTTGTATTCTGTAGCGGAATATAAACACAAGTATAAAACACTGATAACTAAGAACTTCTTTGATCCTCTATGGATCGTTATATTAAAAACTTGTTTAAGCACACCTACATAATTCATTCTATTGTGTTCCTTTTATAGACAAGGAACCCTAAACAAAACCCTAAACCGTTTCTCAAGAAACGTATAAACATAAAACTAAATAAGATATACACAATCACTTCCTAATAAAGCTCATGTATATCCAAACTAAATAAACTAAACACGGAATAATAACTTCCGCAGAAACAAACTAAACTTCAGCAGAACTATGTCTTCAGTAGAAACTATACCCTTCGGCAGAATCCATTCAGCAGAAACACTAACATAATTCGTACTTCACATAATTCCCAACATACAATTATTAGAAAAAGTAATTTTAGAGAAGAAGTATTAAAACAAGACTTAAACTCCTTACAAGAAAAGCTTTCTAAAACTGCTAAGCAAAAACAGGAACTTCAAGAAAATGCTTAAGCAAGAATTCAATGCTAAGGAATCAAAACTTTTGAATGATTTTTCCAATCTAAAAACTTTGAAAAACAAGCTTGAAAATAAGTTGTACGTACAAGGGAACACCATTCAAACTGCTCACATGGTCACTAAGCATAGAGTGTTAAGCGATAAGCATAGTATTCCCAATATTAAGGAACCCGACCCTGAGTATGGTAAGAAAGCAAGAGAAGCTCAGAAGGTAATCTATGATGGCAATGAAATCCTTAAGCCTAGACGGAAACCTAGTTGCGCTGAGAATACTGAGGAAAATAAACAATTAGAAGAAGTAACTAGAAAGAAATTGGATGAAAAGCTTAAGAGCCCTTTATGCATAGAAAAGAAAATCAGCTATAAAACACCCAACTATGCTAAGGATAACTGGATTGCCTTTAAAAAGTTTAGACCTCAAACACAGCTGACCCCTGAACAAGTTTTTTAGAAAAAGGATATGGACATGAAAAAAGCTGATGAGTTTGTTGAAAAGAATCCCCCATGTAGGAGAATGCTTCCTGCCACTGTTTATCCCCCCCAATATCCCAATGCATTTAGTTCCTAGATCTATTCCCACTAAAAGCAAGACCTTAATCAGTCAATATGTAATCTTTCAATTATTTGTTGATTTTGAGAAAACTTGTAAGAAAAGGATCACACCCACTGGGATAACTGAAGCGGAAAGGGGTTTTGAGCAAACTAAAGAATGCTATTTAACTGAGGTCATGCCTTTCTTTAAACAATTAAAAGGTCAATTTGAGAGTCTTAAAAAGGGGATGGATTCAGATATTAAAGAAATGGAAAAGGAATTTGATGCAATGATAGTTGAGGTTAGTGACTATGAGCGAGAATTAAAATATAATGAGATTGAGAGGAAGAACTTGCATACTGTGACAACTCGTAATTTCAGGTCATATTACAAACTTTAAAAGTTTCACTATTTCATCATTTATCGTAAACTACGTTTACGAGTATCAAATTCACGTAACCTTAATGGTTTAGCTGCGAATTCATGAACATATCATCAAGGACATTTCATATAGACTAGATTTAGTCTACATAACATCAATAACATCATTTCATATCGGTTCATGCATGGTTTTGCATTTATTCATTAAACGTTTATTTTTCCTATTAAATAAACGCTATCGCGTAAACATTATTTTGAAACATTGATCCGACACTTCCAAAAATAATCTTAATATATTTTTATACTCATTTTAAGACTATAAAAATTATATTATCAATTTACCCGATGTTTTCAATTTATTTCGTATATAAATTGTTATGTTTATATAATGACGACGGTTTTCGTAAATTCAACCCGATAAATATTTATTCACTCAATTCTTGTAAGAAATGTATTTTTATAATTTTTATGACTTCAATACATTTTATCTTGTTCCGTTAAAATTTATTTTTATCTAACGCTACCCTAAATACTCAAATGTGTACACAACTTACCACAAGTCTTCAATTAAATTACACTAAATTACACTTAAACATAAAATAAAAAAAACTGTATCTAAAGGGTGACTAACACCCCCTTGTCGAGAAGGGTGAGTCATTGCTTTTGTTAAATATCTACATTAGTATATGCAATATACTAAATCACTTAACACATTCATTCACATTATCCAAAGTAAAAGACCAAACCATATTTCCTTCCTCTCTTCTCTCTAGAACCGGCAACCACAAGGGACTAAGAAGAAATCATCCAAAAATTTTCTAGACAAGATTTTTGCACACTAGTCTCACTCTTTATTAAGGTTTTGTAATAAAAACCTCGGGTGATTAGGAAAAATCCTTTGTCCATAAACCTCATCAAGTTACCAATAAGCATCCATATTCATGTTAATATTTCATATTCATTGTTATGGTCATTTCATCATATTTGAGAATACATGCAAGTCATATGAGGTTTATACCACTTTTTCATTGATTTTAAGAGTTATAAATATATTTGTCATCCTATAATTACTCCTTGTTATAAATCACTCTTGGTGATGTCTAGGAACCCATGACACCCTAAGAAGGTGTATGGTAGGATTAGAATAGCTTCGGAGTTGTTTTGAATTGGTTAGAATAGGTTTGGCGCGAGAAAAACTCATTTCGACAAGTTTTCTAAAGGGTCTGTCTTTATTTTCAAAATCTGGAAAATTCGACAGTAAGTAAAAATTTTTGGCCTAGATATTTAGAAAATAAACTTTAAAACGAAAACGTGGCCGCTTGAACGGGTTAAAACGGAGCTATAACGAAGAAGTTATGAATTTTTCAAGTTGGCGACGAAAACTATAATTTTCGGGAAATTTCAGCATGTTATATTTATTTTGTACGAGTCAAAAATGAAACTTAGGCGTTATAAATTATGTCGACTTATCAAAAATATATTAGTATACTTTTATACAAAGCTAAGGACATATAAAACGTAGAAAACGGATTTGTAACGATTAAATTATACACTTTTACAAAAAGTTGTCGTAACTTTAATATATAAGAAAAACTATTCAATTTCTAATAGACAAGTTTTAAGGCAAACAAAGTGACCATGTTGAAGGTTGTTTTTAACATTGATGTGAAACTTTTTATAAAGTGATGTCTTCTAGTAAAATTAAGTTCGCCAAGTATATTTTCCAAAATGTTCGACCGTTTGTTTAGCGGAGTTGTAATGAATTAAATATGGTTACTCAAAACTTTGCCGAAAACCATCCTTAAACTATATTTTGGGACACAAGTACCATACTTAACCTTTGTTTTTCTTTATGTTTGAGACCTCTAGGATGGAAACTCATGTACTAAAACTTTGAGATAATGATACAAACTTCCCAAAACCATTGAGTACGTTTTCTAACACTCGACGTGCACCATTTTACGACTAGCTTTTCAAGGCCGTTTTGTCACTTTCATGAAATTTCAACGACATTATTTTACGAAGAAAAGTTTTAGTTTCATAATAAATCATTAAATGATTATCGTAAGATATCATTTCAACGTAAATACTTGTAAAGTATTTTATAACATGACGAGATGTCATAAACATATATTTCGACGATAAATTCTATTTTCAAAAGCGTACGTGGATTTGCATGCACGACATTGTTTCATGATTTACATTAGAACATATCATTCATAATAGGTCACGGTCAGAGGTTGCGCCTCATTTCAGTATTGCCATTACATCATCATAATCATTGCAACAGGTGAGTTTTCATAGCCCCATTTATTCAGTTTTTACTTTATTTCAAACCTACGGGGAGAATACATTGCACATCATTTTTATTACGATACCAAGTATATCAAATTCATTACATTGCTTAAGTTACCTCATGCCAATTGAATGTCCCCATTATATAACATGAACCGTTAATTTCATAGAAGCGAGGGTGAGTGGATAGATCTATCGAGGGTGACTCCTCCATCCGGTTGGTGGATTCCAACTGGTTAAACGGATGCATTTCATTTAATATCATTATTTGAGTTGTTTGGCAAACACTCTGTTGGGGCGAACATCATGATCAGTCTAGTTTCGTTGTCATGGACTTATAGCAATTGTATCATTTTGTGACATCATTGTCATACAAACTTATACTTGTGGTAGTCGTATCATACATATACATAAACTCTATGAACTCACTCAACCTTTGTGTTGACACTTTTAGCAATGTATTTTCAGGTAACTAAGGCATTTACTTCATGGCATGCATGTGGACATATCATAGAGTCGCGGTGACGACGCGTCTCACATGGGATTTATACATTTTTAAAACATCGTTTGATTTGTACCAAACTTATTTTCCGCACATGTTGATTTTCATTTGGGACCTATACTTTGTAAACTCTGATTATTTTATTAAATCAAGCGATGTATTTTCCAAACGACACTTTAGGTCGTTCAATATAACTGTGATTGTGATGCTATGACAGGCAATCCCCAGGAATTCCATTCCGCTCCAAAACAGGTAATTTGGGGGTGACAGATTGGTATCAGAGCTTCGGTTATAGAGAACTAGATTGCATCATTGACCCTAGACTAGAACTACATCATCATAGCATCTCATCATTTCATCATAAGTGCATAGTCACTATACATGCGGTTTCATACGCACATTTTACGAGTTATTTACTTTCATTTCAAAATCGATTGTCACATAGATGCCTTCAAATACCCATCCCATCATACTCACATCACTTTGACATGGAGAATGCCCTGTCATTCCCTATTTCAATTTTAACATTAGTTGACTCAACACCGATACCATCAGATGATGAGACTGAACCCTTTTAGGAGGATGAAGTTGCACCTACACCATCGCGATCACTATTGATTCACCGTAGGATCAGGACAATTTTTATCATTCGGTTGGGACAGATTATACCATTTGGTAGAACTTATAGGTTTAGTCCTAATGAACCTATTTTCTTAACTCACCACAAGGATTTTCATTATCATCATTGTCATCATTTTCATCATCATTGTCATCTAGAGTACCATCCATGCCATCACGTCTCATAGACACTACTCATACACCTGACTTGTAGCTTGGGAAGCGTGCATGATTTGACACACCATTATCATTTATCACTAAGACTATAGACACTACACCGTCTCATAGGTTTGAGGACTGTGAGATTTCTAGGGCTATTGCTGCTAGACCGCCTACTACTCCTACACTTGAAACACGATTTGACCATCAACAGGAATAGATAATAGGTACCTTTCAATCTTATGTAATCTTTATCCCTTATTATCTCCACAATAATCACAACCTTTGTTTATTTCATTCCCTATTCCAATTGCCCAATTTTCAATCATTTCGCGACAATACATCACTATCTTACTAAGGGTTAGGCCAACTTTATTCTTAACCAATTAGGAGACTATTACCATTCTATGAGGTTTTCCCGTGTATCCTACAAACCATTCAACAAATTATATTTCAAGTTATTTTGCAACCATTTCATGAAATTATTTCACTTAATTTTATTTCAAGCTATTCTACACTATCTTAGAAACATTGTTTCATAAGGTTTTAAAACAAGTTGTTTCGTTACCACCCTATCAATGGGCTTTCAGTCATTTTATCAACTATTTAATACCATCATGCGAAACGATTTTCATGTTACTCTGAAAAATTATTGAGCCATTATCTTACAAAACAAAACGTTGAATACCATCTAAAACTTCGGAGGAACATAATATCATTTCAACAAAACCAAACATCACATCATTTATCCTCGATTATACATGGCTTGATCACCTATGTATAATTCAGGAAGAATTATGTCATGAAAGTAACAAGCATCTTTTCAAATCTCTTAAAACAATTTTCACTCAAAAGCAAAGCTTTGTAATAAGATAAATTGTTCATAAACATTTTTTTTGTTAACACTCTATAGAAGCCCACGCCATTCATCCCTCACTCAACCGATAAGTTAGAATTTGACGAGTGACTTTTTTTTTAGGAAAGGCTTCTTATACCATCTATGAGGAGGATTCCTCGATACAAGAAAACAATGAAAGCATTCTAGGATTTCGAAATTACCAACAAGGACTAGAAGTATATAGTAAGACGTTTCAAAACTCAACAAAATTCATAAGACATCACGAGACATTTCAAAACACTATTTTGGACTAGAAGCCAAATTATATCATTTCAAAAGTACTAGCTAGATCGAGTTACGAAATTTAGTACGAAGCGAATACACACTAAGCAACACTATAGGGAGAAACTAAGTCTTCTAACTGAGAATATAGAACATTTCACTAAACATGGCTTCAACAATATGTGAACTCCCCTTCAATGAGTTTTCTTTAAAGGAAAATTTGGTTAAACCAAGGTTATCGATATAAACTTCCTCTAAGACATTGTGTTCTCTAGAAATCCCGAGTAACCTGACTTCTATATCAAGAGATGCAACAGGTTTGAACATATCGAACAAACAATGACTCTCCATCTACAAGTGAAATTAGAACAAACATTCCTTGGTATAGTATAAGCTGATATCTACTTTCTGGCTAGCATGATAACAATCTAAGTGATGAAATATTTTAGAAGCACTCAATATCGGAACAAATCTTGAAAATCAATCACTACACCACATCACTTGAATATTTAAGGTTTTGTGACTTTACAACATAGAGCATGGAAACACTTTGATAATCAAACAACAAACATTTTAGTCATGGAGACTAAGCACCTTAGGCAAGTAATGACATTCGCTAGAACTAGAAACGCGATGAATCACAACTGTTACCTATAATCTATTCTTTTCAATAAGGTCCTTTTCGACACACTTAATATTTGATATTTGGCACGAGACATGTGGTATCAATTCCAGTTGTACCTATTATAAGCTATTCGATTCACCTTAGACTGCTGACAGTCATTTCAAGATTTCCATGGAACCTAATAGGACATGAGTGCCGCCTATTATCCTCAGCTCATTGGTCAGAGCGAGAGAACAATTCAAACATTAGAAGATATACTCAAGGCATGTGTGATTTTCTAGAAAGGATTAGGCAAATCATTCTTAATCGAACAAGTTGCTTTACAACAATAGCTAGCACCTGAACATATTGACTACACCAATTGAGGCACTCTATGGTCGAGGTGTCAATCACTTATTCACGGGTCAAAACCAGGAAATTTTAACTCACTAGTCCATAAGTCATTCATGAAACAACAAAGTGATCGAACAGATCAAAAATCAGTTACAAGTAACAACATATAGCTAGTTAAGCTATGTCGATATACGACGCAAAATATTGGAAGTATGTTCCATAATTCGCAAACCATTAGAAGTTCAAGTTGGCAAAAATATATGTTCAACGTCCCGTCTTGGAAAGGCGTGGTACGATTCAGAAAAACATTGGACGACCCAATGCGACTCAAATATCCTCACCTTTCACCGATAACACCGTAGAACCTAACATGGACTGAATTCCTTTTTGGTTGGGCGAATGTGACAACTCGTAATTTCAGGTCATATTACAAACTTTAAAAGTTTCACTATTTCATCATTTATCGTAAACTACGTTTACGAGTATCAAATTCGCGTAACCTTAATGGTTTAGCTGCGAATTCATGAACATATCATCAAGGACATTTCATATAGACTAGATTTAGTCTACATAACATCAATAACATCATTTCATATCGGTTCATGCATGGTTTTGCATTTATTCATTAAACGTTTATTTTTCCTATTAAATAAACGCTATCGCGTAAACATTATTTTGAAACATTGATCCGACACTTCCAAAAATAATCTTAATATATTTTTATACTCATTTTAAGACTATAAAAATTATATTATCAATTTACCCGATGTTTTCAATTTATTTCGTATATAAATTGTTATGTTTATATAATGACGACGGTTTTCGTAAATTCAACCCGATAAATATTTATTCACTCAATTCTTGTAAGAAATGTATTTTTATAATTTTTATGACTTCAATACATTTTATCTTGTTCCGTTAAAATTTATTTTTATCTAACGCTACCCTAAATACTCAAATGTGTACACAACTTACCACAAGTCTTCAATTAAATTACACTAAACTACACTTAAACATAAAATAAAAAAAAATGTATCTAAAGGGTGACTAACACCCCCTTGTCGACAAGGGGGGTGAGTCATTTGCCTTTGTTAAATATCTACATTAGTATATGCAATATACTAAATCACTTAACACATTCATTCACATTATCCAAAGTCAAAGACCAAACCATATTTCCTTCCTCTCTTCTCTCTAGAACCGGCAACCACAAGGGACTAAGAAGAAATCATCCAAAAATTTTCTAGACAAGATTTTTACACACTAGTCTCACTCTTTATTAAGGTTTTGCAATAAAAACATAGGGTGATTAGGAAAAATCCTTTGTCCATAAACCTCATCAAGTTACTAGTAAGCATCCATATTCATGTTAATATTTCATATTCATTGTTATGGTCATTTCATCATATTTGAGAATACATGCAAGTCATATGAGGTTTATACCACTTTTTCATTGATTTTAAGAGTTATAAATATATTTGTCATCCTATAATTACTCCTTGTTATAAATCACTCTTGGTGATGTCTAGGAACCCATGACACCCTAAGAAGGTGTATGGTAGGATTAGAATAGCTTCGGAGTTGTTTTGAATTGGTTAGAATAGGTTTGGCGCGAGAAAAACTCATTTCGACAAGTTTTCTAAAGGGTCTGTCCTTATTTTCAAAATCTGGAAAATTCGACAGTAAGTAAAAATTTTTGGCCTAGATATTTAGAAAATACACTTTAAAACGAAAACGTGGCCGCTTGAACGGGTTAAAACGGAGCTATAACGAAGAAGTTATGAATTTTTCAAGTTGGCGACGAAAACTATAATTTTCTGGAAATTTCAGCATGTTATGTTTATTTTGTACGAGTCAAAAATGAAACTTAGGCGTTATAAATTATGTCGACTTATCAAAAATATATTAGTATACTTTGATACAAAGCTAAGGACATATAAAACTTAGAAAACGGATTTGTAACGATTAAATTATACACGTTTACAAAAAGTTGTCGTAACTTTAATATATAAGAAAAACTATTCAATTTCTAATAGACAAGTTTTACGGCAAACAAAGTGACCATGTTGAAGGTTGTTTTTAACATTGATGTGGAACTTTTTATAAAGTGATGTCTTCTAGTAAAATTAAGTTCGCCAAGTATATTTTCCAAAATGTTCGACCGTTTGTTTAGCGGAGTTGTAATGAATTAAATATGGTTACTCAAAAATTTGCCGAAAACCATCCTTAAACTATATTTTGGGACACAAGTACCATACTTAACCTTTGTTTTTCTTTATGTTTGAGACCTCTAGGATGGAAACTCATGTACTAAAACTTTGAGATAATGATACAAACTTCCCAAAACCATTGAGTACGTTTTCTAACACTCGACGTGCACCATTTTACGACTAGCTTTTCAAGGCCGTTTTGTCACTTTCATGAAATTTCAACGACATTATTTTACGACGAAAAGTTTTAGTTTCATAATAAATCATTAAATGATTATCGTAAGATATCATTTCAACGTAAATACTTGTAAAGTATTTTATAACATGACGAGATGTCATAAACATATATTTCGACGATAAATTCTATTTTCAAAAGCGTACAAGTGGTATAGATTACATGTGGATTTGCATGCACGACATTGTTTCATGATTTACATTAGAACATATCATTCATAATAGGTCACGGTCAGAGGTTGCGCCTCATTTCAGTATTGCCATTACATCATCATAATCATTGCAACAGGTGAGTTTTCATAGCCCCGATTTATTCCAGTTTTTACTTTATTTCAAACCTACGGGGGAGAATACATTGCACATCATTTTTATTACGATACCAAGTATATCAAATTCATTACATTGCTTAAGTTACCTCATGCCAATTGAATGTCCCCATTATATAACATGAACCGTTAATTTCATAGAAGCGAGGGTGAGTGGATAGATCTATCGAGGGTGACTCCTCCATCCGGTTGGTGGATTCCAACTGGTTAAACGGATGCATTTCATTTAATATCATTATTTGAGTTGTTTGGCAAACACTCTGTTGGGGCGAACATCATGATCAGTCTAGTTTCGGTGTCATGGACTTATAGCAATTGTATCATTTTTGTGACATCATTGTCATACAAACTTATACTTGTGGTAGTCGTATCATACATATACATAAACTCTATGAACTCACTCAACCTTTGTGTTGACACTTTTAGCAATGTATTTTCAGGTAACTAAGGCATTTACTTCATGGCATGCATGTGGGCATATCATAGAGTCGCGGTGACGACGCCTCTCACATGGGATTTATACATTTTTAAAACATCGTTTGATTTGTACCAAACTTATTTTCCGCACATGTTGATTTTCATTTGGGACCTATACTTTGTAAACTCTGATTATTTTATTAAATCAAACGATGTATTTTCCAAACGACACTTTAGGTCGTTCAATATAACTGTGATTGTGATGCTATGACAGTCAATCCCCAGGAATTCCATTCCGCTCCAAAACAGGTAATTTGGGGGTGTGACACATACCTTGAATGAGAATCTTATTTCTGAATGTATTACTCAAGATGTGTTTTACACTGCTACGAATTGTTCCATTAATGCTTCTCAATTTCATGAATTATCTGTTTCTCTGAAAGTCTCCCATGATCGTGTCATTGAGCTTGAAAAAACTAATTCTAAATTGCATGAGAAAATTGAACAGGATGATCATGATAACCTGGTGAAACAGTTTTCTAAATTGGAAGTTGAGCATCTTGCTTTGCAATTAAAATATCAACATCTAAAAGAAAATGTTAAAACCTCAAATATCAAGAAATCCTTGGATGCTCCTGAGTTTGATGCAGTTTTTAAAATTAGCAAACGTGATGAACAGATTCGAGCTCATTGTAACACGATCAGAAAATTGAGAACCCAAATTTCACAATTAAAGGGTGAAAAGAACAATGTGACAGGCTCCCAAATGCCTCCTCCTTTAGATTCTCAGAATTCTCAGACTTTTCATCTTCAAAACTTGGTTAATGTTTTACAAAAGGAAAATGAGAGTTTTCTAGAAGAAAATGAAAAGGTTAAACAACACTTTAAAGAGTTATATGATTCAATGAAAGTCACTCGTGACAAGAACAATAAAAAAATAACGTCTTTACAAAAGGAAATTGAGAATCTGAAGAGTCAGGAAAAAGGGAAAACGCCACTTGTCTTTAATGAGAATGTTGTATCAAAGTCATCTGCAAACTGCAAATATACCGTGACTGTTAAATATATTCCTCCTCATCTTAGGAATAACGAACTTGCATTTCATAATTATCTTGCTCGTCTTAAGGATAGTCTTGAATGTCTTCATGAGATTGTAGAAGAGGACTTCATAAATAAGCCACTTGATAGTGAAATTAGGTTTGCTTGCATTCAGGCCAAACGATCTCAAGAGATGTTAGAATGTTTAATAGCAACATGTCCTAAATCCTTAGGTGCGAAAGATAAAGCTGTGATGCCTTGTTCCATGCCTAGTGCTAAGTATACAAACCATTCGATGCCCAACATTAAGAAAGTGAATTTCAATGTGCCTTCAAGTAGTTCAGATCCCTGCACTTCTAGTTCAGGAATGCAAAAAGTAGCAAAACCAACTAATGTTCCAATTCCCTCTACAGGAGTAAGAAGTGACACCAAAGCAAGCGGGTCAAAGCCTCAAGGCAACACAAAGAATGATAGGACCTTGCGTGCTAGGAATGTTCAGTGGAAGAGAGTAGAAGATCACCTTAAGGAGAATTTGAATAAAACGAATCGTGTTGATTCTAGTGTTAGCTCTAAGCGTACTGTAATTAATGCGAATTCTGCTACTTTTGGCAAAACATATAATGATGATTGCGTGGTTTCTGTTACTAATCTTGAATGTGGTGTGAATAATTTGATTAATGCTGTTAAATGCCCAGTTAAAACTGTTAATGTTAAAAATCAAGCTAAAAAGGGTAAAAGGCAAAGGTGTCACAATTCTCAATTTCCGGTCATTTTCAAATTTTACTACTCATTCCCGGAGAAAATTAATATTTCATTAACGTATATTTATTTTCTTATCAAATAAACGCTATCGCGCAATTAATTATTTTGAACATTTGACCCGATACTTTCAAAAAATTATCCCGATATATTTTTATACTCATAATAAGTTTATAAAAATATTATTATTAGTTTACCCGGTGTTTTAAATTTATTTTGTATATAAATTGTTATATTCATATAATTACGACGGTTTTCTTAAATATTACACGATAATTATTATTTCACTCAATTTTTGCAAGAAATGAATTTTTATAATTTTTATGACTTCAATATATTTTATTTTGACCCGTTAAAATTTATATTTAGTTAACGCTACCCTAAATGCTTAAATATGTACACAAGTTATCAACTATCCTTAAATAACTACACATTTAATTTCACTTATACATTTAATTACTACAAACTACTACTTGATCTTTTTCTTTTATGTATGTCGACACAAGGGGGGGGGGGATGACTCACTTAATTTGCAAAATATCTCTTTCAAGTATATATATATTATACTTACAAATCTACACATACAATAAAAATATCCAAGGTGAAAATCAAAGTTTCTCTCCTCTTCTTCCTCACCTAGAACCGGCCACCATAGAGATTCAAGAAGGAGTTCCCAAAATTTTTCTTGTCAAGTTTATTACAATCTAGACACACTCTTAAGTAAGGTTTTGAAATAAAAACCTAGGGTGCTTAGGATTAATCCTTTGATCATAAACCTCATCAAGTAACTTGTAAGCATAAAACTTCATATTTTACCTTTTCATATATATTTTCATACATTTTTATGAAGTCCATATGATCATATTTGCCTAAGTTGTAGTTTTTATTCATGTTTATCAAATGTTATCACCCATATGTGTCCTATTAATTTTTATAACAAGTATGTACTAGTTAGAAGTTTATAAAAATTTGAGGAATGAAAAATGAACCAACAAAGTGAGTTCACATCTTTTGATATTGAAGGCTTAATGTAGTTTATGTAAATTAGTAAGTTGTAAACACTAGTTTTAACCCCAAAAATGGTCTTTTTATCTTATATGGTTCGACTAGTATTTCATTTTTAGTAGGATTGGCAAAGTGTAGTTCAAGGGATTTTTGTTGTGTAGTTTGTCGTTAAACAAGTAGATAAAAATGGTAAAGCTTAAAATGAGCGCGGAAGCGCTGTCGAAATTTATAATTTTTCCGAAAAGTTAGTCATTTTTACAAGTTTAATTAAAGTTTTAGAAAATAGATTTTTATCCATGAACGTGGCCTTTTGAACGGACTAAAACGGAGTTATAACGAAAAAGTTACGTGGTTTTCAAGTTACGATTTAAAAACTACCATTTTCCGGAAAATGTACATGCTGTCCCGATTTTCAACTGACCAAACAGTGACCTTAAACTTTCTGTGAAGTCTCCAAAGTTTAAAAATATATTATTACACTTAATTACCTTCGCGTGGATATAAAGAACTTGAAAAACGGACTTCAAACGAGTGAGTTATGGTTAACCGAACTTTGAGTAAAAAACGTGCTGAAAACACTATTCACAGCATTAGTATGCTGTCAGGATTTTTAATCAAGGTTTTGAGGGACTAAACGGACGTTTCGGGGGAAACGGACCTTAAAAACGAGTTAGTTTTCCTATGTATATATTATGTCAAGTCCGATGTAAACCGATTTTACAATTACTAAAACCGCTACATAGTTTTAACTATATTTTCACTGTTAGCTCAAAAGTAATTATTTTTGACATGGAACCGTCACACATTCAAGTAACAATATTTTTATATAACTAGTTTTCAAGTAACATATTGGGTGATACGTTTTCAAATCATGCATTCACGACAACATATCATAACTCAAGTCATAACATTCATTCTAGGTCGCGGATAGTTTCCGAGCCTCATTTTCGTGCACTTCATTTTGTTAGCATATCAATCATACCAGGTGAGTTCATACCCCGCTTTTACTCGTTTAATTTCTTACAAACTCTTTGGGGGAGATACATGCTTAAATACTTGTTTTTACTCTTGCAAATACTCAAATCATTTATACAATTGTGTTACACTATACTTCTTATACTCTTTGGACATTATGTGTGGTTTATTGCGATATGTGCCTTAATGTGCTAAACTTGTTTTCAATTATGCTTCAACATACATACTTTAGCAACTGGTTAACTCCTGGGAGCCGGCGAGAGGTATTGATAATACTATCGGCCTGACGCCCCCACCCTTGGGTCCTTGATGACGTGACTGGGTGAATATAATATGTTATTCAATGAAACACAACAAACAATTTAGACTTGTCAAGAGGTTCAGTTGGCTGTGATTCTTTGCATTAAGTACATGTATATATCGTATGCACATATGTCCTACTTACAAACAAGGTTGACAATTCTATATTAGGAAGTGGGTTGTGAACACATAGGTTGCGAGTTTTGTATGGGCGGAACTCGGAACTGAATGGATTTACAATGCCTTTGCTGCATCAACATTCTTTAGACACTTTTTCGAATCATTTTCAACAAACTTATGAACTCACCAACCTTTGTGTTGACACTTTTTAGCATGTTTATCTCAGGTCGTAAGGTGATAGCATTTCATGGAGCTTTTGGGTCACATGGCATACATTGGAGTCTTGTGCGTTTAACAATTACCATTCGACATGTTTTGTAAACCTTTATGTATTACCAAACTTTGAAATTTCTTGTTTTGTAAATTTTAACTTATTTAATCGAATGGTAATGTTTTCAAAACGTCTCATTATAGAGGTCGTTTTCTGTATCCATACTTTGTGCTATGACGTCATACCCCAATGACACTATCGTTCCGTTGCGATATTTTAGGGGTGTGACAGATTGGTATCAGAGACTTGGTTATAGAGAACTAGCTTGCATTTTAGTTCCTAGACTATAACCGCTTTCACGTCGATCCTTTCTTTTCCTATCGCCTTACACACTTTTCGTGCGCATATGTTTTCTTAAATATTTCTTCTAGAACCACCTCATTGGATAACGTAGTTTCCTTGTACCGATAGGGGAGTCCCAAAATCTAGTCAAGTCATCAAAAATATGGAGCTCAGTAATGAGCACTTATCTAACTTGATCTCGTGACAGTTCTTGTTTGATGAGACACGAGATCGAGCTAAATAAGTGTTACTATAAAGCTGTATATATTTGATGATTTTGCCCGAGGATGGGAGTTCTCTTGAGGATACTTTGGGAAGCTGCGGCGACCAAACCTCATAGCTACTTTAGCACCTAAAGGAATTTCCTGTACACCAAGTGCGACTCTCCCTAGATACCTACCCTAAATTCCTCCTCCACCGTTTAGAATCAGATGATAGAATGGCTACCTATTTCAGTAACACCAATCGCCGAGACATGTATGCTTGGTGGTATGTACACGTGTGAAATGAGGCAATTATAATTATGGTGGCTAACATAATTATAAATGCGTCACAACCCACGTGGACATATGCGACCACGCATACGTAGATCGGTGTGGACACCTTAGGAACCAATTTGTGGTGTGGTATTATGTTTGAGGACGTTAAGTATAGACATTGGGAACTCAACGGTCCTTTCCTTGCAGAGATCATGGCACCAAAGAGGGTAACACGCAGCACTAACCGAGGTGGTGCAGCGCAAAGGGGTGGAAGGACAGGTGAGCATGGAGGTAGAGAAGGCGGTCGCGATATGGGTAACGATGACAACAACGCTGGCGAAAACCCTGATTTTGCCGCCATCATCGCTCAACAACTTCAAATCTTGCTTCCCACTATTGTCACACAAGTTGGAAACCATATGAATAACTCGGGAAACCACGGAACGGGAATGTCGACACCAACAATGTAGTTGGCAGTGGCAACAATAACAACACCACCACCACCACCACCACCAACAACAACAGAACTGGATGCACGTATAAGGAATTTTCAGCATGCAAACCTGTGGAGTTTGATGGTATAGGAGGTGCTTTGGCGTATACTCGATGGGTAGAGAAGACAGAGTCGGTGATCGACATCAGCAATTGTGCCATAATCGAGGGTGAAGTATGCTGCTTGCTTGTTATCAGGGAAGGCATTGACATGGTGGAACACACAGCCTACGGCTAGAGGCAGAGAAGCGCTATAGGTATGACATGGGGCCGAATTTAAGGCGTTATTGCAAGAAGAGTAATGCCCGGACAATGAAATGCAGAAACTGGAACATGAACTTTATCATCACTCTATGATAGGAGCTGGTCACGCAGCCTACACAGATCGATTCCATGAATTAGCCAGACTAGTTCCTCATATGGTTACCCCTGAGTCCAAGAGAATCTCGAGGTACATATATGGTCTTGTGCCTGAAATCCGTGGAACTGTGAAAACGACTGAGCCATCTACAATACAAAGTGCAATACTGAGGGCAGGAACCCTGACAGATGAGATGGTTAGAAATGGTACCTTGAAGAGCAGTGACAAGAGGAAGGAAGCGAGTGGGTTGAATAGGCAGATGGACGGGGTAGCAGACAACAAAAGGGCAAGAGTTTTTGTGGCAACTGGTACCGAACAAAGAGAGTATGCGGGTACACATCCCAAATGTGCTAAATGTGCTTATCATCATCCGAAGACCAAGCCCTGCCGCTTGTGTACAAATTGCAATCGATACGGCCATCTTAAGGAGCGTGTAAAACACAGTAACACCGGCTAACGTGGGCAACATGAGGAATAACCAAAGGACTTGCTTTGAATGTAACCCGAATCACTTCGAATAATTGTCCTAAGTTGAATGGAACTCAGAGGCAACTACAGGGTAACCAACACCTAGCTTTAGCAATTGACGGAAACAATCCAAACCCTGTACTCAATATCAGTCCACCCCGAGATCGAGCATTCTATTTAGGGACCGAGTGATGAGTGTCTAAATACTCATCATTTTTATACTGTTAGAATGCCAAAAACATCTGAAAACACTCAGAAATGCTTCAAAATGATGAAAATATCACAAACAAGTGTTTTATATGTTTTAAATTCAAAAACATCAAAATCTGGTGAAAAACGTATCAAGTTTGCATAATTGGCGTTTTAGTCCCCAAGTTACAAAAGTTGTCAAAATTAGTCCCTGGTAAGTTAAAAAAACTTGTAAAATATCATTTAAGGTCCATGAGATTCAAAAGTTGTCAAAATAAACCCTTTAAAGTTTAAAAATCACAAATTGACAACTTTAGTCCTTTAACTTTGAAAATTGTCAAATATAGTCCTTGGTTAATTTAAAAAGTGAAATTTATCAAAAATAAACCTTGTACTATTTATAATTGACAAAATTGGTCCTTATAATGAACTTTTGGGAATTTATACTTTAGTCCCCCAAGAATCCAAAATTTACACAAATGGTCATTTTTAAGCTTTAAAATGTTTTAATTAACAATATTGGTCCTTGTGTTTATATAAATGGCAGGTTTGGTCCTTCAAAGGAAGTTTGGAAAGTTCACATGATTAGCCCCTCAACTTTCATCAAATGGCAGAAATAGTCCTTGGGCTTTACAAGCTTAAAATACCAAATGGACCTTATATATTAATCCAAACCCAACAAACCCGGCTAGCCCAACACCCGGCCCAACTTTTAAAATAAAACACGCGCCGTGCACTGTTCACCTTCCACCTCCCAATCCACCTGTTCCTCCATAGCCACCTGTTTTACTACCACCTCATCACCCTTATCTCTCCAGCACATACCTACCTTTCACCTCAACCTTTCCACCTTGCAAACCAAACCCCCCCACCTCATTTAATGCTACTACCTGCTTCATGACTTTTCCCGCCAATTTTACACATGGACGATGAGGATGAAATCAAAGGTGCAATCAAGTGGGATAAGACCAGAGGTCGACATAGAGTCTGAAAAGGATATAAAAGAAAGAAAAAAAGAAGCAGTATAGGAGAGAAGTAGTGTAATTTTAGTTTAGGTAATGTCGTTTTAAGTTTTTAAACTTTCCAGTGTTTGTTTAATCTTTCAAGCTTTTAAATAAGTAATATCAGTGTATTGTAACTCTTTTTCAATAAGCAATTTAAAGTTTCCAGTTTGATTTCAGTTTGTGCATTTTCAAATTTCAAGTTCAAATCTAAAAATGTGTTAATGTTGTTGTCAGTTGTTGTAGTGGACTCAAAAGCTCATATAAGCTTTCTCTAAAGCTCTTATAAGCTGTTAGAAACTTTCAAATCCAGTTTAGACTCACAATTCAGAAATTCACAAAAATTCCAAATAATTAGTGGAAAATAAAAAATCTATTGGGCAATGATTAAGAGATTGAAGCAATGTTGAAATTGGATTGCTATTTGGTATAGAGCTTTGTGGAAAGCTATAAGAGTGATCTCAGGTCTTGGTTCCATGTCCTGTGTGTGAATTTCAATTTGTAAGCCAATCTTTGAAATTTGCATTTATTCATAGTAGTTCTATAATCTTGTTAATTTTGGTATAATACTGTTTAAATATAGTTAATATCAGCTAATTAATAGCTCTCTTAGTTTACAAACTTGTTTTAACCACAAAAGCTTCAAAACTGCCTTCATAAGTACTGTTTGGTTCTGCTTATTTAACTGTTTTAGAAAGTGTTTGAGTTTTTACTTATTATTGTTCTGTGTCATTTTAGCATCATATAGCTTAGTTAAGTCATAAAAACAAGTCATTATTTAGTAAAAAGTCAAAATGATGTTTAATCTCATTATTAGAATTAACTATTAGAAACTCCACTGTGAAATTCATCATATTGGCTTATAATTTGTTCCTCTAGCTTAAAACCAACTTATTATAGCTTATATTAACATAATAAGTCATTAGAATACATTATAAATTCATAAAAGTCAAACTAGTTTATTTCTATCAAAAGTCAAATTTCCTTATAGCAGTTTTTGAATAAAATGTATAATTTTGTGTAGGAGTCAATAGTAAGATTTAGCTTAATTCCTTTTGGGATAATAATATTTAGCTGCTAAATAAAAATATAAAAATACTAGGTTTTATAAAATTAGCTTATAGATAGCTTTTTAATTAGCTTCTTTTTGATCCCTAGTCTGCAAAGCTCCCCTGTTCACAGTTTAGATAGGCAATTTCTTAAGCTCTCACAGAGCTTATTGATGAGCTTTAACTTGTAAAATTTATCTTTTTAAGTAGCCAACCTAGCTGTCTAAAGGTACCAATGTTCATTTTTCATTTTTTAGCTTATTTGATAAGCCTGCTTAAGGCTTATTGTTTTGTCCATCTTAACTAAGTATAAAAACCATTTAGTGTTTTCAAGTTTTTCAAAAGCTCCTCATAAGCTCATTAGTGAATTCTACAGTTAGCTTTTTAGCTTTTTGGAAAGCTTAACTGGTGAGCTTGATGTTTCCAGTGATCATTTTATTTTTAGCTTATTCATGTGCTTAAAATTAAAGTAGAAAGTGCCTAGTAAACCAAAAAGGTGTACTGTGCAACAGTAAGCTTATGCTTATTTTGGCTTATTTTGTGCTTATTTCTAGATCTTTATGCTTTCTCAGTTTTCATTTTAGCTTATTTACAGTTCCTCAGCTTATTTCCAGTTTCATTAGCTTATTAAGTAGCTTATTAATCACTTAGCTTTAAAACTTTTGCTTATTCATTTTCTTTGTTAACTGTTAAGGAACTTCTGCTTATTCTGAGCTTATTAGTGGTTTTTACAAAAAGTCACAGTTGAATAAATTGCTTATTTAAAGGTGCTTAGCAGGTTTGTAAAAAGAAATTCGAAAAAAAAAATGTTTTACAAAAAGGGAGAGGCAGGTCGAACGAGACCTCTCCCTATGGGATGATAGTGGTGTACCTGTAACCATTGCGCCCTTGGGTCTTTCTCGTTAAAACCTTGCACTATCTATCTCTTATATACGTTTTATTCATTTTAGCTTAAACGAGATTTTAGCTTATTTGTAGCTTATTCGTAGTAGCTTTTTCCAGTTTTGTATTTTTCATAAATCTGTAATAGTATAAAGTATTTTTACAAAAAGTTTTAGATTTTTCCATATAGTTTTAGTATTTTTAATAATTTAATTAGTGTAAAAACTTAATTAATTCATAATAAAAAATATAAAAGTCTAAAAAATATAAATCTTTTTTCTAAAATTTTCTTTTGTCATATAGTACGTAAGAAAATTAGTTTTACATTCGTAGGCCTTTTATTTCATAAATTTTACGTTTTTGCTTGCGCTCCAGCGTTATTTTTACACGTAACGCTCGTTTTCATTTTAGGTTACGTTTTATGTTTATTTAGGTTTACGTTTTAGTTAATATAGTTTATTTAAGTTATTTTGTTTTATAAAATAAACGTTCATCGATCTGTAAAAATAGTGATAGCATTTATTTAATAGATTTTAACTTTTTAATTTCTTTTAATTTGTATTTAAGTCGCTTTAATTTGTAGATCTTTTCTTTAGGTAATTTTCCATCAAAAACCTTACTGATCACTATCCTTAGTGATCATTCTATCATCTGAAGTTGTTTAAACACCAATTCATCCTCCGTGGGACTTAACGACCCAGGAATACACTATATTCCTCTGATCTTAAATTGCATCAGTGCTTAAACTGTTTTAAGTTTGTTACGATCGGCCATTCACAAGTGGCAGGCTTGCGTGATAAAACTTGACGGTTTTGGTCAGATCAAATTTTGGCGCCGCTGCCGGGGAGGCTGTAAGCGTGTTTTAAGCATTTCCAGATCCATTCTTGCACATATACCACCTTTTGTAAACAGTCCTTTTTGTAAAAAGTTTTTTTTTTTAAATCAAAAAGTTCATTAGCACTTTTCCTAAAGTGTTGATAACACCAAAAATATTTTCATTCTTTGTTTTTATATCATGTTTTTCAAAAATGCCAAAAATATTCCTCTTTACCCTCTTACCCTTTTTGATTCTTTATCCCTTTACCCTCTATCCATTTGATTCTAACTTCTTCTATTCTCATGGAATCGTTTATTCCTTGTGTCGGTTGTGGTGAGCCTCTTTTTGGTTCACCATGTCGCTGTGTATGCGGTGTTATGCAGTGTGTAATGATATTCGTAACGGAAGTTGTTTGTTTTGTGGTTCGAGGAATTCATTTGATTATGATCCTAATCCGAACTCATTTAACGACCCCTCAAATTTTTCCAATTACCCACCACAGCCCGACTTATCTTCATATAATCAACATGACTGCTGTGAATATTGTGGAGGTCCCCATTTCAGCTCTGATTGTCAAACAGGGAATCCATTTCCTTGTAACAATTATGACTATCCATATCAAGACCAACCTCCACAGTACCAAGTGATTCAAGCAACTCCTCATGAAACTACGACAGACCTTCTACTGAAGAGTCTGGAGTTATTAAAAGAACTTAAGGAGGAGTCGGCTATGTCATCTCAAAATTCACATGAGAAATCCATGGAAGAATTGCTAGCTGAAGAGCGAGCTGCTAAATTAGATTCCCAAATTTCCATTGAAAACACTATTAGGGAATCAATTAGAATACAAAAAGCATTCAAATCTAGCTCTCGATTCAGTTTCATTCCTGATGATGATGATGATGATGTTACCCTTGGTATTAATGAATTATGTACAGATTCATCAAGTTCATCAGTTGAAATTCCTTCCATAAAAAATCAGGGAGAAAAGACTATGATGGAATTACTAGCAGAAGAACAAATGGAATTTGTAAAACATATGTATGCTAGTCCTTCTCAACTCCCTCAGTCAGTTGATATCCCAGCAGTTGAGATTCATTCTCAAACAACTGCTATCACACCCGAAGCTCCCACTCACTCTCTGAATATGGGGGACGAGCATCTTGACACTGTTCCTGAAAAGGAATCGGACGAATTCATAAAATCTAGTGTTGAGAACCTTGTCCCAATCCCGAGAAAGTCACAGGGAACTTCTGAGCATATGTGTGATTCTCTTTCCCCTCTTGAGTGTTCAAAAGATCATTTTGAGACTTTCTCCAATTATAGCGATGATTGTAAATCTTATGGAGACATTGAGTATGTTGAGGCATCACTTCCACAGTCTGATGCTGATCATCTTCTTGAGGAGTTCACCGATGAACTCACTCACATCAATCCACTTTCATCGGAAAGTGATGATAGTCTCTTTGATTTCAAAGCCGATCTGGGAGAGACTGAAAATCTCCTATATAATGATCATTCACTCATTTCTTGTCCCATTTCCGACTCTTCCATTCCTTCTCTCACTCCGGATGAGGAAGATGACAACTTTTGGAAGGAGGTCGATGCTTTTCTTAGTGATGAGTCAATTCCAACAGGGATTGACAATACTTGCTTTGATTCGGAGGGAGACATCCTTTTTCGGAAAATCTCATTGATTGAAGAACCATTTCCAGCTCTCCCTCCCGAAAATTTTGTTGCCAATCACCATACAAGCTTCAAGTCTAAGCTTAAAAATCTAACAAATGGTGATTTGCTCCTCACTAATGAAGAATGGGATTGCATTGTGATGCACATCTTTATTCCATTTTTCACAAATGGTGTGGTTTCTCGTTCCCTTTTCTCCTTCGGGAATGAGGACACTATTTTTGATCCCGGCATTTTCATTTATCATTTTGAGCCGGTTCTATGTATATCTCATCGGTGTGGAACTTTCACGTACTTCAATATTTATACAAACATCTTTAATGAAAGTCCGATGGAGATTGTCTCTTCCACTTTGCTTCCCCATGAACCAATTAATTCGGGGTCGAGTCAAGCTAGCGACTCGTAATAAAAACAGAGCTAAAACATGGGTTTTCACCCGTGTGTCCCACCCTAGTGTGGGGGAGATGCCCCACATGTTATGCAAAAATTGTGAATATTAAAAAAGAGAATAATTGTTGTGTTTCTACACTTAGTTAGTAATGTTATCTTTTTATGTTCTAAGTTTCGGCATAACAGCTGGTACTTTGAATATTGAGGACAATATTCATTTCTAAGTGTGGGGGGGAAATTCTGGCGAATTTTGATCATAAATGTACCCTTTTAGTCCCTTTTTCCCCCAAAATGGCCAAATTTTAAAATTTTTTGTAGTGGAAGTACTATGTACTAAACACAACAAATGGTAATCAGTCCACCATGTCTAACCCACATAAGGATTGGCTAATCCAGGAGCAAACGGCTCTTGGTAAAGATATCTCAAATCCGTTTATGGCTTGCAATTTGCCTAAAATTGTATGGTGTTCAACTCACCATATCCTAAAAAGTAAAGAGTTGGCTAGCCCGCAAGTTTATGGCTTGTGGTAAAGGCAGTGGAAAATCCATAATTGGTAATCAGCTCACCAAAGATAATTCTGATAATTTATCTAAGAGTTGGCTAGTCCAGAAGCAAACGGCTTCTGGTAAAGACAAATCAAATCCGTTGACAGCTTATGATTTGCTCAAAATCATTTGGTTATCGTTGTGCCAAGGTTCTTACTTGAACTGAAACAATTGGCTACTCCAGAAGTAATGGCTTTTGGTAAAGAGATAAAATCCATTAAATTTTCTCAAATCATTGCTAGGGACTAGCAATATCTTAGTGTGGGGGAAATTCTGGCGAATTTTGATCATAAATGTACCCTTTTAGTCCCTTTTTCCCCCAAAATGGCCAAATTTTAAAATTTTTTGTAGTGGAAGTACTATGTACTAAACACAACAAATGGTAATCAATCCACCATGTCTAACCCACATAAGGATTGGCTAATCCAGGAGCAAACGGCTCTTGGTAAAGATATCTCAAATCCGTTTATGGCTTGCAATTTGCCTAAAATTGTATGGTGTTCAACTCACCATATCCTAAAAAGTAAAGAGTTGGCTAGCCCGCAAGTTTATGGCTTGTGGTAAAGGCAGTGGAAAATCCATAATTGGTAATCAACTCACCAAAGATAATTCTGATAATTTATCTAAGAGTTGGCTAGTCCAGAGCAAACGGCTTCTGGTAAAGACAAATCAAATCCGTTGACAGCTTATGATTTGCTCAAAATCATTTGGTTATCGTTGTGCCAAGGTTCTTACTTGAACTGAAACAATTGGCTACTCCAGAAGTAATGGCTTTTGGTAAAGAGATAAAATCCATTAAATTTTCTCAAATCATTGCTAGGGACTAGCAATATCTTAGTGTGGGGGATATCACCGAGGCAGCCCGCAATGCGTAACTGGTACGTTTTTCCTAGACCATTAAGTGATCCACCTTATTATTCAGATTCAGTGAGCCTCATTAGATAAGAAACCTAGACGCGTAAGTTTTGGTATAAGCACTTTGACCATACACCCTGATTTCGCGAAACCTAAGGGTAGACCTTTAAGTATCATCGATTGAATCACGAGGACGTGATTCCTCTGACATGGGAAGAATGTCACAATTCTCAATTTCCGGTCATTTTCAAATTTTACTACTCATTTCCGGAGAAAATTAATATTTCATTAACGTATATTTATTTTCTTATCAAATAAACGCTATCGCGCAATTAATTATTTTGAACATTTGACCCGATACTTTCAAAAAATTATCCCGATATATTTTTATACTCATAATAAGTTTATAAAAATATTATTATTAGTTTACCCGGTGTTTTAAATTTATTTTGTATATAAATTGTTATATTCATATAATTACGACGGTTTTCTTAAATATTACACGATAATTATTATTTCACTCAATTTTTGCAAGAAATGAATTTTTATAATTTTTATGACTTCAATATATTTTATTTTGACCCGTTAAAATTTATATTTAGTTAGCGCTACCCTAAATGCTTAAATATGTACACAAGTTATCAACTATCCTTAAATAACTACACATTTAATTTCACTTATACATTTAATTACTACAAACTACTACTTGATCTTTTCTTTATGTATGTCGACACAAGGGGGGGGGGGATGACTCACTTAATTTGCAAAATATCTCTTTCAAGTATATACATATTATACTTACAAATCTACACATACAATAAAATATCCAAGGTGAAAATCAAAGTTTCTCTCCTCTTCTTCCTCACCTAGAACCGGCCACCATAGAGATTCAAGAAGGAGTTCCCAAAATTTTTCTTGTCAAGTTTATTACAATCTAGACACACTCTTAAGTAAGGTTTTGAAATAAAAACCTAGGGTGCTTAGGATTAATCCTTTGATCATAAACCTCATCAAGTAACTTGTAAGCATAAAACTTCATCTTTTACCTTTTCATATATATTTTCATACATTTTTATGAAGTCCATATGATCATATTTGCCTAAGTTGTACTCCCTCCGTCCCTAAATAAATGTCCACTTTTGACTTTTAAAGTCTTTCTTGTACAACTTTGACCTTAAATATTTTTATTTGTGTTATATAATACTTGATAAAAATTATACCAACTTAAAGTACATTTAAAACACAATTCATTCATATATTTTGTATCAAGTATTATATAAGATAAACACAAATATTTAAGGTCAAAGTTGAATAAGTAAGACTTTGAAAGTCAAACGTGGACATTTATTTAGGGACGGAGGTAGTAGTTTTTATTCATGTTTATCAAATGTTATCACCCATATGTGTCCTATTAATTTTTATAACAAGTATGTACTAGTTAGAAGTTTATAAAAATTTGAGGAATGAAAAATGAACCAACAAAGTGAGTTCACATCTTTTGATATTGAAGGCTTAATGTAGTTTATGTAAATTAGTAAGTTGTAAACACTAGTTTTAACCCCAAAAATGGTCTTTTTATCTTATATGGTTCGACTAGTATTTCATTTTTAGTAGGATTGGCGAAGTGTAGTTCAAGGGATTTTTGTGGTGTAGTTTGTCGTTAAACAAGTAGATAAAAATGGTAAAGCTTAAAATGAGTGTGGAAGCGCTGTCGAAATTTATAATTTTTCCGAAAAGTTAGTCATTTTTACAAGTTTAATTAAAGTTTTAGAAAATAGATTTTTATCCATGAACGTGGCCTTTTGAACGGACTAAAACGGAGTTATAACGAAAAAGTTACGTGGTTTTCAAGTTACGATTTAAAAACAACCATTTTCCGGAAAATGTACATGCTGTCCCGATTTTCAACTGACCAAACAGTGACCTTAAACTTTCTGTGAAGTCTCCAAAGTTTAAAAATATATTAGTACACTTAATTACCTTCGCGTGGATATAAAGAACTTGAAAAACGGACTTAAAACGAGTGAGTTATGGTTAACCGAACTTTGAGTCAAAACGTGTTGAAAACACTATTCACAGCATTAGTATGCTGTCAGGATTTTTAATCAAGGTTTTGAGGGACTAAACGGACGTTTCGGGGGAAACGGACCTTAAAAACGAGTTAGTTTTCCTATATATATATTATGTCAAGTCCGATGTAAACCGATTTTACAATTACTAAAACCGCTACATAGTTTTAACTATATTTTCACCGTTAGCTCAAAAGTAATTATTTTTGACATGGAACCGTCACACATTCAAGTAACAATATTTTTATATAACTAGTTTTCAAGTAACATATTGGGTGATACGTTTTCAAATCATGCATTCACGACAACATATCATAACTCAAGTCATAACATTCATTCTAGGTCGCGGATAGTTTCCGAGCCTCATTTTCGTGCACTTCATTTTGTTAGCATATCAATCATACCAGGTGAGTTCATACCCCGCTTTTACTCGTTTAATTTCTTACAAACTCTTTGGGGGAGATACATGCTTAAATACTTGTTTTTACTCTTGCGAATACTCAAATCATTTATACAATTGTGTTACACTATACTTCTTATACTCTTTGGACATTATGTGTGGTTTATTGCGATATGTGCCTTAATGTGCTAAACTTGTTTTCAATTATGCTTCAACATACATACTTTAGCAACTGTTAACTCATGCGGGAGCCGGCGGAGAGGTATTGATAGTACTATCGGGCTGACGCCTCCACCCTTGGGTCCTTGATGACGTGACCTGGGGTGAATATAATATGTTATTCAATGAAACACAACAAACAATTTAGACTTGTCAAGAGGTTCAGTTGGCTGTGATTCTTTGCATTAAGTACATGTATATATCGTATGCACATATGTCCTACTTACAAACAAGGTTGACAATTCTATATTAGGCAGTGGGTTGTGAACACATAGGTTGCGAGTTTTGTATGGGCGGAACTCGGAACTGAATGGATTTACAATGCCTTTGCTGCATCAACATTCTTTAGAGACTTTTTCGAATCATTTTCAACAAACTTATGAACTCACCAACCTTTGTGTTGACACTTTTTAGCATGTTTATCTCAGGTCGTAAGGTGATAGCATTTCATGGAGCTTTTGGGTCACATGGCATACATTGGAGTCTTGTGTGTTTAACAATTACCATTCGACATGTTTTGTAAACCTTTATGTATTACCAAACTTTGAAATTTCTTGTTTTGTAAATTTTAACTTATTTAATCGAATGGTAATGTTTTCAAAACGTCTCATTATAGAGGTCATTTTCTGTATCCATACTTTGTGCTATGACGTCATACCCCAATGACACTATCGTTCCGTTGCGATATTTTGGGAGTGTGACAAAAGGCGTAAGAAAGTTAGAAAACAGTGGAAACCCACAAGAAGGAAATTTAGTAATATAGGTTATCAATTGATACCTACTGGCCGTAAGATTAATGAGCTGTGCCCAAAATTTGCTAAGTCAATGCCCACTAGAAAATGGATGCCTACTGGTAGAACTATTCCCTTAAAAAGTGAACATACTTTGAATAGGTTAAATACGGATACTAGCACTGCATCTATTTCTGATGAGTCCATTGTTTGTACTTCTGATGTGGGTGTTCCAATCACTGTTACTAACCAAATGGAACCCATTCTTGCATGGGGATCCCATTATCCATTCTTGTCTATGTTTAACCTGCAGATCGTTCAAATCGTTCGTGGTACTTGGACTCAGTGTTCCAAGCATATGACTGGAGACCGTCACGCTCATGAACTTCGTAAGTAAATTCATCGAACTGTGAGATTCGGAAACGATCATTTTGGTGCTATTATGGGTTATGGATATTACGTGGTTGGAGATAGTGTGATTTCCAGGGTATATTATGTTGAAGGTCTTGGACATAATATATTTTCTCGTCGACGATTTTGTGACTCGATTTAGAAGTGGCCTTCAAAAAACATACTTGGTTTGTTTGAGATCTTGATGGTGTGGAACTTCTCAAAGGAACTCGTGGTTCAAACCTATACACCATCTCTATCGAAGATATGATGAAATCTTCACCTATCTCTGGCTTGTCAAAGGCTTCCAAAACTAAGTCATGGCTATGGCATCGCTCTCAATCACTTGAACTTTGTTACCATAAACAATCTTTCCAAAAAGGACTTAGTAAGAGGATTACCCAGATTAAAGTATGAAAAAGATCATCTTTGTTCAACATGCCAATTGGGAAAAAGCACAAAATATGCCCACAAACCAAAACCCACAAACTCAGTAATGGAAGTTCTTTATACCCTTCATATGGATTTGTACAGACAATGAGAGTGCAAACGATAAATGGGAAGGAATACATTCTAGTCGTTGTTGATGACTACTCTCGATTTACTTGGGTAAAGTTTTTGAGGACAAAGGATGAAACTCCAGTCGTCATCATCAAACTTATCAAAGCGACTTCAAGTTCGACTCAACAATACTGTTAGAATTATTCGAGCAGACAATGGCACAGAGTTTGTCAACAAAGACTTAATTCAGTTTTATGAAAGTGTTGGAATCAGTCGTCAAAGAAGTGTTCCACGAACTCCTCAACAGAACAGTGTAGTTGATAGACGAAATCGAACTCTTGTGGAAGCCGCAAGAACAATGCTAATTTATTCAAAGGTTCCAATTTTTCTATGGGTGAAGCCATTGCCCTTTTGCTGCTACACCCAAAATTATTCCCTTATTCATACCTCTCATGGAAAAACTCCATATGAACTTGTTCATAAACGAAAACCTGATCTCTCCTACCTTCGTGTGTTTGGTGCTTTGTGCTATCCAACGAATGACGGTCAAGATTTAAGAAAATTAAGAGCAAAGGCAGATATTGGAGTTTTTGTTGGTTATGCACCAAACAAGAAGGGTTACCGAATCTACAACAAAAGAACTCGAGATATCATGGAAACTATTCACGTCACGTTCGATGAGATGTCCGGTAAAATGGCTCCAGGACAATCCAGTTCTGGACCCGCATTTCAACTTTCATCAAGTAGTCCTATCAGTTCTACTCTTGTTTCAAATCCCTCACCAAAGAACTCCTTATGTACCTCCTTCAAAAGATGATTTGAAGAAATTATTTGATCCAATATTTGATGAACACTATGAGCCAAGTGCTAATGATTTGTCAATTCCATCAACAGAGGCGCTCTCATCCTCGCCAATGAAGTTAACCCTTCAGGTTTCAACGTCATTAAGTCAAGAAGCCGCCTTGCTGATCACTCTCTCTCATCAACAAATCATCAATCATCGAGTGTACATCAGGGAATTGTTTTCGGTACCAATGATGGAGATAATCCCTTTGCTACTCCTGAAGATGCCCCATTTGAAAGCATATTTGCTCCTCGAATCATCATCGAACCATCTTCATCGGAGAAATCGACTCGCTACTGTTCCTCAACAACAACCACATGAACATCTTAGAAAATGGACACATGATCACCCGTTGGACAACATCATTGGAAACCCTTCGTCGCAAGATCCACTCGTCCGACAACTTACAACCGATGCCTTATGGTGCTTCTTCAACTCCGTACTCTCAAAGATCGAACCAAAAGACGTTAAATCTGCTATGAATGAAGACAGCTGGTTCAATGCCATGCAAGAAGAAATTCATGAGTTTGATCGACTAGATGTATGGGAACTAGTACCTGCTCCTGACTGTGCTATGATCATTGCTCTAAAGTGGATCTTCAAAGTAAAACTTGATGAGCATGGTGATGTTTTAAAGAGCATGGTGATGTTTTAAAGGCTCGATTGGTTGCAAAAGGATACCATCAAGAGGAGGGTATTGACTTTGAAGAATCATTTGCTCCAGTTGCTCGTATCGAGGCAATCAGAATATTCTTGGCTAATGCTGCAAGTAAGAACATGGTAGTCTATCAGATGGATGTAAAGACGGCTTTTCTTAACGGTGACCTTAAAGAAGTCGTATACATCAGCCAACCTGAAGGCTTTGTGAATCCAGAGCATCCTACTCACGTCTATCGTTTGAAGAAGGCTCTTTACGGTTTGAAGCAAGCTCCAAGGGCATGGTATGATACGCTATCAAAGTTTCTTCTATCTACTGGATTCAGAAAAGGAGCAGTTGATCCGACATTGTTCACCAAAAAGTCAGGCAAACATTTAATTCACGTTCAAATCTATGTTGATGATATTATTTTTGCCTCGACTGACCCCAATGAATGTGACCGTTTTTCAAATGAAATGGGTTCCAAATTTCAAATGTCAATGATGGGACAAATGTCATTTTTCTTGGGATTACAAACTTCACAAAGTCCCGGAGGCATTTTTATAAATCAATCTAAATATGCAAATGAGATTTTAAAGAAATTTGGATTTGATTCTTGTGACCCTGTTGAAACTCCCATGATAGAGCGTACTAAACCGGATGAGGACCACCAGGATCATGGTAGACCAAAAGAAATATCGTAGTATGATTGGATCCTCGATGTACCTCACGCCAGTAGACCGCATTCTTGTTCCTTTGTTTGCATGTGTGCCAGATATCATGCTAAGCCTACCAAAAAGCACCTTGAAGCGGTTAAACGGGTCTTTCGGTATCTTCAAGGAACCATCAATATGGGACTTTGGTACTCGAAGGACACCGGTATGTCACTAACGACTATCATGCAGATCCGATCATGCAGGGATGTCAAGATACACGTCGATACGCGCTGGAGGTGCTCAGTTATTGGGTGATAAGCTTGTGAGCTGGTCTTCAAAGAAACAAATGAGTACTTCTATTTCCTCTGAGGCTGAATACATTGCCATGGCATCTTGTTGTGCTCAAATCCTATGGATGAGATCCCAATTATCTGACTATGGCTTTGAATTCAACAAAATCCCTCTGTCTTGTGATAACAAAAGTGCCATTGCTCTCTCATGCAACAACGTTCAACATTCAAGAGCAAAGCACATCGACATTCTACATCATTTCATCAGGGAGCAAGTAGAGAACAGTGTGATGGAACTCTATTTTGTGAGGACAGAATATCAATTAGCCGACATCTTCACCAAAGCTCTTCCTAGAGAACGTTTTGAGTTTATCCTCCCACGACTTTGTCTAAAGAGTCCACAACCAGAAATACTCAAACGTCTTCAAGAGGAAGACGAGGAGTAAAGGTCTTTCTTCATCCATCTCTTGTAAATATTTTTTCAAAAAGCAAAATAAAAAATTACAAAACCTACAAAAAGAAAATAGAAAATTTTAAAACTTTCAAAAATCCATAAAAACTTGAAAATCTTGAAAAAAAAAGTTTTTTGTCTTTTTGTCATATTTTTCTCGATTCGATAATATCTACGGTCTTTGTGTTGTCATTCAAAGAATGACACGGGTCTTTAGATGTTGTTCGAATGTTCATTTAAAAAAAATTATTTTTGGGAGAAAAGTGAATTAATGGTTTATTGTCATCTCAGGCAGTAACCCGTTCTTCAAAGAAAGAACATAGCCATGCTTTATCTTAAATATTCAAACCCCATGCTCTGATTCTAAAAACAAATGATTGTCGGTAAAAAGACAAATGTTTCCTTTCAAATATTTTTCCTTCAAATGATTCTTCTGAAAAATATTTGTCCTCTAATGAAAACAAAATTGCTTGGAAAATACTTCAGACTCTACTTTTGAAAATCATCCGGGCTTTACATTTGTCAACAACTCTATCCTTCAATCAACAACATATGTCATTGATTGAGGGGGAGAATGATTTCAATCAAAAAGTGTATTTTTCTAAATAATTGGCACGTAATCGAGAAAGGTCCAAAATGTGTTACAATATTGCATACAATTGGTACAAGACCTTGTTATTATTATGTTTTCAAAAGATACTCATGCATGTTTAATCTTTGGAGTCTAAAGTCTCAAACTTGATCCTTATCGGTTAAATGTTTCTCATAATCAAGTCACATCTCCCCTCAAAAGCTTTCAAAAATCGATTTAAATCCACTGAGATCACAAATCTCAAATGATTTGAAAATTGTGATCGGGGGAGAATTTGTGATTTAAATTGGATTTAAACGATGATTCGATAAATGGTTTCACAAGTGGTTAGCGAGCTTTCCTCCCCACATGTGCCAAATGATTTCAAATTTTCCATGCACATGTTGAGGGGAGTATCTTTTAAACCACAAAGAATTGAAAGCGTGATTGATTTGTATCTAAGTGCGGGTTCCTTCTAATATGTGCAAAACTCTTTCAAACCTCGAGGCACATATTGAGGGGAGCAAATTTATGAAAACCTCATCCTTCCCCAATATGCTTTATCTACTTGATTTGATCGGGGAAGTGATGTTGATATCTTTTAGAAAATGGTAATCAAAGAAGTTAATCCTTCCTCTTGCCTCCGTGTGCCAAAACGATTTCAAATACATGATGCACATGTTGAGGGGAGCTCTGTTTCTAAAAATATCAAAAACAATTCAGGTACAAAATGCTTTGATAATATATCACAAGTATCTGAATTGATTTTCAATTGGTTCCAATGGCAGATGAACAACACCAAATAGACCGACCAAATTTACTTTATGCATGGTGATATAGGGATGATAAGGTTAGGTATTTGTTCCCATGATCCGCCAGAACCGGAGGGATCTACCGTGGACAATCCACTAGATAGTGTAGAGTCCTTAGGTATGATGAAAAAAAGGAGAAAAATGAGATATGGGAAGAGTGCGGACTGAGATAGAGTTAGAACTGGAATAAACCCAACAAGGTTCTAGTTATGAAATCTCGGTAAGCACTGAAGGGGTTGAAGAATGAAAAACAATTAAATGAGAAAAGGGTGAAAATAAATAGCCCTCCAATAATTCAACCTTAGGGTAGAAACCGGGTTCAATTCATATACTACTGGTGGTTACTAAGGTAACACTGGTATTGAAGACAAGACGTCATGGACCCAGTGACGCACTGCACTAAAATTCCCAATCTACTCAAGTTCCTCTTAAAAGGGCTTGTTTCATTCTCACGGGGAACCAACATAATCTATCAACTTTCTCTTAGAGATTGTTGATATTGAAGAAGGAGACCCTCTCCCTAGTCTCCGGCATAGGAACTAAATGTGCACTATTGAGTCTAGAGCCACGTGATCATCAAATAAATCTCATTAGGACACTCTCCATGAAGAATCTCTGTTTCACACAATGTGGAAAGAGAGATTATATCTTATGAGTCCTACGCATTATCCTTGTGGTATTGCTGGAACATCGAGTGATATGCAATCTTATTCACAATGAAGATGGAAAGCCTTCTGGAGCCAACATCAAACAAGCTCCCGGTGGGTGGCATGTGAGATCTATCCAATAGATCAACCATGTGACAACTGAACGAAACAATGGGGCGAGTCATAATTATGATTCAATCCTGGTTCAAGTTATGGATTGACGGATACCTTTGAAAAACCGGTCGTTGTGCTTTAAAACTCTTTTCTTTAGCACATCGACCTGTACTCATATTTCAAAATAAAAGGTGTTTAGGATTGATAATTGATTTTCATTAAAACCTTCGTTGTATTGCAAAAACTATTTCTATTGAGCGGTACACGATTGTTTTTCAAATCTCTTTTCATCAATCGGTGAATCTCAATTCGTTGGTTCACTCACTCCGTGTTGTCTTCTTTGAGACGTTCGGTTTGAGAATAGCTAGAGCGTGCGAAACCCTGTCAAGGAAATTCTTGAATTATACGATCACGCAAGACCTGCACATCATCGATCAATGGGGAACCGATGGGCGTGTACCTCAATTCAATGAAAGTGATCAAAGACACTCCTCGTGAGCTTTATTGCTAACTAGCTTTTACTCTGAGGTACCCCGACATTTGCAAGCTGATCGTAATGGAGAGGTCAATCCATAGCCGCATGCTCACACAACATATTCATTTCCAAAGAAATCATGATTAGTGCATCAATGACTCTAATATTTTCCACTCCATGCTTCGCTACTTTGCCGCCAATATCATGAATCAACGAAGCTTCCGCTACTCTAATGAGAAGAAATCATGATCCGTAATGTGAGCATGTCGGTCCAAAAGTCACAACGTCACATAATACCAACACCACAAAGGATGAGTCAGAGATTTATGATAGCTGATGATCTCAAAGTTGGCTCAAAACTTATTATCACGTGGATCGCTAAAGACCTCCACTAGAATTATCCAAACATCCGGAACATGAAGAATCAAAGACTACGAGCTACTGAGCAAAGAACTTAATCAAGAATCCAAGAAAAATCTAATGTAATATCTATTTGTAATCATTGTAATTTGAGGTGACCTCCCTTAGGGGGAGATTGTTAGGATTTAGTAAATCAAGTTATTAAAGTGTCGGTCACCTCAAGTATATGTAATCGTTAGAAAGCTCGTAGTCGTAGTTATTTAAAGTTAAGTAGTATTTAGTTAAGTAACACCGTGGAGGAGACGAGGTCTTTACCCAGATGCCCGATCCACGCCGTAGGTGGCGTTTTATGTAAGACTATAAATACTCTCTACCTCCTAAGCTAGAGAGTTGGAGCTCATAATAAGATTTTCACTTTCTCTCACTAAGTTCCCAAACCTCTAACTATTTCTCTCTAAAACTTCATTGTATACGCCTCTTGTGATCATGGTTTGATGTGTTTGTGAAATCCAATATGTTACATTTATGCTCTTGCTTGTGTGCTTACTGAAAGGGAAATCAACATTTGTCCTATGATGGTTGATGTACAAATGTTAACAATGATTGTTTTCAAGGTTTTATGCACGTATATGTGTAGGTACTTGAACTAATCTCGACGGATATTTACGTAAAGTATAAACGACCAAACATGGTAGACAATTAGGAATTACATATACAAACAGTCGCTCATTTAAATAACTAAATGTTAACTTGAACACAATATATTGCACAAACATCCACTTTAGTACGTTGTGCTTTAATCTACATCGACCCAAAACATTTCAAATTTTGAGTCTGCAATAATCCTAGTGCAATCAATCTACAGCAAGTTCCTGCATCCTATGGCAGTATGGCGTGACCAAGTCGCAAAATTTTATGATGGAGACTGCATTATCAAAGCCACACATTAGTCCTAGAGTTCGCATTCAAAGAACAAACACAATTTTCACATAATTTGTTGTTTCAGATGAAAATTAAATCAGTAATACAACACGGAAGTTTAAGAGAAGAGACTGTGTTAGTACCAAATAATGTTTTTTGTAGCTCTCTACAAGTTCCTTCGATCACGTCTAGTTTGGTTGTAATCATCATTTTTGTTCATTTCCTGCAGAAGAAACAACTACCACAAGAATTTGTAAACAAAAATAGGTTCATTAGATACAAATTATGAAACCAATAAAGATGAAAAGAGATGTTTAATAGACGCACTGTAACTCACATTTGAATTGATTCATTTCTATTCCAGATAAGGGTTCATTTAAGCCTATCGAACTTTTGAAAAAACATTTTGACATTTAATGCGTCAACAGAATAAAATTTTTGGATTCAATCATACTAGTTGTAGCCAGTCAAAATTCATTTTTGACAGTGCTTCCTCCTTACACACACACTCACTCAGCGAATGAAATTTATGTCACATAATGCATGTGCTTGCCACCCAACAGTTGTTCACTCGTACTGTCAACCTCATCACAAGTGTCTCAATATCCTATTATGAAAACATATCAAAATTTTAAAAAATGTTAATGGGGTATTAGTCCTAGCAAAAGAACGTGAGCAGATATGAGAACCTTATTTAGTGGAAATATAACAAACGCTATAGAGGATGTTTTGAATTGCTTATGTCAAGTGTTTATCTGCTTGTTTTTGGATAGAATTGTTGATTTTCCTATTTTCCACTGAAATAAAAACTTTATAGTGATCAGATTCATACCTGCTCATAAATGACATGTTAATTGAAGGGCACTTTAGTCTGTTTCTTATGCTTAATTTTCAACAATAGCCTTCATGTTTTATAAGAGATTAATCTAGAATAGATAGTTAATAAGTCATCTTAGGTTAAAGATGTTACAAGTCATTGCGGGTCTGATGACAGTTTTGTGCCACATAAAATAGCCCCTCTTGACTCCAAACTAAAATGACTTGTTACTCAAGCCACCCACCCTTTGCGGAAAAAAATGCTTACCTGTAACAACCTTCATATGTGACTCTAGTTCAATCCGAACTGTTGTTCCATTGGCATCAACAACCCGGCCCTTGTATCCTTTCCATGGACCCATCCAAATTTTGACGGATGTTCCAGCTAAAGAATCTCTCCCTCATCCTCCACCGCTGTGCCTCCCACCAGTTACATTGAATCGCAAATGTTAATTAATGTAGCCTACTGTCTAGAAGACAATATTACATAGGTAAAAAATACTGATGCTCAACATACATGGTGGTGGGACCCCTCTAGCCGGAGATCTGCCAGGAGAATTATGAAATCGAGGAGTCCTAAGCTGGGCAACTGTAGATGCCAATGGATTGCCCTGCACACGTACATCAGGCAAGTGAATATTGAATAAAATATAGTATAATGACAAGAAAACTTTGAAAAGAAATAGGATTAAATATACATACATTTCTATCACCATTGGCACGAGAACCACCAACCAGTATGCATGACTGAGATTTAGTACAGATAAATGATCCAGATGGTGACGATCATATACGACCAAAATTCCTCTATATATATGCTCAACAGGCCCTTGTCGCCCTATACAAGAAAAATAAATCAAAATCAAAGTATATAAGAAAAACCTTATTTTGAAAAATAAGAACACCATGAAACTTGCCTTGCATGGACCGTCAAATGACTTTGACAACATCTTTCGCTGATACCGTGTTCTTATAACGATCCTGAGCAGATACTTTTCTGTCAATCTTGTATTTAATGTCTCTTAACCTAACAAGTTGAACTTCTGCTCTGTCAGCAACACCTGTCAAAACCTGTAAACAAGCGCTACATTAAGTAACCACAGTTTTTGACTATGCAAACACTGGTGTAATAAATGAGTGCTTCATGTGGAACAACTAACGGGTCAGCATGGTTTCGAGCTAAAATTGTACATATAACTAAGGCGTCAAATATGATTAAGAAACTTGTACAATATAAATAATTATTATCTTTTGATAAACTAAGTAAAAAGGTTTTAAACGTTAAAATACACTTTTGCCAACTACGACGCATTTGACATGTTCACATTTTCAGCTAATCTTTTTATAATTTACCCATTTGAGCAATTACTCAGTTAGTCATGAGTAAACGGGTCAAATGCCCGCCCCTAACGGCTAGTTATAAAGCTAACAAAACCAACCTGAAAGGCTTCATTGTCAACGCGTATGATTACACCGAAGTTTGAATTGCTGTACACATTTAATACATATAAGATACCGAGCTAAGGAAAGTAATAAATTTACACACTGTTTGATAAGTCTACTATAGAGAGAAAGGAATACAGAAAGAAAATTATAAAAGGAAAACGTGTTCCTGAGTTTTGGAATCGATATGCATATCTAAGAGATTTTCTTTCATAACTGGCATCCTAAATGTAGGAATGAGATAAATGTGAGAGTTTATAGAGTTCGTTCATTGACGCCATTTTCAGATGTTGAGAGACTTGCTCACAGGGCAACTCATTCAGCCCTTCATAAATTTTAGAAACGATTTTTATTATATCAAAGAATTGTCCCTTCAAAAATCACATGGAAGTCGATGCTTCCTCTTGTTTTCCCCACACGTACATACAACTATTTTACATTACAAGCGAAGAAAACAGTGGTTATCACATCACTACCTAAAATGATACCTCAATCAAAAGCGAAGAAGCTTCACACCTGTTAGTAGTCTATCAATTAGATTAACTCTCAGATCCGTTTCCCCATTCTGAGGAAAGTTTCTATCTTCTGTAATTTGTTCGGAGACCTTAGAAAGTTCTCATGTTTGGCTGACTTGGATAACCCCCACAAGGTATGACATATATATCCAGTCAAACTTTGATATTTTGGTCCCGTCATACCTATCCTTCATGGATCAAAAGATCCTTAGCAATCAATGCAATCCATTGCTTTGCACTATCTGAACGTAGCCCATCTCCTTTGAATCCCATCTGCTAATCCAATTAATAAAAAAATGTTAGATGTCGTATATCGATTAAGGATGTTGACCAAATAATGCAATAGAAGAGAGCGTGTGTGTGTGTATGTGTGTGCGCGCGCAGGCGCGTGTACATGCAAGTGGGTGTGTATTACAAGATGATGGACCTCGGTCTGGCTATCAGGGGTGAACCACCGTAAGAGAACACCAAGATGCACTACACCCGGTATTATCTTGAAAAGTAACGGAGTCGTCACCTACAAATGCTATTTTTGTTTAGTGATCTATCAAGAATGTCACAAGAAACTAATTAGTCACAAACTATTTCTTTTCAGTTGAGTTAATATTTTCACTTTCTAACTCATTGGTGCTTCAAATTTTCGAAGTAAAGGGGAAACGCAGACGAAAATCTGTATCAACAACATGAATATGACTATAAATGCATTCATACCAGACTAAGAGCAGTTGTTCGAAGCAGCAGCATATACAGCTTCCCCTGAAAGGAAAAACGAATCAGAATGTATAAGGTATATACTTAAACATCATACATATAACTACCGTAAATAGAAAATGACTCGACCAACAATTATCAACACACATTTTCCACCCAAAAGAAATGTTACTACATTCTCGCAAGATAGGAGAAGAATTTAATATATTTGTATATTATAAGAGACTAACGACCAAGAATGTAATTCTTGTTCTCTACTTGTATCCTAATCATCTCAGCCCAAATTACCTACCAATGTCTGATTCTGGCTGAAGACATTTTCTGTTATCAGTATATGACAATCTGAACATTACATATTTGCATTTGTTTGGCATTGACATGAAAAAGTGCTCACAAACCATTGAATATACTCTAGCATCCTATATAATCACCTTAGTATAAAAAAAGGATGTAATCAAAGAGTCAATAACTTACGATTTAGTCATGGATATTACTCCTTGTAGAACACCTGAAGTTCCACCAAGTACAGGAAGAGGAGCAAACAATAAACCCACCGCACAATCTTGTAAAAGAAAAGTAGCTACATTAGAGAATCCTTACTCACAACTCACAGAATGTAAAAGTAAAGTAGAGATCAGATATATGATCAACAGCATAACACATCTCATGTAAACTGTGATTGCTAGCGAAACCTAAATATCTTGTAACATCAGCCTAAATCTTAGATGACATTCAGATGGTACAGGGGATTAGTGTTGAAATGCTAAGCACATGTAAGATGAGGGTTCCAATAGTAACTTGTCCATGAAGAGCGTTAATACTATTCTCGTCCATCAAAAATTTTAGGACCTGCACAATAAACATTGTGCAATAATAGCAAATGACATTTAATTAGCTAGGATGAAACTAAAGGCTCATTACCTACAAGCAAATAAGTCATATGGTCTTACCACTGCCGTTGAAGACATTGAATAAAGCATACCAACAAAAACCCCCTCAGAAGGCTTACCGCCACATAACTGTAAGTGTCATCCAATTCTATACATCAGGTAGCATGAAGAAACATAATAGTCAAAATAACTAATCTAATATTATATCACATAAGATCTGGTTCATAAATACCTCAAGCAGGGTAAAAGTCCTCCCTTTTTTGGGAAATTGGTGTGGTCACGCCAAAGTTGTTTGCACTTAACTTGAGACGCAATCCCACTAGCTATAGAGGTGATAATGAATGAGAGGAGTTTAGTGATTACTAGTTTATGGATAAGTACCTTTTCGATCTATAAACACAATGCATAACCACTGGATGGAATTTCCTTCAAGGTTGCTCCAAGATGCAACTTTGCCAGCAAGCCAGCTTTCTAAACTCGGTAATACTTCCTTATAAATGTTGGCAAACATTATCTTACCAAACTCTATTTCTGTATTTAAACTCACATGTTGCATATGCTTGTTGTGCTTGCCATTCACTTTGGGAACTTTAACGCTACCGTTTTTGAAGCGAAACAGATCTTCATCAACTACCTTTGAAGACGACATATCCATGACATTCGTGAGAATTTTCTCCCAAGTATGTTGGGTCCCTTCAATTTTCGTATCTTCTTCAGCATCAGCAAGAAATTCATTCACCGAGTCAGCTGTTATTTCGGATGCAGAAAGTGCAGCTTGCTCCCTTAAAAACTGAATTAACAGCAGGCATGTTATCAAAAGCAAATGGATAGTAACCATACAAAAATGAAATACAAGGTAACTTACTTTCATAATCTTGTGTCTGGCACTACGGGTTTTGGCATGTTGTAGCCATTGCTTGTGCCTCTGGAAAGCAGATTTGCTTGACAATCCCTGCAAAGCATAATTGCTTGATTAAATCATGTAATATGTTGCCTAAAAAAATATTTAAAAATTCTAATATGCGATAAAGTGTGATAGTAACATGAAACTTATGGACCACATTTTTTATAAAGAATTCACTTAAAAGGGCGATGCTTATTTATCTAAGATAAAAGAGAAGGATATCAACTGACATTGTAGGTGACTATCTCGACAAGGTTTAAGAACTAATCTTCTTCAATCTTCTTGATCAATAACTTATTTGCCTAATAAAAAAAGAAGAGCCTGATAAGCCACAAGACTAAATTGGAAAATTGAATATGAAAACTGATGAAAACATTTTTATAAAGTTGCGTATCCTAAAACTTTTTTGCTATTGTAACATGATAACAACTAATAAACAATAAAGCGGATGATTTATTACACACTTAACCAACTACTAAACATCAGCATCTCATTTCTGGAAATAAATATAGTACCTCTTCGATTTCTTTCTCGTGGTCTTTATAGATTTCTGCTACCCGCCTCTTGATTTTATTGTAATCTTGAGGATGTTATAGATTTCAACCCATTTATAACCCGTCATCAACCATTTGACCCGCCAAAACCATTTTCAACCTATTTGACATATTCGGATAAACAGTTAGAAGGGTTGTGTCCGGGTTAGGGTTGCGATCCTTAACACATTTAAGCAAACAGATCTGGGTTGGGTGATACACTGATACCAACCCGAAATTGCGACCCATATGTATCACTTAATAGATTACCTCCTCAGTCATAGCCATAAACATTTGAATTAAATCGCTACTTACCAGCTAAAGATGTTGATTGTTGACAAAGCACAAATGATTGGCAGAGTGATGTAACATAAATCTTTTCTTTATTTTGTTTTGAATCAGACTATATCAGGGAGAGTGATTTTGAATGGGTGAAAATCAAATTGTAGATTCAAACTGAAACTTGAATTTGTGTAGAGGAGGCTTTAATGGAGTCGTGTGTATGTGTGTTTGAATTTGAGAAGAAGCAGTGTTAAGAAGAAGAAGCAGTAGTTTGGAAAATCTGTATTAATAACACAATTTATATTTTATTTATGTAAAAATTGACTTTACAAGTATTATGTAAAATGACCAAAAAATCTTTTTAAAAAAATACTGTTGCCCAAAAAACAATACCTGACACATACGGGACACTTGTCACAATTTCGATGAGTTGCCCAATGACAGCGGTTGCCCTCGGTCCATTTTCAAATTAAAAATAAAAGTGGTCCGGAAAGTGACTAGCCTCAGGGCGCGCGGTCTATTTGCATCATTTTCCCTAAGAAAAATTCTCAGGACAATGTTTGCAAACGAACCCACTTCAAGTGTCATTTTATCTGATTTAGAAAATTCCTAAAATTAATCTAAAAATAGCTTGCTAGAAACAACCAACCAGAGTTCTAATATCCAAAGTTTAAGCTAAAATGGAATTAATATGAGGAAATTAAAAATAAAAAACAAGAGCTGATTAGGACAAAGAGATGACTGATGTAGCGGATAATTTAGACAGAAATGGGAACTTGCAGGCCAAAAATAAGCACCTAAGTAAGCAAATAATCCTAATCAAAAAGCAAAGAAACTAAAATCTAAACTCTGGCTATCTAATGAATCAAAATTCAAGCAATTATCTAAAGTAAACAAGCTGAAAATCAAATCTGATATAGGTGTGCATGGAAGATTAAGGGATGACTTTAAAGTCTAAAATTAAGTTATGGATAAGTACTAGAGGAGATCTAAAGGGAAATCAGATAAAGTTTCTACTCTAAACTACAAGGGAAAGCAGAAATTAATCTCAAACATCTAAAGAATAAGCAGCAAAAGGCTTATAAATAAGCTAAGAGGACAGATATGTAAACTGATGCAGCAGGACAACAAGGGACAAAACAGGCATTTAAGCTACTAGCAACCTAATCATTTGATTTTTTTGATTTTATTCCTTTTGGGAAAAGAGAAACAATCTGATGAACTTACTATTTTAAATTTTTAAATTTTTTTATAACAACTAAAAAGTGACTAAAATTGCTTGAAAAATCTAACAGAAAACTATTTTAAGGACTGAAGTGACAGATTTTGGAAAATGCTTAAAACACAAAATTGATTTGAAAACCTGAAAACTATTGACTAACAAGAGCTTTAGAACAAGTACTAAACATAAAAACCTTAATTCCTACTCATCAATATGACTGCAAATTCAAGAACAGGCTAAACCAACACACCCTTTTTTATTTTTGAAAACAGATTTTTTAAAAGCTTTTGCATAAAACAATAATGACTTTTACTTAAAAATGAACTAAAATGACTGGATTACTAAACACTAAACAGAATTTAATCACAATTTAAACAGAAACTACAATAAGAACACAGTTGACTTTTGTTGACCCATTTGACTTTTGTTGACTTTCATTGAAAACTTTGTTTAAGAACAAGAATAGGCACTAACAAGCTCACATAAGTTAAAAGGAGCTTATGTGAGCTTCAATAACGAAAGGAAAAGATTATGAAAAACAGTAATGGTAAATTGAGACAGATTGAGATACATAAACAAATTGAAAACTACGATTGAATTACTGAAATTGGAATTACAAGATTGAACTTACAACTAAATGAAACAATAAATGACAGAATTTAAAAGTGGTCAAAGCTTTCTAATAACATGAAAAACTGGACGGTTTCTTCTTGTGATGAAGGGGTCTTTATATAGGCTGATGCACAAGAGCTAGGGCTTCTCAGGAATCATCTAGAGCTCTAATCTCGACCTTTGATCTTCAATCTTGTCACTCCTTCTATTCACAGCCATTGGATCCTTGGTATGATGTGTTTGCACCAATGAAATGCTTTCAATTGTACACCTTGGCAATCCCCATGTCACATTCTCACTGACACGTTGTCAGAAGGATCTAAAGTCACTTAAACATGTGGGTAAAATGGCTGGAGCAAGGTAAAAGTGAAGTTGGAGGATAAACAGTAACAAAGGTATAATGGCGTGTATTTCTGGGTTAATTATTTTTTTTTTATCTATTTTGACTTTGGGGTGGGATTCTTGACTGGAAGGGTAATAAAAGGGTGGAGGGTTCATGTGATTGTGAAGGGTCATAGGTGGAGGGGGTTCTTTTGGGTGGAAGGAGGGTCATAGTAGAATAAAGGTGGGTTGGGCTAGTTTATTTAAGTGAAATGGGTATTTTATTTTAGACTTGTTTTTGTTTTGTAAATATGAAAACCATTTATGTAAAAGCTGTATTTACAAAGGACCAAGAATGTAATATGTGAAATGGTAAGGTGTAAATAGTAAATTGGTTAGATGAGGTATATGAGGGGTAAAAAGGTATTTTTGGGAAAGTGAGGGGTGTTTTGTGTAAACTTGGTAAAGTGATGGTGAAAATGAGAAAACTCCCAAAACATGTCCTGATATCCGTAATTTGCACTTTTGAGCATCAAAACCCATAAAATAGCATCCCGGCATCGGCTTTTGCACTCTTCTCATTCTCGTGCTCGGTTTTCTTCGGTTTTGGCTTTCTTTTGTCTGTTTTGTCATATCCGTACCTGCACATGCATAAACTCAAGAAACACGCAAATATTAGGCATTAACGGCTTGTTTCTGGTTATTCTAGGTCTGATTTTGATAAAGAAAAGGTATGTGTTTTTGCACATACCACCATCCTAAGCTGGGCCTATGGTATCCTAGAGAGTCCTCTTTTGATCTTGTAACATATTCAGACAATGACTATGCTGGTGCCTGTTTGGATAGGAAATCAACAACAGGAGGTTCTCAGTTCTTAGGAAGAAGATTGGTTTCATAGCAATGCAAGAAACATACCATAGTGGCCACCTCTACAACTGAAGCAGAATATGTGGCTGCTGCTAGCTGTTGCAGTCAAGTACTTTGGACTAAAAACCAACTGCTTGACTATGGGTACAATTCATGGGTACTATAATCTATATTGATAATACCAGTACCATTTGCATTATTAAAAATCCAGTTCATCATTCTAAAACAAAACATATAGAAATCAGACACCATTTTATCAGAGATTGCAATGAGAAAAAGTTAATTCCGGTTGTTAAGGTTGATACTGAACATAACTTTACTTATCTCTTAACTAAAGCTTTTGATGTGGGGAGTTTTCAGTACTTGGTAACAAGTATTCGAATGCTTAACCCTTAAGTGTTTTGATTTCTTAATATTTTTATATCTGGAAGGATTTTTGTACTGCTAGTGCAAATTCATGTGTTGCAGTTTGTCCTGTTCGTCATAGTTTATACTTTCATAAAGGAAAACATCTTTCTCTATGTTTTCTTGGTTTTGGACTAACATTGACAGGTTATGAAAGAATCATGGGTGCATTGAGCTGTGGACTTACATTGTGTGACATGTATCACACCACAAATGGTAATCAGTTCACGATGTCTTATACACATCAAGAACTGACTAGTTCAGAGCAAACGGTTTCTAGTAAAGACTAATCAAATCCGTTCATGGCTGATAGTTTGCCAAAAACTATATGGTTATCAACACACCATGCTTCACAGTAAATATTGGGCTAGTCTAGAGCAAACGACTCTTGGTAAAGACATATCAAATCCATTGATAGATGGTATTTTGCTAAAAACTATGTTCTTGGTCGTTTTAGGGCAGTACAATCTTCAAAAAGTATGGACAATCTTATTTCAAATCTTTCTTAATGTTCATACTTCTAAGTCATTTTTGCTCAAAAGTTTGTACTGCTAGGCCAACTTTGTACTGCTAGTGTAAAACTTTATACTGGTATATAGCCGTTGATACTATCAGGTTTTAACCATTTTAGAAAATTAGCCGTTGAGTAATTTTTGCTCTCTTACCATACTTATAGGGTTAAAGTCTTTAATACTTATCTACTTTCTTACTCTCAAAGTTATCTGTTAAGTATAAGTTATCAAAAATTCTCAATATTCTCAACCCCTCTCAGTTGGTATAAAAACTTAATTGGCTTTCATAAAACATTAATTCCACCCTAACTGATCATAATGCATTCACTCTTTCACTCTCAGGATGGCTGACCTCAAATTTGTTAAAACTCACAACATGGTAGCTTTTCTGACAAAAACAGAGCAAGGAGATGGACCTCTTTTTTATGAACCAATCCTATATCATGTATGCTTTAACTGGAAATCCCACTCTCAATACCTCACACATCAATCAGTTTTGGCAGACTGCTACTGCCACAACACTTGATAAGGATGAGGAAATAGAAACCCCTACACTTAGTGAAACTATGGATGGGCAAGACATCCAGGTTACTGAGTTATCTATAAGAAGTCTTCTTCATTTAGATGATTCCAATGGTATCCTGGACTTGCCTAACCCCAAAAAGTTTTCAAAACCTTTCATGAATGAGGTATGATACATCTAAACAACTTTTGACTTTGTTTCTCTCCCCAATGGAGATTATTTATCCACACTCTTCTTCACCGTCTTAGCCCCAAAAGGACATCATGGGAGTAGTTCAGGAGTAATATTACTACTACTCTTCTGTGTCTGGCTAATAACAGAGTTTTTAACTTTTTAAAATTTATTTTTGACAGCATGGTGAAGAATGTGGATTCTCCCTCAAAGTTTTTGATGTACCCAAGGTTCATCCAAACTGTTTTAAATGAAAAACAAAACTAGTTAGCATCTCACAAAATAGTTTTACCTACCCCTTGCCTGCAAATAAAGGTTTTTACAAATATGACAATGGGGAATAGACAATATAATGAGGTCATTGTGCCTCTTTTTCTTGAGATGTTAGCTAAAGTTCAACAAGTACAGGGTAAAGGGTCAGTAAACCCAACTGAACCCCAACACATACCCATTGTGGTTCCACCAATTGACTATACACCCCCTGTCATTCACACCTTTAGGAGAAAAACGAGACAGGTCACTGTGGTCTCTCAGCCTAGTGATCCTACTCAGACTCCTGCAGTAGATGAGACTGCCTTTGGCGGAAGGGGAGAGGCTGGTACTACTGTCACAAGCTTAGTAGCTGGACAGGACAGTACCAACATTGATAATACCTCAAACCTGGCAACATCTAATGTACCAAGTCCTCCAAGATTTGATACAGGTGATAAAAACCCAAGCTAAATGGATATACTGGGTGGCTCAGTGGACAGTCCCCCAAGGACTGAACCTGAGTTTATGCCTCATGATACATCAATACCAGAAGGTAACACATCTGATGGTGTTGAAGGTAGTGGTAGACTAAAGGAATTGATGGACACTTGTACCAGACTCACTTTGAAGGTTGAAACTTTAAAACATGATCTAACAGCAACCAAGAATCTTTATGCCAAAGTTTACAGGAAGCTGGTTCTCAAAGTAAAGAAATTGGAAGCTAAATTTAAGGTTCTAAGGGCTAAGGAAAAAGACTCTGCAACAGACTCTCTGATAGCAGGGTGGTTCGGGGTCGAGAAGACTTCCTTTTCTATGAGCAAAATTTTCAACCCTCTAGGCAATGAACCTAATCGCTGTAGTGTAGTATGTGGTAAGACCAGGGAATTGATTAAGTTCTCTAGGGGAATAGGAATGCTAGAAAGAGATATATGACGAGAAGGTGGGGTTGAGGGAGATTCTTTTTAGTCTTTTTATGGTTTTTAGAAAGCAAAGGTAAATATCTCGGGGTAAAATATTAGGGGGTGGTACTTCTACCGATTTCTACTACTTTTACTACTTATCTGATTATCTAATTAACTATGGATAGATTATGCTTAATTGAGATGCGTTCGTATGATGATTAAAGATGTGTTTACTTAGATGGTCTTACTCCTTAGTTATCTCTTATTGGTCGGTTGAATTGTCACTTCCTTTATCTTAATTGATGCGTTGTGTTTCGTTTGGTCATAGGGTGGTGCCTAATTCCCTAGTTCTATGAATTGCAACTCTCCTCTAGACTACCCGAGATCGGCGAGTACAATGGTATCTCCCCCGAATACTCTACTATCCTTAAACTACAATTCACGCAATAAGCACAATGAATGGCCTAAGTGCACTCTTACGCTTTTTTGCTATTTAGGACGTTCAAGCTCGCACAATTAAAGAAGACCAGTTTTCCTTAATCTAGCGTCTACCAATTAAGACAAGAGACAACCTAACAATAATTAATAACTAGGTTACATAGATCTAAGAAAACACAAGAATAATTTAGCTACCATTTTAAACAAGCAAGCACGCACACATACAATTGAACATGGGGTAGACATAATGATAAATTGGATAAACAAACTTATCTTGTGATGTAAAATAGGGTATGGGACCCTAGAATACTGTCCAAGTTGGACTAAAACTATATTAGGGTTTACTCTACAAAGTTCTACCTCTTTTAAACCAGAAAAATCGAATTCTATATAAAGATTTACAAGTGCGACAACGTCACCTTTTGCTAGTGACGCCGTCAGGTCGCCTTCATTAGGGTTTCGTTTGGGCCAAGTTATCGTTGGGACCGCGTCAGTTGAGGAGTGTGTGCTATCAGTCTTCATGAAGGACATCATCTGAGTCTTGGTTCTTGGGCGTTTGGTGTGGAAATTGTGAGTGACGCCTTCCAGAGTTTAGGCATGACGCCGTTAGGCTTTAGAACCAGAATTTCCGCTGAGCCGTCGCGTGCACTTTTGATCAAAACTTCTATAGAGGGACAGCGTCAACCTTTATTTGGGACGCCGTCAGATGTGTTGGAGTGCCTTTGATCTTGACTTTGCCATTTTCTTCATATTTTCGGCTCCTTTTTCGTCCAAATGTGCTTATTCCAGCATTTTGCTTTCCAAAGACCTACAATATGAAAAGGAACATTTTAAGTAGTAACAGATATAAATGCGTTGATTTAGGGCTTAATTTTAGGCCTCTACGAATATCAACCTTATCACAAATTACCAACACGTTACCCACTGTTAAGCGAGAACACGTGAACCCAATACAAACGTAAAGCTATAAAGAAAAAGATAAGAAAGATGGTGACTTGATGTTTATACAAACCGTGTATGTGTGAGATAAGATGAACAATATGATGTTTATTTCAAAGGAAAACACACACACACACACTTTCAAGCACACCCCTCAAATGACCATTTGAGGGTATTTATAGTCCAAGACACTTGATGCCCTAAAGGCTTTCCTTGGGCTTTGTATGGGCTTGTGGTTGATTGGACGTGGGATATATGAGCTTATAACGGCAAGCTTAGCTCAACTTTTAACCATTTAGCTTAGCCCAATCCACGAGCCCGTTGACTATTCTATCACGATATCTAACACACGTTACAAAGTTCCTAATCGTGAATGACCATCACTTCTAATAAAACTATTAAGGCTAACAATCTCCCCCTAAGGGTGGTCATTCAAATGATGCTCCACTTGATTAGGTCTTTACTTTTCTCGAGCTTGAACTTTGCGTGTAGATATAGAATAGTCTTGATTCTTTGTTCCTTCATGCTTTGTGATCAGATAATGTGGTTGTCTGCCGTTGTCAACTTCGTTGGTTAGGTATCTCCACGTCTTTTTCCACCATGCTCACACTTCTATTTGACTTTGAGTTTCCAATGATGTAGTTCTCGAGTCTTTAAACTTTGTAGATTCTTTGACATTGACGAAGAATCATCTTTAACTTTGAGTTGCTTTGATTTGATGAGAACTTTTCATGTGTTGTTGGTATGAGCATGTGGCGAGTCTGCACGATCCATCCGCTCCGGAGCTTCCATAAGAAGAAAACATAAACAGGTTAGTAATAAGCGGATTCCGGCACTTACAAGTTTGAATTTCGAGGGTGTTAACAGCATAGTGTGAAAACACATCTCTAATTCTCACAAAGGCCGTTCCTGAACTGGAGTCCCACAAGTGAGATAACGCGATATACCGAAGTACATCTACAGTTCAGATGAGTCGCTGAGGTACACCGAAGCATCACCTCACGACTGTAGACCGTTTGAGACACACTAAGCGTAATCCACGGGGAGTTACCGAAGTGACCTGCTGTCAGGGCTGCTTGATGTTGACCCTGGCAGGAGTTTCCATTCAATCACTGAAGATCACAGATGTGAAACTTCTCATAAATGTTCTGGCAGATTGCTAAGATCTGCGTAGGACTCTAGAATATATCACTTGTGTCCTTATTGATGAACAACAAGCGATGTCATGTCATGTGTTCCTATGAGATCTTTTGATGAATCTCGTGGCTCTAGACTCAATTAGTGCATTTTGGTTTTCCTGAGCGGAGACTAGGGAGAGGGTCTCCTTCTTCAATACCAACGATCTCTAAGAGAAAGTCGATAGATTATGTAGGGTTCCCAGTGAGAATGAAACAAATCCTTTTGAGAGGAATTGAGTGGCTAGAAGGTTAGGTGCAGTGCGTCACTGGGTCCATGACGTCTTTGTCTTCAATACCAGTGTCATCTAGTGACAACCAGTAGCAGATGAATTGAACCCAGTTTCTGCCCTAAGGTTGAATATGGAGGGCTATTTCTTTTCACCCTTTCTTTTACATTTCTTTTTAATTCTTCAACCCCTTCTTTCTCCTTTCTCACATTACTCCTTTTTTCAATCATACCTAAGGACTTCTAATACTAACTATTTGTGATGTCCTTGGGTAGATCCCTCCGGCTCTGGCGGATCATAGGACGAATATTTCTATCCTTAGTCACCTTATAACTCCATGACTGTCCTATTGTTGCCATAAAACCATTTTCTTGAAAATCTCAAAGAGTGTTTATGATAGAAAACATGTTTGAGACACTCGCGAGTTTTTTATATTTTCAGAACCACTCCCCCTTCACATGTGCTTATGAGTTTTGACAGAAATCTGCACATAGAGGGTAGAGTTTGCACTTTTTGAATTGATCGGCTCATGATAGACAATTCCCCACGAGACACGATTACGTTGCCTAGTTAAAGAGTTCCATTGTCAGTTTTTAGGTGACAACTAGCTCTAATAACTAACTTGAAGTTGTAAACACTCCTTGAAAAGGAGGTTAGACCCATGAAGGTGCATATCTATCACAAGTTTCTCGAGATGGTACATTTACTGACTTAGATTCCCGTCAATTCATTGGTTCCGTCTGAGTCGAGCTCATTTTGAGATTCAAACAACGATCATTAAACTTTTTGATCACATTTTAATCACGTCTCCTCCCCCTCAAAAATAGCATATTCGTGATATTTTTGATATCAACGGATTAAACAACATTTTAGAATCTTTTGGGGAGACAAACGGATTTGATTTAAGCATGAATTTGGAACATTTTAGTTTTATACTCCCCCTTTAATAAAGCATAATCAATTAAAGGGTTTTAGAGGGAGTTATCTTGAGCACAAAATTTTTGAAAGATTTTGAAAATCTTGAAAAAGTGCTCAAGATGATGATGATTTCTCACCATTTTAAATGTAGTGCACTGAAGCGTACACTTGATTTTGCTATAAAAGCACGAGTTTTGATTTGAAAATAATCAAAAGTCATCATTTTAGTCCGGGTTTCGTACTGAAGTATACGAAAGCCATTATTGAAGAAATTTTGAGAAACGACATGTTTTAGAAAACAATAAAGAACTCTCGCTCAAGCATCTGTACATACCCGTATCATTGTTGAATGACATTTCTAGAAACGTACAGAATATCGATTATACGAGAGACATGTCGTGAGAAGAATATTTTTGGATTTTTGATTTTATATTGTTTTTGTATTTTTGAAAGTTTTATATTTTTATATTTTGCTTTTGTTGGTTTTTCAAATTTTGTATTTTGTTTTTCAAAAATATTTACAGCGAAGCTTTTTGGAAAATCATTTTCAAGAAGATTCGAGAAGACGTTCTAACTCCTCAGGGGTTAGGCTTCGCATTCCAATTCGTCGAACTAAATAGTCAAACCTTTCTTTTGGAAGGGCTTTAGTTAATAGATCGGCGAGTTGGTAATCAGTCTTCACGAAGAATAATTCAACAGTACCATTTTCGACGTACTCTTTGATGAAGTGGTAGCGGACACGGATATGCTTAGTCTTTGAGTGATGAACAGGATTGAATGATATGGCTATGGCACTTTTCGAGTCACAATACATAGGTATTTTATCGAAAAGGCAATTAGATCGAATCCAGCTTACTAACTTTTCACCCAAAAATTGTGCTCCTCCGGATGTACTTTTTGCTGTAACTTGATCACCTGCGTGGTCCGCATCTGAAAAGGCAATTAGATCAAATCCGGATTCCTTCGGATACCAAAGTCCCATGTGAATGGATGTCTTCAGGTACCGAAAGATCCGTTTAACCTCTTTGAGGTGCAGTTCGGTAGGCTTTGCCTGAAACCGTGCTAATAAGCAAACAGCAAAATGAATATCTGGTCGACTAGCAGTGAGGTACATGAGAGAACCAATCATGCTCCGATATTTCTTCGGATCAATAGGTTTCCCAAACAAATCGGCTCCAATTTTTGGTGAAGTTACCATTGGTGTTCCGACCGAGTCACAATTATCCATACCGTGATTTTTCAAAATCTCAGTTGTGTATTTAGCTTGATTTATAAAAATTCCACGGGGGGATTGATGTATTTGTAAACCAAGAAAGAATTTTAGTTCCCCCATCATGGACATTTCAAATTTACTTTTCATGAGATTTTCAAAATGTTTTGAAAGATTCGGATTAGTGGACCCAAAGATGATGTCGTCCACATAAATCTGAACAATCAAAATGTCGTTTTTTGCATTTTTGTGTAAACAAGGTAGGATCAACTGTTCCTTTGGTGAAATTGTTTTGGATAAGGAAAGAGGACAGTTCGTCATACCACGCTCTCGGAGCTTGTTTCAATCCATAGATTGCCTTTTTGAGTTTGTAGACGTAGTCTGGATGTTCCATGTCTATGAAGCCTTCTGGCTGACTCACGTACACTTCTTCTTTCAGAGTTCCATTCAAGAACGCGGTCTTAATGTCCATCTGATAAACCGTGATGTTTTTGTGAGCGGCATAGGCTAAGAATATCCTGACTGCTTCTAGTCTAGCTACCGGCGCGAATGACTCTTCAAAGTCTATCCCTTCCTCTTGTCTGTATCCTTTGGCCACAAGACGAGCTTTGTTGCGAATTACAGTCATTTCTTCATCCCGTTTGTTCTTCCATAACCATTTGAGATCAATGACGCACGTCAATGGTCTTGGAACCATTACCCAAGAGTCATGTAGACGGTATTGGAGAAGTTCCTCCTGCATCGCTTCTATCCATGCGGGTCTGCCATTGCCTCACGAATGTTCTTTGGCTCTATATTGCTAATTGAGCAAAGGTAAATGCATAAGTCGCAATCGGTGGCAAGTTGGCGTCTCGTCTGAATTGGCCTTGAAGGTTCACTAATAACTTGTTCAATTGGGTGGTCTTTTGTCCACTTCAGAGTAGAAGGATACCGTTGGTTATACGTATGCGAGTTAGATGGTTCTCGTAAGCTTGAAGATGATTCAGCTGATTCCGTAGCAAACGGGTTTTCAAATAAGTCTTCATCTAACGTTGCATCGTTCTGGTTTTGGTTTTGCTCATCAACTGCTGGTAGAACGGGTGCAATAACTGTAGTAGATGTAGATGATGTAGATGGAGTTGGTGCATTGGTTTCGACCGTTGTAGATGCATCTTCTGTTGGTGGTGGAGGATGATTTTGAGCGGGTGCAGCGGAATGATGGTTTGATGCATTTGTCGAAGTTCCACCATAGTATTCATCGAACATTAACTCGAAGAAATTCTCCCATTCTTGTTCTTTAGGATTGTCAAACGAAGTTGATTGAGCTCTTTGAGGTACGAGTCCTGAACTGATGTGTCCAGAAGTCTGCTGGTTTAGTGCGGGTTCTAGAGCGAGTCTCTCAGAAGCCATATGTGAAAGTTCGTCAAACTTCACATTCATCGTCTCCATGATCCTCCTAGTTCTCCTGTTATACACCCTGAATGCCCTCGAGTTATCTGAATATCCAATGAAGATTCCAATATCACCTTTTGCTTTCAGTTTTCCAAGATCTTCTCTGTCATTCGTAGGATAGCACAAAGCGCCAAATACGTGAAAGTAAGAGATATCCGGTTTTCTGTTATTCACAAGCTCATATGGGGTTTTATTGAATCTTGGATGGATGAGGGATCGGTTCTGAGTGAAACAAGCAGTGGCAACAGCATCAGCCCATAGAAATAACGGTGCACTAGAATAAATTAGCATTGTGCGAGCAGCTTCCACAAGAGTACGATTTCTTCTTTCAACTACCCCATTCTGCTGTGGAGTTCTAACAACTGATGTCTGATGTGTAATTCCAACATCTTCAAAATAAGTTCTTAACTCCTGATTAGTGAATTCAGTGCCGTTGTCTGTTCTTACAACCCTTACTGGAGTTTGAAGAAGTACTTGAATTCGTTTCAGAAAGGTGATGATGATGCTTGGTGCTTCGTCTTTTGATCTCAGAAACTTAACCCATGTATATCTTGAATAATCATCGACGATAACAAGAATATACTTTTTCCCATTAATGCTTTCAACTCTCATTGGGCCACATAAGTCCATGTGCAACATATGCAACTTTGCTTCCGAACTAGGTACGGTTTTGGTTTTATATGATGCTCTTTTGCTTTTTCCTTGTTCGCATGATGGACATAAGTGATCCTTGGTGTATTTGAACTTTGGAAGTCCGTTGACGATGTTGTCTTTGGCAATTTTGTTGATGGTGTCAAAACTGAGATGGGATAACCGTCTGTGCCACAACCAGGACTGTGTTCCAGATGCTCGTGTCATAAGACAGCCATTTGATTGATGTAGATAGCATACAAGTTTGTATCACGATTCCCAGTTAAGAGATCAGTGCCATCCAAGTTTCTAACGAAGCAAGCATTTTTCCTAAAAGCAACCTCTAAATCTGCATCACAGAACTGCCCGACTGAAAACAAATTGTGTCCCAACCCTTCGACATAGTAAACCCGAGTGATCAAATAATTTCCAAAAGGTAGATCTCCATAACCCATGATAGCTGCTACATGATCATTTCCGAAACGTACGGTTCCCATGAATTTCCAGACGAAATTGATCAGCAGCTTCAGATTCCCGGTCATGTGCTTGGAGCAACCCGTGTCGACGATCCAAAGACAAATTTCGATAACCTGCCGTACAGAAAAGAATATTGTGGATACCGTTTTGATTTTGGTTCCTTTGGGTTAGAGGTAAAATCCTTATCACACTCAGAGAGGTTTTCTACAGGGAATTCTGGTTTATCACTCATTGTACCATTCTGGAGTGTGAAAGTTCTACCTGTGGGTTTCCAAATATCATCCCTATAGTATACACTATAGTTCCTGTCAGTAGTGTAAAGCCTAAGTTTTGCAACTAGTCTTCCTACTTGTTTAGCGTAAGATCTTTTTGGAACGTTCTTCTTAACAGACTTATCATTCACATTCTTAGAAACACAATCATCTTGAACATTAATTAAAGATTTCTTGCAAGTTAAACAAAGAGATTCAACACATTCATTAGACTTAGCAAGTTTCATAGGTTCAGTACATTCAGATGAAATGTCTTTCTTATTCAAAAGCGGTAAATTCCTAGGGTGTTCTTCTACTTTCTTCTCTTTATTCAAGCTACTACTCCTAGAGGCAGTCGAGACTCTATTGTTCCTTGTATTGCTCTTAGGCTTTAGTCTGCTGCTCCTAGAGGTGCTTTCTAGTCCTGTAGAAGGTAAGGCACACGCATTAGGATTCACATTTTTATCAAGGGAGGTGGTTTCAGCTTTCCTAGTCTCTTTAGAGTGCTTTTCTAAACTTATGTCGTTTGTTCCATATGTTTTAGATGTGGAGGCAGACGCATTAGTGGTACTCATCTTAAAAAGGCCAGGTGCTAAAACTTTTGGTTTCTCGATAACCGCTTTTCCCTTATCAACATTTTGTTTAGGTAGGGCAGGTGGAGTGACTGGTTTTGATGAAACATTTTTCTCATTGACTTTTGGAGGAGGCATAGAAACAGACATTTTTGGTTTGGAAACCGGTTTGGGAACATTTGCTTTCTCCGCAGTCAATGGTTTTGTAATCACAGTATCCACTGCCTTTCCTTTTTGACTTTCCAGCTGAGCCCTCAAAAGATCATTTTTCGCTTTCATGTCATTGTAGGCACGCTCATACGACAGTTTGTCATACTTGCATTCCTCAGTTTTTCGATCAAGTTGTTTAAAATATGAGACATTTTCTTTTTCAAGTTTTTCAAGAGCTTTTTCATATTTTGAAACAATTTCGGAGGTCTCTCCTGGAGTCTTTCATTATCTTCAACAGAATATGTTTGCAAAATGATGGACATAATATCAGTAGTCAGAACATCTTCGAAGAGAGAATCATTTAGATTTTCCAAAAATTTGATGTGTTCAACACTTTCATTAGCTTGCTTTACCAGGGATTTATGGTCCTTGACAAAGTCAGCTGTTTCTTTCAAAAAGGCTTGTTCAAAATGAATTACCCTTGAGTTGATGTTAGTCAGCTGAGGGGCAATTTGAGTTTCAAAAACTTTTTCTGTTCAATATCAAAACTATTAAACCAGATGTTTGTTGTAATATTGGTTTTAGTTTTAACGGTCTCTTGAAGATCTGCAATTCTCATTTTTCACATTTCAAAATACTTCTGGCATCACTTGTGTTAAAAGGATTGTTTGAAGACATTTGTTCAATTTTCGAAAGAGATTTGGAGACAACAACTGGTTTTGAAACTGATTTTGAAACTGGTGTTGACACTTTGTTTGAAACACTTGGTTTGGTGGAAAACTTGATTGAGAACAAACGAAATACCAATAATTTTGTTCCATTTGTTATAATCAATTGGTTTGATTTCCGGATGTTTTTGTTTCATTTTTGATCTACTCTCCTCAGATAGTTCCAACGTTTCAAGAGAATCATGCACAATTATGGGTTCATGCAAAGGTTTTCCATTGTTCAACACATTCTGAGATTTCTGAGCTTTCTTGAGGAACGAAGAAGGGTTGTTACCAAGTGCCATTTTATGTGAAGTATGAAAACGCTGATTTACTTGATTAGAAAGCATCTTGTTTGTTTTATCTGAATGACCCGTTGTAAGAAGCAAATTGTCCAATTTTTGATTTTTTCATTTTTATCAAGAATTTCATCAAGAAGAGAATCTTCTCGTTTTGAAAAATCAGCCACTGTTTCTTCTCGTTTTCAAGATCAGGAAACAGCTCTTTTTATTTAGAAAGTTGGTCATTTAGATCAGAAATTTCCTTGTTTAAAGATTTTATTTTCAAGTTCAAATTAACATCAAGTGTGTCATACTTGATTTGCAATTGTTTTTCTCTTAAAACAGAATTTCGATAACCAATTTCTAATTCTGACATTTTGTTTGTATGAAATTCAAAAGCTTTGGCGTGCTCCTTGTAACTCTCAAGCTCAGTGGTCAATTTAACATTCGCGGCCTTAACTTCGCGATTGACCTTACTCACTTTCTCAATTTCAATGCCACAGTTATTGATTAATGATTCAAAATAAGCACGTGTTTCCTCATCAGTCTCAGTATTTTGTGCCACACAGCCTCCACTAGGATCCACATCTGGAGTTTCAGAGTTAGTATTGCTACAACTCGGATTGTCCAGGTATGTATCATAAGTAGGTGCTGGCGTCACAGAATGCTGTTCGTCATGAGTAAACACATCAAATATGACATTGTTATAGCATGGATCAATGATTGGTACCTCAGATACTGCGTTGGCGTCATAGACAGGAGGTGCGTCAGAGTCAGTGTCGTACTTAGTCTCCTGAAGATTTGCCATGAAGATGCAGTTCGCATTGATTTCCTCGAGGTCTTCCAAATCATCCATAATAGCCAAAAGTCATGTTTCCTCAGCACTCAACTGAAACCAGCGCGTTCCTTTTGTACCACAGGATAGCTTTCTGAAGATACACAAGATCCTTCTTGTGCGGCTTAGTAGGACAATTCCTTGCCATGTGACCCATTCCTTGACAGTTATAACACCTAACCTGATTACCCTGATTCACATTTCCATAATTCCCAACGACTGGAGCTGCAACATTCCCATTCTGATTACCCACTGCTCTATTCCCAACATTCTGTCCCATCTGATTACCCTGATATGGAACCGGCTGATTACCCATACGAAATCCAGTAGCATATCCCTGCTGATTCCCAATAACTCCAACAATTTGACCTTGATTACCCATATTCACCACCCGCTGTGCAATTTTCCTATTGTGAGTGTTTGATGAAATCCTTTGGTTGTTGTTAGTTGGTGTGGAATAGCGACTTTTGAGTGCTTTACCCAATAAAGAGTATATCTTTTGCAAGTCGCTTCTGGGTCAGTTTCAGGATCAGTGATTCCTTGTTCCTGGTATTGGTTATCTGGATAGAATTGTTGTTGTGGTTGTGGAATGTATTGCTGCAAGTTGTTGTTGTTGGAAGATGATGAAGCTTGTTGTTGTGTATTCACTGAAGTTTGAGTCTTTGCAATGAGTGCCAATGGATCATGATTCTTTGCCAATCTTTCTTTCCTGACTTCATTCACTTCAGCTTGGTTTTGTTTCAGAAAATCGTTGAGTTGATCAAAGTTCACCTGATGTAAGTCTTTTGTTTGGTTGACAATAGTGACATATCGTCCCCATTCTTCTGGAAGATTGTTCAAGAACTTGATGTTTTGAACGATAGTTCGGGTGTCACTTGTTTCTGATTAGCTCATTCATCAAAGTGCAAAACCTTCCATAGTAGGATTCAATAGATTCTCCTGGAGTAGATGTGAACTTTTCCCATTCAGTTAGCAACTTGTTCTCCATGTCTTGTTGACTAATTTCTGTTCCATGACAAAGCCGTCTAACACGTTCCCACATATCGAAAGCAGTTTCACAACTGTCTACCGCAGCAAAGATGTCTATTGGTAAACCCAGTTGGATAATATGAATTGCCATGTCATCTGCTTCGACTTGTTTCTGATCCTCTGAAGTGTATTCAGATTCGTATTGAAGACGAGAAGATGGTGGGACGGGAGGTTTGCATCAGCATTTCCAGGTACATGAACTTGTCGAGGCTGGAAGGGTCCATCCTGAATGGATTTAATCATGAGTTTTCCATTAGGTTTGGTCTTGATGTACGGAGCATTCGACTTGTCCATTGAAGATAACCACCTTTTGCCAACATAGGAGGTCGGTTTTCGGCACCGGCTGCATGAATGTCTTGTTGAGTTGCCATTGATGAAGGTATGAATGATAAAGTTGATGTAGGATCGATTCAACGATAAAGGAGTTGTGTTGATAAAGATATTGCCGTTTGAGGTTTTCTGAAAGTCGTACTCGTAACCTTGGTTCTTAAAAAAATTTCACCCAAAATTTGAAATTCACTATAAAAATCAATTCTAAGGACGTATGAAAATTTTGAGTTATGACAATTTTGACGCCAAATTTGACCCGAAAATTTGAATTTAGGCCCAAAAATTTGAATTTTTTACCAAAATTTTCACAGTTAAACCAAAATTTGAATTTCGCGTAAAAATTGAACGTTAGTCTCCTCAAAAATTTAAATTTTACTCAAGTTTTCCGCCAAAAACTTACGTTAAAGACTAGGCGTAGAAACAGAATTACGGTAGACGAGGCTTAGGCATAGAGATTGTGCTTATGCGTAGGATCTTATGCGTAGGATCTTATGCGTAATCAGCTTAGGCGTAGAATCCTTATGCGGAAACAGTATCTTACGCGAAACCTTAAGCTTATGCGTAGACAAAAAGTTACTCGTAAACCTTACGCGTATTGTGAAGTTATGCGTAGAGTTACTCGTAAGCTTTTAGCTTATGCGTAAAATATGGTTAGAACCAAAATCCTTTACACTCTCACAGCGTAAGGGATATCCACAAGTCGAAGTGTTCCACACACTTATCCAAGTGAGGGAAGCACTGAGTACCCGTTATAGCTCGAAGATTCTTCACCAAAAAGTTATGCGTAGAAAACTAGGGTTTTGACTTTTGACTTCTACGCGTAAGAAATTTCCAACGATTCAAATGATTTCTTTTGCACAGATAGCCTTAAAAACACTCGAATAACACAAAAATGTTGACCTTTTTCACCCAAAGTGCTTAGAAAAGTTACGAGTAGAAATGACCAACGAACCAAAAGCGAGTTCAAAATGATTTAAAACAACGTAAAGCTTGAACTTTTGCAAAAAACACAGAAACTTGCACCAAATAAACTGTAAACCACAAAGATCTCTTGAATTTTAAGTTGCAAAAATTAAAGCTTTAACGTGACAAATATGTAAAATGAGAACTTATACTACGTAACCATTCAAAACAAACACAAACACTCCTAAACCATTGTTAGGCGATTGATACCAATTGTAGGACCTCTACGAATATGAACCTTATCACAAAGTACCAACCGTTAACCATTGTAGAACTTCGTGAAACCCAACACAAGCATTAAAGCATATAAAGAAAGAAAAGATAAGAAAGATGGTGACTTGATGTTTATACAAACCGTGTATGTTGTGAGAGAAGGATGAAACAATATGATGTCTATTTCAAAGGAAAAACACACACACACACACTTTCAAGCACACCCCTCAAATGACCATTTGAGGGGTATTTATAGTACAAGACACAAGTTGCCCTAAAGGCTTTCCTTGGGCTTTGTATGGACTTCGTTGGATTGGATTTGGACGTGGGATATATGAGCTTATAGACGGCAAGCTTAGCTCATCTTTTAACCAAATAGCTTATCCCAATTCACGAGCCCGTAGACTATTCTATCACGATATCTAACACGTTACAAAGTTCCTAATCGTGAATGACCATCACTTCTAATAAAACTATTAAGGCTAACATAAATGACCCTCTAAAAACGTAAGTTTTAAATCCTTTTCAAATATCTCTACACTTGGAATTTGCTTGTCCTCAAGCAAATATGCTTTTGGCCAATCAATTTATAAGTTAGGGGGCATGAAGCATTGGTTTAAGATAATCTACAAAAAGTAAAAGCGCCACAATAGTCATAACAAGCACATAAATTATATACTAGCACCTCATAATTTGTTTGGATTCTCTCATCTCTCGGGTTTATATGAAATATAATATGAATGGAAATGGAAGATAAACACTCATTACCTAGCATAGTACATAGATTACCATAAGCTTGAGAATAGATCAAACCTTCACCGCTTTGGCATAAGCACCTAGGAATAACTATCTAAGAGGTCTTTACAAGGGTTGTAACATTAGGATTAGGGTAGGGAAATAAAGGATTTTGTTGGATAGGGATATTTAGTGGTGGCAAGTCAAAAATCTTATGTTACAAGCATGTAAAGCGTGGCGTTGCTAAGCCAAGACTCGACTCACTAACACTAGATAACTTGAAACAAAACATAAACATAAACTTAAAAACATAAACATAAAGATAGATGTAGGATGGTAGCCCATATGTTTTTCTCATTTTTTTTCAACAATTTTTTTTATTTTTTATTTTTATTTTTTATTAATACCTTTTTACTCTACCATCCTCTATGATAACATCAAAATAAAGGGATTTATAGGAGCATCCCTACACTTGAGCTTTTATTTAACTAACACTAATTAACCCAATTTTAAAAGATCAAAACACTTGGAGTATTTAATTACATATACAAAGGGAATTTAAATTTATCGTTCTTTTCCGTTACTCCATAAAATATTACTTTAACCCATGAGTCTCAATCGTCCCAAAAATATATACAAAAGATATGACTCAACTCAGCAACCACACAAGTAATCAGATAATTGAACTAAGAGTTTAGTAGTGATAACAATAATGCACTAAAGATGAGTGCATACAAGGTAAGCTAAGGCAATTTGGGTGTACATTTGGGGGTAGATTGTAAACGATGCTCTTCATTGATATTCTGGAAAACCAAAACATCACAAGAACCGCAAAAAGGATAGACTCTGAGGGGTTAACTAGGGATATCGTGTACTAAAGATGAGTACATCGCAAGGGTGTGGGGAAAATTACTCAACCGATGTGGAAGAAGTAATTATAGTACATGTTTAAAACAAGGATTATCCTAATGCCTTTTATCGTTTAGTTTATCCTAACTACATAAGTGTAGTCTCACTAGCGATCTCGCAATGCATCACAAAATAAGTTCTAGCATCTATTATACTAATGGTACACTCACTAAGCATTAAAAGTGAATGCTTTTATTCCTAAAGATCTAGGGGCGAACCTTACCTTTTTGGAGTGGAATTTGAGTGGTATACGGTTTTTGTGCTAGTCATATAATTCCTATTCATGAGACGCTTTATTAAGACTAAAGTTTAGCTCTTAAATGCCATAAAAAATTTAAAATTTGGTGCTAAAATTGCCCTAACAAATATTTCTTATAGTTTATTACACAAATTACCAAGGGCAAGGCAAAAATCAAGTGAGTGAATAGTTTCTAAGTTCCCGTTTTATTTTCCCTCCCTACACTTAGACTGAACATTGTCCCCAATGTTCCCCGAAAGTATCGAAGTTATGATAAAGGAAGGTAAGTAAAAGAGGAAGAAACTAGTACTCCCCTGATTAGCTCAGTATGATATGTATGAAGTTGCTGTTAAATCCTCCTCCAAGAAGAATGAATAAGTAATAAGCTTCTTCCAATATGCTTTTCTTTTTCTTGTCCAATATAACCTGCATACTTATAAGAAAACAAACAAAACCTTCGCATAAAATCGGTGGTAAAACTATATATGACACACAACTACACTAGAAAGCAAGTAAGATATAATGCTTGTGGAATGGATGTTTGCAGTTTTTATGGAAAATTAAGAATTGGGAATTTCCAAAAATTACAAGTTACACAGAAAACGAAACTGATATTCTATTTCCACATTTCCTGACGTTGTCAATTGTTAATCCTTACGCTGTCAGATTGTCCTGACAAAAAGTGCTCTGCTGCATTTTTCTGGAAAAATTACCTCATTAAAACCTGGAAAAATTTCTGCAAAACATCCATTATGAATCGATATAATCATTTGACTCTAACAAACACACAAATATATCAATTTCAATTATTGTTAATCTCATGTTCATGTTCTTAAAAACATATGTGATCTTCCCTACACTTATCTTTTTGTAAAATACCTTTATATGCAATTAAGACGAGGTTAAAAACAAAATAAAGCATTTTCACAAAGTCTAACATGAGATTAAACCACAATGAAGAAGATATATGAACACACAAACAAAAATTGACAAACAAAACAAACAAACAATTAAGCATGGGTTGCCTCCCACGAAGCGCTTTTCTTTATTTATGAGTCTTGTAGCTAGACTCGAAGTCGTGCTCCTACGTGACTTCATTTTCTAAAACAATATCTTCATCATTGATTAATTCGTTATTGTCTATTTGGTAATGTTTCATACGTTGTCCATTTACGGTAAATTCTCACCCATCATTATCTAGCAACACAAAGGCTCCAACACTCATTGCTCTCTTTACCGAAAAGGGTCCATACCACCTTGATTTGAGTTTTCCCGGGAATAATCTTAACCTTGAATTATATAAGAGTACCTTATCTCCCTCCGCAAAATCTTTAGGACTCTTTATTCGTTGATCATGCCATTGTTTCACTCTTTCTTTGTACGTGATTGAGGTCTCATAGGCCTCGAGTCTTAGTTTGTCCAACTCTTGAAGCTGCAAGAACCTATTTGACTCTGCCTCGAAATAATCTATGTTACAGGCCTTGAGTGCCCAGTATGGCTTTTGCTCAAGCTCAATAGGGAGACGACATGCTTTCCAGTACACTAAGCGAAAAGGGGTTGTTCCAATGGGCGTTTTATAAGCCGTTCTAAATGCCCAGAGTGCCTCATCAAGTTTGAATGACCAATCCTTTTTGTTTTGGTGGACCATTTTTTCTAGTATTCGTTTTAACGCCCTATTTGTGTTTTCCACTTGCCCATTTGTTTGGGGATGATATGCCGTAGAGAACCTGTGAGGAACACCATAATTCTTAATTATCTTTTCCATTTGTGCATTGCAGAAATGGGTCCCCCTGTCACTAATCAGTGCTTTGGGAATCCCAAATTACGCGAAGAGTTTTTTGAGAAAATGAAGGACTACCCTTGCATCATTGGTTCTAAGGGCTTGTGCCTCCACCCATTTGGACACATAATCAATGGCGACCAGAATGTATGTAACATATTGGATTTCATAAACACACTAAACCACAAGATCAACTAGGCGTATAATTTAGATGATTTAGAGAGAGAAAGTGGGATATTCTAGAATGAGAAACTTATGGAAGGTTAGATTCCAAATGAACATCCAACCCTCTACCTTGTGAGGAGAAGGCTATTTATACAAAGAGACACGCCCTCCTTCAGGCTGTGGATCAGGCATACAATGGGTAAAGACCCGTCCTTCCTCCACGGTGATGCACTAGACTAAGCTACGCTAATAACTAACTAATAATACCATACTAAACAATATGTCTACGAGCTAACTTAAGCTAGATTACATTCGGGGTGACCGATACTTCACTATAGAATTTCCAATTCCTAACAATCTCCCCCTAAGGGAGGTCACCCCATGAATTACAATTTGCATCCTAGCAGTATATTAATTCTTCAGTCTTGAGCTCGTAGACTTTAACACTTCAAGGTAATCAAACATTGTGCTTTAGTGGTGATTTCATCATTGTTCAACTATAATGAATATTTCGTGGAGGTTATAGAGCTGATCCACTTCGATGACCTTTGAGCTTTGAAAGAGATCATCAGCCGCAGCTAATCTCAGTATCACCCATTGTTGTGATGCCAACATATGTTGTTGTGACAATTGGACCGACATGCTCACATTCTGGATCATGATTTCTTTACATCAGAGTAGCGGAAGCTTTACTGGTTCATGATATTTGCAGCAGCGTAGCAGAAGCATAGTATAAAAATATCAGAACCAGGTTATGTAGATATGCACCATTCATGATTTCGTCAGTTAAGTGTGAATGTTGTGAGCATGCGGCTTTGGATTGACTTCTCAATTCGACACACAACCGTCCAAATGTACCTACATACAACAGTTAGAAAAAACACACAAAGTGTCTTTGATCATATTCGTTGAATTGAGGTACACGGCCCACGGTTCCCCGTTGATCAGTACAAGTACTGCCTGTGATCAGATATGATTTCGAAGAATCTCCTTGACAGGGTTTCGCAGCTGCTCTAGCTGTTCTCAAACTGGAACGTCTCAAAGAATACAACACGGAGTGAGTGAACCAGCGAATTGAGATTTACTGATTGATAAAAAGAGATTTGAAAAACAATCGTGTATCGCTCAATAGAAATTGTTTTTGCAATACAACGAAGGTTTTAATGAAAATCAATTATCAATCATAAACACCTTTTATTTTGAAATATTAGTACACAGTCGATGTGCTAAAGAAAAGAGTTTTTTAAGCACAACGACCGGTTTTTCAAAGGTATCCGTCAAGCCATAACCTGAACTAGGATTGATTCAAAAGATTGAATCGCCCCATTGTTTCTGTTCAATTGTCACATGGTTGATCTATTAAATAGATCTCACATGCCACCTACCAGAAGCTTGTTTGATGTTGGCTCCAGAAGGCTTTCCATCTTCATTGTGAATATGTTTGCATATCACTCAGATGTTCTGGCAATACCACAAGGATAATGCGTAGGACTCATAAGATATAATCTCTCTTTCCACATTATGTGAAACAGAGAGTCTTCATTGAAAGTGTCCTAATGAGATTTAGAGATGATCTCGTGGCTCTAGACTCAATAGTGCACATTTGGTTCCTATGCCAGAGACTAGGGAGAGGGTCTCCTTCTTCAATATCAACAATCTCTAAGAGAAAGTCGATAGATAATGTCGGTTCCCTGTGAGAATGAAACAAGCCCTTTTAAGAGGAACTTGAGTAGCTTGGGAAGTTTAGTGCAGTGCGTTACTGGGTCCATGACGTCTTGTCTTCAATACCAGTGTTACCTTAGTAACCACCAGTAGCATATGTATTGAACCCGGTTACTGCCCTAAAGTTGAATTATTGGAGGGTTATTTCTTTTCACCCTTTTCTCATTTAATTCTTTTTCATTCTTCAACCCCTTCAGTTCTTACCGAGACTTCATAACTAGAACCTTGTTGGGTTTATTCCAGTACTAGCTCTGTCTCAGTCCGCACTCTTCCCATATCTCACTTTTCTCCTTTTTTCATCATACCTAAGGACTCTACACTATCTAGTGGATTGTCCCTGGGTAGATCCCTCTGGTTCTGGTGGATCGTGGGAACGAATACCTAACCTAACCATCCTTATATCTCCATACATAAAGTACATTTGGTCAGTCTTTTTGGTACTGTTCTTCTTCCATTGGAACCAATTGAAAACCATTTGAAAATCAATCCAAGTACTTGTAATACATGATCAAAACATTTTGTACCGGAATTGTTTTTGAAAATTTTAGAAAAAAAGGCTCCCCCTCAACATATGCATCATATATTTTTGAAATGGTTTTAGCACATGGAGGCAAGAGGACTTGAAAATCTCAGATTTTAGAATGAAAGCTTCGATTCTTCGATCGACAATTTCTAAAAGATATCACCATCACTTTCCCGATCAAAGTTAGTATTTTTCATACTTTGTTAAAGATATTTTAAGGGAAAGGATGTGGTTTTCAAAAAGTTACTCCCCCTCAACTTGTGCATGTGATTTTTGAAATTGTTTTGCACGAAGAGGAAAGAGTTCTTAGAAGCACATTCACGATCATATAGCCATACTAAAACCATTAGAAATACAATCAAGGTACTTTTTATTGAAACTTAAGAAATTTTGTTTTGTACCTTGAAAGTTTGTTTTCTTTTGAAATGCTCCCCCTCAATATGTGCTTCGAGATTCGAAAGCGTTTAGCACATATGGGAGAGTAGTATGCACATTGACACAAAAATTGTCATCTTTTATCATCTTTCATATTTATATCACATTTTCTCCCCCGATCAAAAATTTCAAATCCTTTGAGATTTTGGATCTCAAGTGATTTAAATATGTATGAAACAAAACATTTGTTGGAGAAAAATGTGTCCAGTTTTATATGATCTTAAGTGGACAACACTGAATTTCCCTTTTTAGACACAAAGGGAAACCTCAATACATAACCTAACACTATTACATACATTATAGTTGTTCATAGTTCATACACCACATTTTACACATAAAAAGTACAAAATAAAAACTACTTCCGAAAGAAGTCTTCATTCAGTTCTTTGAAGCAACATGTAGTGACCTTCACGAAGTCTACCACCCACAAAGCTTTCAAGGTTACGGAAGATCATTCGAGTCTTAAGTCTTCGCCTGATTGCAGCAATGAAATCTTTACACCTCTTCAAATCCTCAATAGACCAGAATTTTGTTTTGTTCCACAACTTCAAATCAGTTTTGATTTCTTTCACTCTAGAGTTTAATTCTTCTTCGACCATCTTGAGAGTGCCATCACTGAATTTGTAGAGCTCGCACAGTCTCATTAGCATGCGTATCCCGTATCTGTCGGTGAAGAGGACGGCTCTAGGAGTGTCAAGAACTCTATATTCGTGACGGAATTCATGTCCTGAGGCATCCAATTGCGGCCTTGTAAGGTTGACCCTAGTCTGGTAGCCTTCCATTCCTAGTTGAAAATCCTCAACCCTTTTCCGAATAACTAAGCCCCTGATCCAAAGGTTGACTGCAGCCGAGCGAGCCTTCTTCTCATGAACCGAAAGATGGTTAAGATGTCCTTGTAGGTTCTGAAGGTAGAGATCTTCAAAGTCATTTGGCATCAAGTGTTTGAAGTCGTTCTCTTCAATAACATGCTCTTTCAAATCTGCTCTTCGAAGAAGAATCTTCTTCAAGTAATCATAGCCATAGATTGAGAAGATCTCTATGCTGATGACACTTAGAATGCGAAGCTTGGATCTAACAGCTTTGCGTCTTTTATCAGCTCCATGTCTCTCAATGTAGAATCTCTTCTTTTTGTACCACCAATGAGAAATACCATATGAAGCGGCAATGTCATACTTTTGTTCTTTATCAGCCCAGAATTGATCAGGAACCATCTGTTCAAGACCCTGATCAGTGTACGTAGCAGCTTTCATCTTCAAAATCGATAAAGGTGGTCTTCTTTCAAGATAAGCGAGCACATAGATAGTCCAGATCATGGTTGAAGAAGAACTCGACTGAATGGTCATCGTCCAGGTTCACCAATGAGAGGAAGGGGCTTGTTCACATTGAAACGACTAATCTGCTCACTGACTTGATCATATAGCATCTTGTGGCATTCTTCCATCGATATTGGAGCGATTGGCATCTGAGTGAAATACCTTGACAATTTCAAAAGCTTGTCCTTCAAGATCCTTTGGAGTGATGGACGAGATTCCCTTCTGTTCACAAAACCACTTAATGAAGCTGCCCATATCTCCAGTGACATGAAGAAGAGAGTCTTCATCTAGGATTTCATAGTTATTAGAAATTGTTGAGGCCCAGTTGTTGTCAGGGATTATTGTGTCAGTCTCTGGAATAGACCATGAAGGTTCTGGAGTATGAGGTCTCTCTTTGGTGAGGCAACTTTGAATGGTGTCTTTTGAAGGTGCAACTCTAGATGTGTTAGAGCGTTCACCTGACATGTATGTATCAAACCAATCATCTTCAGACGGCTTGGGGATATGCTTGGTGGATGCATCATCGTCATCAGATTCAGATTCTGCCATGACATACGACTCTTCATGAAACACTTGATCTTCAGGAATAGAGGAGACTGTGGGTGTGAACCTTGAATCGACCGTGGTCCAAGCAGCAGATTTCTTCTGGGTTCCCTGATCTCCGGATGGACTCGATTAATTGGAAGGTTTTGGATGAGATGCCGGTGGTTGTGGTGAAGGTGTCGTGTTTGTGCCAGAAGATCCACCAGCCCTAGAAGTTCCAGCTCCTCTAGTTGGAGGTGAAGGAGGTGGTGGTGGCTTGGGGCCTCCAGACTTATTAGTTTATTTCACCAGAGCAGTCTTTCTTTTCTTCTTATCTTCTCTTTCTTGTACATCCTCTACAAACTGCTGATAATTATCAAGTCTCATCGATTCCTCAAGTTCTTCGTATAATTTCTTATGTGTATTGTCCAGATGCTCTCCTGCTTCATACATTCTTTCTGAGAGAGCTGATCTCATGTCAGAGATTGGCAAGTCTTTGAATCGCTGAAGTAGTGGAGCCTTCATTGCCCAATCAACTGTATCTTTAATATCAGCTTTTATTGCCTTAGTAACAATCTCATCGAGGTTAAGATTCTCCAGCTTTTTGACACGACCATCAAGATTATTGACGGCGATAGGAAAATGCTTCTCAATAGTTGCGATACGTGACATAACCTCTTCTAGCACTTGCTCTATAGTTTTGGCTGGAGGAGGTGAAGCATGAGGTGGCGAGGCAGGAGGAGTGACGGTATCACTGACAGTGACAACTTGTACTGGATCAATAATGGGTTTGGGTGGTGGAAGTGCGGTTGCTTGAATAGGTGCTGACATTAGAGGAGTGGTTGATGTGTCTTGCTGAATATCAACATTGTACATGGACTCAGCTTCCTCTTTCTCATCATTTTCTTAAACGGTTCGTTATCTGAGGGTTTGTCATTTAAGAACTGATCACCAAAAGATAAGTCTGTATCTAGATTCTTCAATGAGGATAGAGAATCAATAGATAGATTTGGTTCTTCCAAATGCCTGGTCTCATCAGATCTTGATTCAACGTTCTCCTATGAGTCTTTCTGCATTTCTTCATCAACATTTTGATCAGACTGAATATCACTTGATGCAGGAGTTTCTTCTTGTGCCTCGGATACCTCCTTTTCCAATCCAGATTGTTCTTGAGCTGAAGATGATTCAACACTTCTTTTCTTCAGTTCAAATTGAGTGGTAGTTCTTGATGGTGAAGAGGAGAATGTCAGAAGCATGTGAGCAGCTTGTTCGGTATCAACACCAACAATCCCTTTCCCTTTGTCATGTGTGATTGGAGATGTATGGCGTGGCTCTGGTTCAGGTTCTCTTAACACGACACCTCCAATTGTTGGTCTCATGTTCAGGCTTTCCAGGCTTTGTTGAATTCCTTGCTGCAAATTAGCCTCATCTTCGTCAACCAATTTACAGTCACCCTTTGGTGTCTCAGTGCCTTCAACCTTTTCTTTTTCTATCTCCTTCTTCTTTCTTTTCTGCTTCTGGGTAGTGGAGTCAGTAGGTTGTGACCTTTCACGTCTCCTTTTTGGAAGGGCAGCATATGAAGTCTTTGAGGCTGAAGTCTTTGAGCCAGAAGCAGACTTAGCAGTTTTGGGTTGTGGTGGAGTGGGAGAGACATCAACATTAACACTGGATCTGGAAGCCCTTTTCTTGTACAGTTTGAAGTGATCTGTCTTCTTAATATCGTCAGTGAGAAGTATATCAGGAATTGGCAGTCCAAAGATCTCTTTATCACCACCTCTAGCAACATATTTAAGGTTACCCAGAACAAATTCTTCCTTGGCATTATGAAGGACTGATTCACTCCTGGGATTGAAGTTATGAGACTGTTGCAAGTACTGGATGACAAGCTTCGAGAATCTGATGCTAGGAATCACAAGTTTGTTTACTTTCTTTCGTCCCTGAGCTTTATTCCGAAAGTTTGTTCTATCGGAGATAAATGTGTTCATTGACAACGAGAATTCTTCCCAGATTCATTCCGATACATTAACATTCACCCCTTTGACGATACCCCATAGGATTTGCAAGATGGGAATCCTTACTTTATCAAACCCTGATGTTTTGCCTGATAAGCATAAGTTGAGAACTGTTGTCATTGCTCTCCAGGGTTGATACATGTGTCCGATGATGATGTCAGAAGCCCTGGATATTCCAACTTGATAACCCAAACCAATCAGAAAGACTATTAGCTCTTCCGCACTAGGTGGAGGTTCAGATCATATGGTAGGATTACAGGGTGTGATTCCAAGGGCCTTGCTGAGAATGTCTGAATTGATCACAAATTCCTTGTCATCCAGCTTGCAGGTATAATGAGTAGTGATTTTGTCCCATTCAATGGTGTTCCAAAATTGTTGTATGTAAATGGTGGGAATTGTGCATTGCTTGGTTAGGGCACTGAAGAAATTTGTGTTTTTGAGGATATCAATAGACACTTTGAGGATTGGATTTTGTTGCAACTTTTGCATGTCCACATAACAGTTACTTTTCCCAATCTCTACCCATTTGTCTTTTGGAAGAATTTCATTGTCTGTAAGAACTATAGATGGAGTAGAAGCAGGGTTCTCTGATGAGATTGTGTTTGCCATTGAAGATCTAAAGATACACACATACAACAACAATGATTGATAGCATGTTAGTTTAGATATGGTTAGTTAAGCAACATTGAATGCAACCACATGACAAAGACACAACAAGTAGCAAATATGACATAGTTTCCATAAAAAGGTCAAGTAGCATTAGTAAGATTTCAAGGTAACAACTCTTTTTGAGACAACTTTTGAGAGAAAACTTGTTTTTTGAATTAAATTTGTTAAGAACAAAGTTGCTATGAAATAGTTTCATGAGACAAGATGCTATTATTGAAATGTTATAACCGGATGCTAAGACAATTTGTCATATCAAGTTGCTACAAGAACAACCAGATACAAATTGTTTAAACAATAGAGTTATAACAAGTCGCTAAGAACAAATTGACAATACAAATCGCTACAGGAAATCCTGAACCAAGTCGCTAGCATGAGATTATTATAGCAAGTTGCCTTAAATAATTTAATACAACAAATCGCCACTTGAAAATTGAACCCACAAGTCGCTAACTTGTAAAGACAAGTCGCTATAAAAAACTGACAAGGCTAAGTCGCTACATTAAAGGTTACTAAGTCGCTAACTTGTAAAGACAAGTCGCTATCAAAAATAACAAGGCCAAGTCGCTACGTGAAAAATTACTAAGTTGCTAACTTGTAAATACAAGTCGCTAACAACAGTAACAATGCCAAGTCGTTACACATCAATACAACAAGTCGCTAGTATGAACACATATATAATTAACAAACCAACTCGCTATGAAGAACACAACTAAGTCGCTACCAAGAACATTTCATATCAACGACTAACACCACAGTCCAATCAACATCCCAACTCACACAAGTCGCTACCTAGAGCAGATACGATCCACACCGATTTATCATAATTACACAGGACCCTTTCACAACACATTCAATTTACAAATACAATATCATGCGCAACGACAACCCATTAACAAAACACATACACCCTAAAATCATTCCAATAAAGTTTAGACATTTATCACAAGCATGTCAAGTGATCCCATTAACGTAAATCCATTTACAAACCTAATTCAGGGAATCAAGTGATGAGGTTCAGATGCACGATGGGAATCTGTAATGGGAACAGAGTTAGGATAGCATCTAAATCATAAGCTAGAAAGGCTGAGAATGATAGATACAACACATACCACAGTAAGTCGCTAGGATGAATTGATTGCGAGAGAAAATAAAACTTTTTGAGATTATGAAAATGATGAAAACTGCGTTAAGTCGCTAGGGGTATAAGAAGAGATTTTTTACAAAATACCAAGTTGCCACATTAAGTCCCTGTAATTTAGTGAACGTTGAGTAACTCGCTAGCAATGTTTATTAACAAGTTGCCAAGATTTTACATAGTAAGTCGCTAACCTCAAATTTAACATGCCAAGTTGCTAACTTTGTTAAAGGTAAGTTGCTATCTATTATTTCAAAAGCAAGTCGCTATCTTATCATATTATGTATTGTAGACACTTTCAGTCCATGAACTTATCAGATTGCAAACAAACACATATAGCATAATAAGATAACATAATAAGATAAGCAAATTAACACAATGGACATCATGAAACAAATAAGCAATCAATAAAGAGGTCACCATGAAAGCAAGACAAGATAGAGACATGCATCTGAGCACAATACATAACCAACACTGGTGCAGATATAAACGAGATAACTTGAAAAATTCTCCCCCTCAATCAATGTTACCAATGAACATTGATTGAATTTAACCCACCCGTTATAAAACAAGAATATATCATTTGTTCGAACTTCATCTATGATCCCGTGTCATTATTGAATGACATTTCTAGGACCGTAGATGTTATCGATAACAAGGGATATATCTTTTATCAGTTTGTGGTAAACGAATTAAATTATGAATTAAAGAATGATTTAAAACATTTTTTTTTAATTTATTTTTTGAAAACTGATTTGTACACAGATTTATAAGAGCGAGTCCTGATTCAAGTCGAATAGGAGTCAAAGCACGAGATACATCAATTCTGGCAAGCAACAATTCCAGAGTGAGCAATATTCATTTCTGATGGAAACCAAGTCATGATGTTCCTGATTGAATTGAGCATTGTACCTGAAAAAGACTGAGAACACTTTGCATTAGAGGCATATGTAGTATTGCAAATAGATGAGTTAGTGACCTGAGTGACCTCACAGTTGGATGTTGCAAAGTGTGATATAGGAGAGTCATTACTAGACATCCCTTTAGGTTCAATATTTTTGAAGAGTTTTCCTGTGGGGATCCACTTAAGGTAAGATCTAGGGATGTATGTCCGTTTGGATCCTGAAAACTTAAATAATCTACCAGTGGGGATCCATTTGAAACAACTGCTAGTAGATTTGGATGTAGGCACTTCCCTCTTTTGAATATTGGTCCTTTTGTAATTAGTTGGTTTCTTAGAGGATTGATCAGCCATTTGATGCTTCTTATGAGAACTAGATGAACTCCTAGTATTCCTTATCTTTGAACTTTGAACATTAACCTGGGGTTTGTTATTCATCATGTCGGAATGAAGTAGTGAAGTGACTGGTTTTGTCAAAACAGATTCATCAACTTGGGAGGCAAGCCTAGATTTCGATGGTTTAAATCTTTCAGTTCGAAAAGCATTGGGCTGCCTAACTACAGTATGTTTTGAGTTGTTCTGAACAGTTGGCTTTCCCAAGGTTGATGGTTTTGCAAACTTAGTGTTCACCCTATTTCCAATAGATTTCCTAAGCTAATTTTTTAAGGCAACAATAGTGAAGCTCTTATCCTGAATTTGGGCTTTGAGGGCATCAATGTCAACCAAAAATGAATTAGTTTGATCTATCAACTTGGAATTGTTCTCTAATAAGTTCTTTGTTAAGGACTCATTTTCCCTCAATAGGTTGGACACACACAAAGCCAATTCATCATTCCTAGAATTAAGGGTACTACACACCTCATGGTTAGGATTGCTCATTTCTAGATTAGATTTCTTATGTAGATCTGAGAGTTGTAATTTCAGATTGCATATGGTTGAATCTTTGTCCTGAATCTGGATTTTTAAGTGGTTAATTTCAAAAAAAATTCGAATTTCTGGGAATTTCGGATTTATGCAAAATTTTGTGCATGAAAACTTTCTTCTCTTTGTTGTATTGCAATTTCCATGGAAATACAATGTTTTTCAAGAATTGAGTACTTGTTTGAAAGTTCATCATAAACCTCTTTTTCAACCATGTCGTTTGTTTTAAAGGTTTTAGATTTAGGCTCAACCAAAACACATTTATCAATATCATGTTCAGAGATAAGATCAGGTCGGTCAGGGTACACATGTTGACACATTTGTTGGTATGGCATCTGAGTTCACCTTTGCACAACAGGAGTCACTAACATGCAAGCAATTTCAGGCTTTTCAGATTCTGAGCCTTTGTGTTCAGTACAGCCAGTTACATCATTCAGTGTTGTATCTGAAATTCTGCATTCAGCATCAGCATCATCCGTTCTTTCAACTGATCCATTACCCGAAGTATCACAACTTTCCCTAAATTTATCATGACACCCATTCAACTCATTCAAATTATCAGTCCCTTGAGCAGCAGTCTTAATGTACAGTTCCATACCATTCCTAAGTTGGATATATGTGTTGATGAACTCATGAATTTCCATTCCAGTATGTTTCTTGAATGAAATTCCAGTTATGTGTTGATCAAAGTCTGCGGAATATTCCCCCTTGATAAATGGTTGAAATTGGTTGTAGATTACTTGAAGTGCAGCATTAGAATCATCAATTAGTACCTCCTTTCTGGAAATTTGAAGCTTTAGTTGTTCTAAGTTCAGCAACACAGTTTTTTTCAAAGTGGGTAAGTCTTGACGAAAAAGAGCACTGCATGTTCGAGCCATAGTGGTGGATAACAGTTGTGTGAGGTGCTGATGAAGTAGTTGAAAGGGCCCAATGTTGCATTCCATTTGCCATGCATCATTTGTCAATACCAAGTGTGGCTCTTTAGATTTTGACTCAGATTGTAAAGTGTATTGAGCATAAGTTTCTGAATCACTCAAGGTAGAACATTCTGAATAGCAGCCTGTTTCATTATTCTGTGAGGTATCATAGAGTTCAAGCACTTTGGTGATTAAAGGATCAGTGATGTAGGACATTGTATTAATGGATATTAGATATAAGTAACTTGCATCAATTCACCAAATTGTAATATGGACAAGTCGCTAACAAATCAACTCGCCAAGAACCATAACACCAAGTCACTAAGAGTTATGAAGACAAGTCGCTAAGTACCAAGTCGCTAAGTATTTTGACAGCAAGTTGCTAAGCACCAAGTCTCTAAGCAGTCAAGTCGCTAAAGAGCAACTCGCTAAGGTCCAAGTCGCTAACACCAAGTCGCTAAGAATCTTAAGTACAAGTCGCTAACAAAATTGAAAGCAAGTCGCTACCTTCACCAAGTCGCTAGCCGTAGTGGAGAATCCACTAAGTTTTACTATTTGTCGGCTTGTCTCAATAGACAAGTCGCTAGGACCAAGTCGCTACTAAAAAGTACTACAACTCGCTACCTTTTTCTGAAGCAAGTCGCTATGATGAAATTCACAACGAGAACCAAGTCGCTACCAAGAAAAAACTTCAAAAACACACTTTTCAATCCAAAACAAGCTCAACCACAGTGATTCAAGCTTACCAAATCAAAACCCAAGCACCTACAATGATCCTAAACACAAAAGTACACCCAAAATTCAAACTTTAACACTAGAAATGAACCAAATGATGCAAAAACCACTAAACTTTTTAAAACTCAAAAACCATCTAAAAACCACTAGAAATCCAAGGATATGTAAGAGATGATCAAACCATGGATCTTGATACCATTTGTAACATATTTGATTTCATAAACACACTAAACCACAAGATCAACTAGGCGTATAATTTAGATGGTTTAGAGAGAGAAAGTAGGATATTCTAGAAAGAGAAACTCATGGAAGGTTAGATTCCAAATGAACATCCAACCCTCTCCCTTGTGAGGAGAGGGCTATTTATACAAAGAGACACGCCCTCCTTCGAGCTATGGATCAGGCATACAATGGGTAAAGACCCGTCCTTCCTCCATGGTGATGCACTAGACTAAGCTACGCTAATAACTAACTAATAATACCATACTAAACAATATGTCTACGAGCTAACTTAAGCTAGATTACATTAGGGGTGACCGATACGTCACTATATAATTTCCAATTCCTAACAATGTATTCATTCCCTCTGGATGATGGAAAAGGCCCCATGAAATCGATACCCCAGACATCGAATATTCGCAGACTTGGATGTAGTTTTGGGGTGGTTCATCTCTTCTCGAGATGTTCCCCAATCATTGGCATGAATCACATGTCTGAACTAATCTCTTTACATCGCGGAATACAGTAGGCCAATAGAATCTGACATCAAATAATTTATGTGCAGTAACATTTATACCGTGATGCCCTCCTGATGGTCTCGCATGACATTCTCTCATAATCTGATCAATCTCCTTTCCTGCAACACAACGTCTGATGATCTAATCGGGACACATGCGAAATATAAAGGGTTCGTCCCAAAAATAATACTTTAGCTCAGTGAAGAATCTTTTCTTTTCTTGCCTAGTCATATAATTTGGTAAGACCCTACTGGATAAATAGTTAGCATAATCCGCATACCATGGCTCAATATCCTTAATGAACATCATCTGATCCTAAGGGAAGGAGTCACGAATCTCGTCATTGTTTAATTTCTCCAAGTCCGGGTTTTTCAACCGTGAAAGATGGTCAGCAGCAAGATTTTCAGCCTCCTTTTTATACTGAGTTTCAATATCGAATTCTTGGAGCAATAGAATCCATCTAATAAGTCGGGGCTTTGTATCTTGTTTTGAGAACAAATATCGTAAGGTGGAATGATAGGTGAAGACGATAGTTTTGGAAATAACGAGATACTGCCTGAATTTATCGAAGGCAAAAACCACAGCCATAAGCTCTTTTTCGGTGGTTGTGTAATTTTCTTGTGCCACATTCATGGTGGGGATGGCAAAAAAACCCAAACCCGATGGGGAAACCCGAAACCCGAAATTTTTAGGGCGGGGCGAGAATGGATAAATGGGTTTGGGGCGGGTTTCGGGTTACTTAACGAGGATTTTATACGGGTTCAAGGCAATGACCGAGGCCAAGTACCCCCGACCCGCCCCACCCGATTATACACATACATATTATATTTATATTATATATTTATATTTTATATATACATACATAACATACATCTTATGACTACACATACATAACATAGATCTTATATTCTTATCTATAACTCAAGGTGAAACCTCTAATGCAAACACTCGCATTGAAAGCAATGGGGTACTGCCACCACCAACACCGATGACTACAAGTTCTACATGAGATCAAATTGAAGATGATGATGCGTCCAATGAAGTTGTGCAGGTTGGTAGAAAAAGGAAATTAACATCACCTTGTTGGAACCACTGTAAGAAGATACAAGTGAATGGTGAGTGGAAAGCAAATTGCAACTATTGCCACAAAAGGTTTGTCAGGAGTAGTAGACATGGTACGAAGCATTTGAATGATCATTACAAACGTTGCTTATTCCGACCGGTTTCAGATATTCGTCAGCATATCTTAGTGGAAGAGCAAAATAAGGCGGATGGTACTTCGTCGTCATTCCTCTCTAACTATACTTTCAATGAGGACACTTCGAGGAAAGACCTTACTGAGATGATCATCGTGCATGAGTATCAACTTTCAATGGTAGAACATCATGGATTTCAGAAGTTTGTGAAGGGTCTACAACCTTTGATTAGAGTTCCTTGCCGAAATACTATAAAGAGTGACATATTGAAGATTTTTGATTACGAAAAGCAAAAAACAATGAGGTTGTTTGGGAAGATTAAAGGTTGAGTTGCTATTACCACTGATATGTGGACGGCTAACCATCAAAAGAAAGTCTTCATGGGTATCACTGCTCACTTCATTGATCAAAATTAGAACCTACAAAGCAGAATTTTGTGGAGCAGCTTTGTTTATGTATCCTAATTAGACTATTCATTATGGAGCAGCTTTGTTTATGTGCCTTGTCCACATACTGCTGATGTTCTTGCTGACATGCTTTATGATTATCTTTGTGATTGGAATATCGATAGGAAGTTGTCTACAATACTGTTGATAATTACACCACAAATGATGAAATTATTAACAATTTGTTGGACAAACTTCCTTCGAGTTCACTTATGATGACTTGAGAGTTGTTTCACATGCGTTGTGCCGCACATATCCTGAATTTGATAGTTCAAGATGGATTAGCTGTTATTGGTGATGGGATTAAGAGGATTAGAGAGAGTGTTGCCTTTTGGACTGCAACAGCTAAGAGAGAACAAAAATTTGAAGAGGCAGCCCGCCAGTTGGAAATATCGTCCAGAAAGCAGTTGGCACTTGATTGTAAGACACGGTGGAATTCTACATATTTGATGCTTAGTGTTGTTGTTCTTTACAAAGACGTCTTTAGACATCTTAAGGCAAGGGATTCACAATATAAATGTTTTCCAAAAGAGCAGGATTGGGAGTTAGCGATAGAAGTTTGTGACAGGTTACAGGTATTTTATGAGATAACTCTTACATTTTCAGGTTAAAAATATCCCACAGCAAATGTGTTTTTCGCATCAGTATGTGAAATCGAATATTCTTTGCATGAGTGGGCTGGTTCTTCTGTTGGAGTGATTCAAAAAATGGCTTCCAAGATGCTTGACAAGTTTAACAAGTATTGGTCGGTTATTAGTGGGGTAATGGGAATGGTTACAGTTTTAGATCCACGCTACAAGATGAAAATTTTGGAGTTATTGTTACCTAAGATTTATGGAAAAGAAAAGGCAAATACTAAAATTCAAACTCTGAAGGAATTTGTTAAAAATTTGTTTAAAGAGTATGAATCTACAGCTCCATGTGCAAAAGTTAAAGAGTTTAAAGGTATGTTTTATTATTGTTTGTATAATTGAATGTTAATTTATTTGATTTATTTACATCTTTGTCTTTATATTTACTATTGAACCATCATGAAGGTGTTGGATCTTCTCCGAGTTCATCATCAGGTCCTCGTGCCAGATTTAAAAAGCTTTTTTCTGACATTGCTACAATTGCTAACCAACATGATGATTCAAGTGGTATGACTGAGTTAGACAACTATTATAACGAAAAACCTTTTCCTAAAGACATGAAACTTGATTTACTAATGTGGTGGAAGACAAATGGGTCTAAGTACCCAACACTTCAAAGGATTGCTAAAGATATACTAGCTATTCCAGTTTCCACTGTCGCATCAGAATCTAAATTCAGCACTAGTGGAAGATTAATAAGTCATCATTGTAGTCGACTTCATCCAAAGACATTGGAGGCTCTTATGTGTGCTCAAATTTGGTTGCTAAATGAAATACGAGGTAACCTATTCTTTGATTTTAGTTATAAAAACTTTTTTTTCCTTTTAGATGATATATGTGGTATGTTGAGGTGTTTACTTGTTTATACAAACAGAAACTTGTTCGGAAGAGACCGAGTCATATTGTCATACTGTTGAGTTTGATTACTAAAGTTACTAAGTTAACACATTTTGATATATTAATCTTCTCTAATCTTATAATGTTTATCTTATCTATAGTAAAGTACCAAGGGAAGTGGAACAACAAGATTGGATGATTCAAATCAAGTTACCTTTGGGTAATGCTTGAAGACTATCTTTCATGAGCTGTTACAAATGATGAAGAAAAGTTAAAGGATTTTGCATTATGAACTTTGGATAATCTTTTGTCTTGAACGATCTTTTGTGTTTAATGGTCTTTTGTGTCGAACTTTTGAATGATCTTTTGTGTCGAATGTTTAATTAGTAGCTTGTGATTTTTAATTGAGATTGTGTAAGAGCATGTTGTTAAAAACTATTTGTTTTAAAAATTATTGTTGGTGATTATCTGATTATTAATGCATCACAGATTGTTACTATATGTAGTATAAGGTCATATTACAAAAGGTGCTATTGAAAATCCGGGCTAGGAGTGGGTTTGGGGAGAACCCTTCTCCAATGGGTTGCCCTGATAAGATCCCCGAAGGGTTTTGGGGCGGGTTTGGGGACACTTTATTTTATCGGATTTGGGGCAGGTTTGGTAGACAAATCTTCCCCAATGGGTTACCCCGATAAAATCCCCGACGGGTTTTGGGGATAACTTATTTTAACGGGTTTGGGGATGGGGATATTATCCCCGCTCCAAACCCACCCCATTGCCATCCCTAATTCATGGTCTTGTTAGCATAGTAAATTAGCTGAAAATGCTTCTCTTTTCTTTGGCCTAACACGACCCCTACAGCATAATCACTAGCATTACACATGATCTCGAATGCTTGAGACCAATCAGGAGTAACCATTATGGGATTTTGGGTAAGATCTTGCTTCAGACGATTGAACGCGTCCTTACATTCCTCTGAAAAGTCAAAGGGTGCGTCTTTGACGAGAAGTTGTGTCATTGGTTGGGCAATTTTTAAGAAGTAGTTAATAAACCTCCTATAAAAACCTGCATGACCAAGGAAGTTGTGGATAGCTTAAACGGTTGTAGGATATGGTAATTTGGATATTGCCTCTATCTTGGCCCTATCGACCTCAATCCCATTCCCGGAGATGTTGTATCCCAAGACATTCCCTTCTCTTACCATGAAATGGCATTTCTCCTAATTCAAGACTAGGTTAGTTTCTTCACACCACTTTAGCATCTTCATAAGGTTGGACAAACAAAGATCGAAAGAATTTCCAAATACCGAAAAATCATCCATGAAAATTTCCATGCTATCTTCAATAAATTCATGGAATATGGCCATCATACATCGTTGAAAGGTAGCGGGAGCGTTGCATAGCCCAAAAGGCATTCGTTTGTACCTAAAAGTCCCATAGGGGTAAGTGAAAGTAGTTTTTTCTTAATCTTCAGGGGCAATAGGGATTTGGAAGTACCCTGAGAAACAGTCAAGAAAGCAATAGTACTCATGCCCAGCTAACCTTTCCAGCATTTGATCAATGAATGGTAAAGGAAAGTGATCCTTTCAGGTTGCATCGTTCTATTTTATATAGTCGATACACACATAGCAACCTTTAACCGTTCTTTGAGGAACCAAATCACCCTTTTCATTCTTCACAACAATCATTCCTCCTTTTTTCGGGACTACTTGGACTAGGCTGACCCATGGGCTATCTAAAATAGGGTAAATTAAACCAGCATCAAGGAGCTTGACGACCTCTTTCTTTACCACTTCTTTGATATTGGGATTTACTCTTCTTTGAGGCTGAATGGTGGGTTTGTAGTCTTCCTCCATAAGAATTTTATGAGTGCAAAAAGTGGAGTCAATTCCCTTAATGTCATCAACACTCCATGCGATCACTCCCTTGTACTCTCTTAGAACTTACAAGAGCTTCCTTCTTTGTTCAGGGGTCAGGGAGGAGCTTATGATTACAGGGAGTTGATCTGCCTCCTGAAGGAAAGCATATTCTAGATGATTTGGGAGATCTTTCAATTCCAAGATAGGAGGTTCCTTAATTGATGGTTTCAACTTATTTTCTGGCTTTTAAAGCTCAAGAGGCTCAATTTCCTCCTTACGTGGATAGAAAGAAACGGCTCCAACCACAAGGTTTCTTCCTCTCCATCATCGTACATCATGCCATCATTGACATTCATAAACCCGTCTACCAAATACTTATCTACACAACTATCAAATTCATCAACGAATTCATCAACTTCTTCAACAAGATATATGGGGTGATCTTGAGAGGGAGGGCGTCTCATAGTGTCCTTAATATCAAAGGTTAAGCTCTCAGATCCCACTCGTAAAGTGAGTTTGCCATCATGAACATCGATAATGGCGTGAGCCGTGGCTAAGAATGGTCTCCCAAGGATTATTAGAACGGGGTCATCCTCCTCCATTTCTAAGATCACGAAATCTACTGGAAACCTGAATTCTCCTATCCTAACTAGAACATTTTTGCAAACTCCAATGGGATATTTAATTGATCAGTCCGCAAACTGAATACTCATTCTGGTTGGTTTTAGCCCTGAAAATCCAAGCTTAAGAAATAAAGAGTGAGGAATCAAGTTAATGCTTGCCTCAAGATCTGCTAAGGCATTTTTCATAGAGAGTGCTCCTATGGAGCAAGGAAGGGTGAAACTGCCCAGATCGTCTTTATTTTTGGGTAGGCTTTTCTGGATAATAGCTGAACATTCTTCTCCTAACGTCACTAACCCTTAAAGTTTCTTCCAATTGGAGAGGAGTCTTTTGAAATATGTGCTATGTTTAGGTAGATGATAGAATGCATCAAAAAGAGGGATGGTGACAACGACGCCCTTGAAGTAAGCCAACAATCTTTTATTGTCTTCTTTGGCCATCTGGTTCTTTAGGCGCGAGGGATAAGGTATCTTTGTAAGAGTTGAACGTTGGATGGGTGTAGATGAATATGGAGTGGAATTGTGAAAGGTTGGAGGGGGTTCGGGTGCTCCTTCCTTGTCTGCCTCAGGTTCACAAGTCGTGGGGTTTTGAACCGGGTATGGTGGATCTTTGGTAGTGGTTCCAGATCGAGTGGTGATAGCAAAGGTTGGATCTTGTCGGATTGGGTCGGGTTCGCTTATTCTTTTATGGAGTTCAGCGAACTGGCCTTCTAATTCAGCTTGTTGTTCTTGAATGAATTCTTCAAGACCATTTATAAGAAATTTCTTTTCCATGGTGAAATATCCAAGCTCTTCTTCAAAGGTATCATGGGTGGCGTACTTGGGACCCTTTTCCCCCTCATCTTTTCTTTTTAGATTACCCGAAAGGGTATAATCATTGTTTTGATAAAATATTAGGAGGTAAGGGTCATCATAGATGTCATGGCTAGAAAGGAGAGCTTGCTTATGGCGTGTATTATCGTCACACTCATCGCCCTCGTGTGGTCCTCCACAAATGTCGCATATAAGGTATGGATTAACCAATCTCTTAGGTTCTTGCGACTTTGTGAGGTATGCAAGCTTCTCTTGTGCCCTCTTCATCCGATTGTCGAGGGATAATGGGTTTTTGTATGAGGCAGCCAAAACATTTATCAAGATTGTCGGCTCATTCTAAGTGTTGTCTTGTTCTTGGACATACTCCTCAATGCGATCCCATCCTTCTTCCGCACTGAGGGTAGAGATCCTTCTTTCAGTCTAGAAGTCAATCCCTTTTTGGTCTTCACGGGAGACATTATCGTAAAAGATTTGAACAAGCAACCAAAGGTTGATACCATGGTGTGGGGCTTGTTGAAAAAGATTTTTAAAATGAGTTCAAGAGTTAAATATAGATTCTCCATTTTTTATGGAAGTGAAGGATTTCGCTCCTGATGGTATGTCCTTCCAGGAGGAAATAACTTTTTAGTGAACTTGGAACTGAGTTGTTCCCAAGTGAAGATAGACCTTGGAGGCAGCTTGTCAAGCCATTCCTTGGCCTTTCCGTAAAGAGAGAATGGGAAAAACCGGAGTCTAGATGTCTCCTAAGAAGCTCCGTTAGCAGAGATAAAATTGTTTGATATGGTGAATTGGGTTTTTGTTGCGAGATCCGTGAAACTGGCATGCATTCTGGATAAGCCAAATGTCGGTTGCTTGCAACACCTCATTGATTTGTTCGAAAGGATAAACGATGGTGCCAGTAAATCCAGATGAGGTGGGAGAAGAATAATCTTTGAGGATTTTGGCTTTAGGTTCGTTGATGTGTTCATTTATAGGAGTAGCGGAAACTTCCTCACTGTGTAGGCTCAGGTTATCATTGATGAAAGTATCGTGAGGATTAGGGGAATGTGTGGGTTCTTCATCAGTCATAGCATCGTGAGGATTGGGGGAATGTGCGGGAACTTCCTCGCTGGTGGTGCCTTGTGGTTCTAATTCGTGGAGGGCTCTTCTCCGTCTATACAATTCTCTATCGAGTTTGGCAAAGGGCTCAAGGAGGGTTTTGGTGGAACTACGGGTCCTGAGTTGTCGAAGGTTGTTGGTGGGTGGAAGTGGTGAATCGTTGTTGGGTGGGTTATCACCTTCCATGATGATAAGTGATGAGACTACGAACAAAAACACGAAGAAAGGGTATAGACTACGAGAAAGCTAATGAAAAAGACAAAAAAGCTCATTTGATAGGAATCAAGCGAGTGGACCTAAATGAGATAGAAATCTAACTAGATATTATATTCCCCGGCAGCGGTGCCAAAAACTTGATAGTAGGGTTCAGGGTCGAGAAGACTTCCTTTTCTACTAGCAAGTTTTTCAACCCTCTAGGCAGTGAACCTAATCATTGTAGTATAGTATGTGGTAAGCCCAGGGGATTGATTTCGTTCTCTAGAGGAATAGGAATGCTAGAAAGAGATATATGATGAGAAGGTGGGGTTGAGGGAGATTCTTTTTAGTCTTTTTTATGGTTTTTTAGAAAGCAAAGGTAAATATCTCAGGGTAAAAGATTGCGGGTGGTACTTCCTTTTCTACGAGCAAGTTTTTCAACCCTCTAGACAGTGAACCTAATTATTGTAGTGTAGTATGTGGTAAGCCCAGGGGATTGATTTCGTTCTCTAGGGGAATAGGAATGCTAGAAAGAGATATATGATGAGAAGGTGGGGTTGAGGGAGATTCTTTTTAGTCTTTTTTATGGTTTTTTAGAAAGCAAAGGTAAATATCTCAGGGTAAAAGATTGCGGGTGGCACTTCTACCGATTTCTACTACTTTTACTACTTATCTAATTAACTATGGATAGATTATGCTTAATTGAGGTGTGTTCGTATGATGATTAAAGATGTGTTTACTTAGATGTTCTTACTCCCTAGTTATCTCTTATTGTTCCGTTGAATTGTCACTTCCTTTATCTTAATTGATGTGTTCTATTCCGTTTGGTCGTAGGGTGGTGCCTAATTCCCTAGTTCTATGAATTGCAACTCTCCTCTAGACTACCTGGGATTGGCGAGTACAATGGTATCTCCCCCGAATACTCTACTATCCTTAAGCTACAGTTCACGCAATAAATACAACAAATGGCCTAAGTGCACTCTTAAGCTTTTTTGCTATTTAGAACGTTCAAGCTCGCAACAATTAAAGAAGAAGCTAGTTTTCCTTAATCTAGCGTCTACCAATTAAGACAAGAGACAACCTAACAATAATTAATAACTAGGTTTCATAGATCTACGCAAACACAAGAATAATTTAGCTAACCATGTTAAACAAGCAAGCATACACACATACAATTGAACATAGGGTAGACAAAATGATAAATTGGATAAACAAACTTATCTTGTGATGTAAAATGGGGTATGGGACCCTAGAATATTGTCCAAGTCAGAATATAACTGTATTAGGGTTTGCTCTCCAAAGTTCTACCTCTTTTAAAACAGAAAAATCGAATTCTATATATAGATTTACAAGTGCAACGACGTCACCTTTTGCTAGTGACGCCGTCAGGTCGCCGTCATTAGGGTTTTGCTTGGGCCAAGTCATCATTGGGACGACGTCAATTGAGGAGTGTGACGCCGTCAGTCTTCATGAAGGACATCGTCTGAGTCTTGGTTCTTGGGCGTCTAGTGTGGAAATTATGAGTGATGCCTTCCAGAGTTTAGGCGTGACGCCGTCAGGCTTTAGAACCAGAATTTCCGGTGAGCCGTCGCGTGCACTTTTGATCAAAACGTCTATAGAGGGACGGCGTCCCAACAACGCCGTCAGGTGTGCTGGAGTGCCTTTGATCTTGACTTTGCTATGTTCTTCATGTTTTTGCTCCTTTTCTTCCAAATATGCTTCATTCCAGCATTTTGCTTCCAAAAGACTTAAAATGTGAAAAGGAATGATTTTAAGTAGTAACGGATATAAAATGTGTTGATTTAGGGCTTAAATGACCCCCTAAAAATGTATTTTTTAAATCCTTATCACTCTCCTTCAGATGACTCATATGATGATTTGGGTGATTCTCCTAAACAGGAGCAGATACTAAGGGGAGGCAATTAGATTTTGAGGAACATCCTGAAGAAGGTACTCAAGGAGGTGGTGATGATACTGCTACTAGTAGTCGTCAACCACCTGTTGATACTACTTTTGAAAATATTGGTACTGCTGCACTGGATAAAGGAAAGAGAATAGCCTTGGAGTCTGAAGAACCAGAGGTGACAAAGAAAAAGGCACTAACTCAGGTAGATTTTGATGCCGAGCTTGCTAAAAAGGCTCAAGAAGAAGAAGTTGCTGGTTTTGTGGAGGAGCAAAGAATAAGCAGAGAAATAGATGCTTCAGATGAGGAGATTGCTAGGCAAATGTATGATCTTCAAAGGGAAGAAATCCATGAAGAAGAAAGAGAGGCTGCTGTAAATGATTTAATTTACATCATTAGAAAAGGTCAAAGGGAGAGAAGAAGACCAAAGCCTCCAACAAAAGCATAGATTAATCATCAGATGAAAGAATTTCTCAAAATTCAAGATAACTGGAAAGCACATCAGTTAAAGGAAAGAACAGTGCAGAGATAGAAAGATTGTACTTGAATCCCTACAGAAAGATTCAAAAGTTTACTCCTATGAATGAAGAAGAAAGGTTTATAGGTGCAAAGAGGGCTGCTACATCCTTGGAATCTGATATAACAAAGAAGCAAAAGATCAGTGAAGATGAACAAAGATTAGATCAACTGGTCACATTAGAAGATGCAGTTGATGTAGCTCCATTGACTGCAAAATTTCCCATAACTGATTGCCAGATTGTATCTGATGGATTCAAGAATTTCATAGAGCAAACCAGGTCAAATAACTACAAAGGTAGATATCCTTCAGTTGCCTACATGCTGCATTTTGTTGATAGGCAAGACAATTATGGAAGATTGTCAAGTTCAGATATGGTGATACAAGACCCACAAGAATTCTCAACATGAAAATCTGGTATGCTCTTAAATGCATGTTTGAGCCAGATGCTAGTGACTATTGGTGGGGAGATTATATGGTGAAAAGTTGGAAGCTCTTTCAATACTGTGGAGTGCATGTGGTGGAACTCAGTGAGAGCTGGATCTATATGCTTGTAGAAAGAAGCTACCCAATTTTTACTCTTGTTGCTTTTCATATGTTGGAATCCAAGTTGTCTTCTTTTTAAAATAAAAAGTCTCCCATGGTTTACAAGCTTTTGTAAAAGATTGAGGAGATATCAAAAAGAAATTAGTGTGTTTGGAAGAATCCCCCCCTCATCAGAAGTCATAGAGTTTAATTGTAGAAACTTAGTGATTTGCAGAGAAATCATAAGTTTAGGGGAGGATTGTTGGGAATTAAACGTAGCAGTACTAACTGCTTTAGGTACTGCCATGCATACAAACAGACTAGTGAAGAATACGCTAGCAATACTAACTGCTAGTATATATGGTTTGCCATTATTATCATTGTCATTATTATCATTATCATTATTATCATTATTATCATTATCATTATTATCGTTGTCGTCGTTGTCGTCGTCGTCGTTGTTGTTGTTGCTGCTGCTGTTGTTGGTACTGCCATGCATACAAACAGACTAGTGAAGAATACACTAGCAATACCAACTGCTAGTATATATGGTTTGTCATTATTATCATTGTCATTAGTATCATTATTATCATTATTATCATTATCATTATTATTATTATTATCATCATCATCATCATCATCATCATTATTATTATTATGATTAATAATAATAATAATAATAATAATAATAATTATTATTATTATTATTATTATTATTATTATTATTATTATTATTATTATTATTATTATTATTATTATTATTATTATTATTATTATTATTATTATTATTAAAAATCTTTTATTAGAAATTAATTAGTAAGGAAGTTGTAGAAAACTAGAAGGGGGGTTGAATAGTTTACCAATTAAAAACTTTGTTTTGAAACTTATTGAAAGATCAATTGATATTGATCTTTGGATATGTTGATGAAATATGCAAGTAATATGTAAAGAGTAAATAAGGAAAGAAATGATCAAACCACAACAGGTTGTTTATAGTGGTTCGGTCTACAAGGACTCTTTTTCCTTGCCCTACTCCACTCCCCGAGTCTCACACTCGAGAGTTTAACTTCACTAGTCAACAAGCTCCTTTCACGGGCGGAGAAAACCTTTACACTTCGCTTACACTATTTCCGGCACTAAGCTAGATGTCGAGTTCTTTCCAAGGGTACAACTACTCCCACACACAATGTATTTTGAGGACTAAAATACTAACCACTCACACTCACAAGATTATGATGGTTTAATACAACAATGAAGTATGAATCAACACTAGATCATACAACACTAAACAAACAAGACTTCCAACTTCTCGTTGAAGCTTGAATGTGACTTGATCTTCTTTGCTACAAAAGAGATCACTAATATGATATGAAACTGAGTTAGAAAGGTTAGAGAGAAGATATGTATGAGAGTATATTAGAAAGGGATAAGAAACTACTTGGCTTGGCATTGCTATTTATAGCCAAAATGGACAGGAGCGTCCACGGACCGTGGAACCCTTTTAAGGGTTCCGCCCGTGTACCATTTTGGTACCGCCGGGTCTGACAGCCAAGATATCAAATCTTGCCAAAGTCAACTCTATCTAAATGAGATTGTGCAAGATATGAAGAGTACAAATCCACACAAAATATCTAATGAAATCTTCCAATGATTTCCATGATACATCACATGATGTCATATGTTGTATTTCTATTTTTAGAAATATGCAAGTACTTAAGTAGTGTTTGGTTTTAAGAACCTAACACATTCTAAAAACTACTATCATACATAATGATTAGAGTCATATCAAGATGTCACTAATCATAAATGTAAATGCTTGAATTATGAATATATTGTTTGAAAAAGCTAGTTTAAATATCTATTAAACTTGACAAGCTTTAAGCTTTTATAAATTAAATTTACTTTTTTCGTTAACAAAACTTAGGTAAAGATCAAAAATATAAATAACGTTTAATGACGATATTTGTATTAACAGAAGTGGGTAATTTTTGAATTTACTAAAAGACAACACTTTTTGTCTATATTGCGTGTGCACAAAACTTTTTACAATATAACTCGTTAATTAATGTATGACATTCCAAATAATGTATATGAAATTGGCGGCGAAAAAATAAATAAAACACACCCGAAAAAATCAAACCGTCCATTTACCACGTGTAACGATCTTAACCAATGTTGGAAAGAATGAAATCAGACAAACCCTACTCACTAGCCTATAAATGTCTCATTTCCCCATGAATATTTTATCCATCACCAAATCCAAAATGCAATCCAATCATTACATCTCTCCTAATAATGACAACTGTCACCATCCGTTTTAACGGCGCCGCCGCTACAGCACAAGCACCTCACAATAAAACAATCTTACCAAACCCCACAAAACTAATGGATAAGATATCCTATACCAAACAAAAGAGATTTATTGAAAAAATTATATGATTCAAAAATATTTTCAAATTTTGATATGAAATCAGGATTTTGGCAAATCCAAATAGAAGAAAAAGATAGATATAAAACATGATTTAACGTACCTTTTGGTCACTATGAATGAAACATTATGCCTTTTGGATTAAAAGGAATATTATTACTACGTATAGTTATGTTGAAGATTATCATAATTATTAGAATCTAATATATAAAGTATTAACTACATCATCTTAAGGGTCTTCCCGTTATCGCAAAGGTTACCGTAGTAATAATATTCCTTTTATTATAATATTAATATAATAAACTTTCAGACGATATGCGATTATTATTATAAAAATAAAGTAAGATTCTTTTAATATAATATTAAACATACGGTGATATAATAATAAACATATTCAATATATAACTAACCTTGGTGCTCCTCTTTCTATTTCGGCGTTATTAATAACATAAAAGGCTGAACAAGACCATGGAGATTTTGAAGATCTTATAAGTTTTTTGTCTAATAACTCTTGTATAATCTTTTAGTTAGTTTGGTATTCTATATCCAACTAATTATATTAATATCATATAAGTTTTTCTATTAAATTACTATACCAAAGATTATTTTGAACTAAAGGTTCGTAACTTTAATCTCCTATATTAAACGTATATTTGTTATATGTAAACATAATATCAAGGTATAGCAATTTAATTAGTTGGATATAGAATATATTATAAACGTATATTTGTTATATGTATACATAATATCTAGGTATAGCAATTTTAATCTCCTATATTAAACTCCATTACCATTGCAAAAGTCACACCAGATTTTATATCAATGTGTATATATATTAAAGTATCATTATTACTATTACGCGCGATCCTGTTATCTCAATGGTATCAAAGCCAAGTAGGGGTGAAAATGAGCCGAGCCGAGCCCGAGCCTGCCAGAGCTCGAGCTCGGCTCGTTTCGAGCCTTAAATTTTAGGCTCGAGCTCGGCTCGTGGTATTTTATATAGGCTCGGGCTTGGCTCGAGCTCGGCTCGGCTCGAGCTCGGCTCGTTTATACGATTTGGCCATGAAAAGTTAAAAGCTTGGCTCGAGCTCAAGCTCAGATCATAATATATCTTTATTGAGCTCGTTAATAAGCTCGAGCTCGGCTCGTATATATGTTTAATTCTTAAAATACCATAATGTCGTTTAGGCTTGTGAGCCCAAACGAGCTTTGTATGTAAAGCTCGGGCTCGAGCTCGATTAATAAACGAGCTGCAACTTAGGCTCGAGCTCGGGCTCGAGCTTGTTTAGGCTTGACTCATTCGAGCTTTTTACCGATCCGATCCCGAGCTTTTCACGAGCGGCTCGACTCATTTCCACCCCTAGAGCCAAGTCTTCGCAGAGGTAATGGTATTGAATCTTAGAATAATGAATTTTCATTGTTTATATTTTGTTAACTTAAAGAAAATAGGTTGTGTATTAAATAAATATATGGCTGCGTTGGTAAGCCATCAGTCGGTTGGAATTAGCCGCAACGTGAATAGTAGTAAGACGGCCGTACCACGACGATATGGGGGTGTTCCCGTAGAACACATATTTAATTAATCATACATCTCAGTTTCTTGAACTTGACAAAATAGAAAACAAACTTTATTCATTATGAATAGGATCTCGAGACTATTATCAAATCAAAAAAGTGGTTCTTCTTCTGATATTGAAGATGAACAAGATCACGGTAATTCTATTGAAGTAGCTATATCTAATATAGAAAATAGTTTACAAAATTGGAGTATACCTAAACAAGATGTTAGAACTATATATAAAATTGGATCTTTTGAATGGTTTCAAGGTTATTCTATAAAAACTACAGAAAAAACATTACCTTTAGTTCAAAATCAACAAAGTATAAGATTATTATCTGAAAGTGTTCTTAGAGAACATAGAAAAACTTATAAATTTTTACATATAGGATTAGTTCAAATAGCTATAAAACCTATGACTAGATTAGGAATTGATGTTCCTACTCTTATTATGTTAAGAGATACTAGATTAGTAAAATTTCAACAGTCATTATTAGCTTTAGCAGAATCTAATATATGTAATGGTCAAATACGTTTTAATTGTTACCCAAATTATACAGTATCATTATTTGATAAAAATATTGTAGATGTTTTAACTTTAAATATAAAAACAAAAAATTTAGAAAGAATGGAAGGATCAGATCCCTTAGTAATATATAGAATATATTATAAAACTATGACTACTACTATAGAACCTCGTACTTTAATTAGATCACCTAAAAATGAAACTTTAATATTCGAAGCAAATTTTGAGCATTTTAAAGTAAGTATACCTAAAAGATTAAAATGGAATGAAATAACTCAAAATCAAACTTGGAATTTGGAAGATATAAGTCAACCCAAGCCTATAAAATTAAATATAGAAGTATCTAATATTATAGAACATACAGATGGAAGTGTAGAAATATCTTTTGGAAATAATAATATTGAATCAGGAAGACATTCAACGTATATTCCTGAAACCTCTAATATAGATGATAATGTATATCTTAGGAGAACTCAATCTATGAAATTTAAAGGAGTTGATTTTAATAGACCAATACCCCAACCTTTATATGAAGATGATAATAAAAGTGATGATACCTATAGACCAACTAAGTCAGAAGTTGATTATTATAAAGAAGAACAACTATGAGCGATACTAAATTACAAATAAAAAATAATAAAAATCAAGAGTATATTAATCAGCTAAGAGGTTTATATAGAAAAGAAAAATCCATAAGAATAGAATAAAAATATGCTGAAAATATGAAAAAGGAAAAACAAATATATTATGGTTTTCAAAATTATGATGTTAATTGGATTATAAAAGTATTACGAGATAATTTAAAGATCAATCATAGTATGATAAGAGTTGTAAGAACAAAGCTAATTATTTCTTGAAACAATTATGAGTTTATATCAATATGAACTTAAAAAACAAATAGTGCATTATCAAGAATCTATTTTAAGAAATAATAATAATATAGCAACTCTTAAAGAAGACTTATCAAATAATTATTTTATTAGCCGTCGAGTTCATTTAATTCTAATAAAAGATTTTTCCAATAATAATATTAAATTAAAATAAAAATTGAAAAGGGCAAAAAGACTAATTCATTAATCATGGAAGTTTCAAATTATACCTTTAAAATGGAAATACAAATTTTAAAAAATGAAATGTTTAATGATTATAATAATAAAAAGTTAGTTTGATATTATTTAACATTCGATAAAAGAGAAAGATTGTTACATGAAGTTGAATGGCAACTATATATTATTAACAATGAAGAAAATATTATATTCTTCTCATGGTTGGAGCTATATTGTATAAAAAATAACATAGAATTTCCCTTTAAAGAAAAAATAGAAGTAACTACTAATATAAATAAAACATATACTAATTTGGAAACAAATGAAACAGAAACAGGTATACATCCGCCCTATAATGATATAAAAATTAAAAAATGATCAAACGAATATGTAGGTATACCTTTATCCAAAAGAAATGAGGATGATAAAAAATCATTATCAAACATAATTAATCAAAATAATTATACTAATGAGATGTTAAATACTATAGGACAACAGCTAAATAGGATAGAAAATAACAATAATAGTAAAGAAGAACCTAGTACTTCGAAATCTAATGAAAAAATGGAAGAAAATCCTATATTTTTATACCATATAATATAGATACACCAATAAATTTAAATAAACAAAATGACATATTACGAGAAATAGAGGATAAATTGTCTAAATTTCACATAAATAGCAAGATTAATGTTATAAATAAAGACATATCAGATGACGATATATCAGAAATAGAGGAACAATTCAATGCTAATGAAATAAATAAAATAAAATATAATCCTTACACATCGAATAATACATATACTCAGAGAGCTGAAACAAGAAATTATTATTATAGGCCCTCACCACCATATTTACAATATGAAGAAAGACATACTTTAGTGCAGTCCAAATATGATGGCAGTTCACTATATGAATGGAATATATATGGTCAAACAAAATATCAGATATTAAATTTATTACAAGAAATGACCATGGCATCCAATGCTTACAAAGCAAATAATAATTCAGAATATAAAGTAGCTAGTATGTTACTATCTGGATTTATAGGTGGCTTAAGAGGATGGTGGGATTTTTATGTAACACCAGAAGAAAAATTAATAATATTAAACGCAAAGAAAACTATAATTAAAACAGAAAATAATTAACAAATTCCAACTGAAGAAGATGATGTAGTTAATACTTTATTATATGCTATATTAAAAAACTTTATTGGGAATTCAGCTGCATATCAAGAAAGAAATTCATCCATACTACTTAATCTAATTTGTAGAAAACTCCAAGATTTTAGATGGTATAAAGATGTATTTTTAGCAAAAGTCATGATTGCAATGAGGCTTATTGGAAAGAAAGATTTATAGCTGGATTACCAAAATTATTTGCTGAAAGAATACGAAACAAATTAAGTAATGAATATAACAATGCAATACCCTATAAACAATTAACTTATGGATAAATTATAAATCATGTAAATCAAGAAGGATTAGCTATATGCTCAGATTTAAAACTAAAGGCTAAAATAAAGAAAGAAGGTATTAATAATAGAAAAGAATTAGGAAACTTTTGTGAACAATATGGTTACGAACCACTAAAATTACCATCATATAATTCTAAAAGAATGAAAAAAGAATATAGACTTAAAAGATATAAGAAACCTAATAGGAAATATAAACAATATGAAAAACAATACGAAAAGAAAAATAAATACAAAAGAAATAAAAAATATTCATTCAACAAAGAAAATAAATATAAAGATACAATAATATGTTATAAATGTGGAAAACAAGGTCATACATCAAAAAATTGTTATACTAAAAAGAGAATAAATGAATTAAATATATCTGATGAACTTAAAGATCAAATTATTAAAATAATGATAAATGAAGATTCAAATGACTCTAATATTTCAGATTATGAAGAAGATGATATAAATATAGTAGAAAATGATTCATCTGAAACCAGCAGTGAGTCAGACGCATGTGAATGTATAGGAAATTGCACATGTGATTATAACGAAATAAATACTATAACTAATGAGAATGAAGAAGTAAAAATATTAAGGGAATTAATGAATAAAATTGAAGATAAAGATATAAAAAAGGCATATCTAGATAGATTAAAAGAACAATAAAAAAATAAAACTAACAAAGAAACCTTATTAATTGATAATGTACAAGAATACAATTTTAATGAAATATGTAAAAGATTTAATAAAGAAACAAAAACAGTAACAATTTCAGAATTGCAAGAAGAATTAAACATAGTAAAATCAGAAATAATTGTACTAAAACAAAAAATGAAAATTTTAGAAGAAAACAAAAAAGAGAAAACAGACAAAGGAAAACAAGAGGAAGGAACCTCTAATAATGAATCTATAATAAATCATATACAGAGTATTAATACTCAGAGATGGTATACTAAAGTAAATATTGTTATAAATGGAGAGTTCAAACTATCATTAATAGCTCTACTGGATTCTGGAGCAGATTTAAATTGTATACAAGAAGGGTTAATACCAACAGAATATTATGAAAAATCGTCACAAAGATTATCTTCAGCCAATGGGTCTAAATTAAGTATAAGCTATAAATTATCCAATGTACATATATGTAAGAATAATTATTGTTTCAAAACGCCTCTTATATTGGTAAAAAACCTAAGTTCTCAACTTATATTAGGACAACCTTTTATTACCCAATTATACCCTATTTCATCTCTAAGTGAAAAAAGACTTCCTACAAAAATATTAGGCAAAGAGATTACATTTGAATTCCTCTCCCCAGTCATAACCAGAGAAATAAATATATTAGAAAATAAAAAGAAACATGTGAAATATCTAATTAATGAAATATTTAATAAAAGAGTAGCAGGACAAGTACAAAGTAATATAATACAAAATAAAATAAAACAATTAGAAGAAAAGTTTAAAAATAATGTGTGTGCAACTATACCAAATGCTTTTTGGAAAAGAAAACAACATATAGTAGAATTACCATATATTAAAGGATTCAATGAGAAAGATATTCCTACAAAATCAAAATCTATACACATGTCTCAAGAACTAGAACAACATTGTAAGAAAGAGATACAAGAGTTATTAGACAAAAAACTTATAAGATCTTCAAAATCTCCATGGTTTTGTTCAGCCTTTTACGTTATTAACAACGCTGAAATAGAAAGTGGAGCACCAAGGTTAGTTATTAATTACAAACCTTTAAACAAAGTATTAGAATGGATAAGATATCCTATATCAAACAAAAGAGATTTATTGAAAAAATTATATGATTCAAAAATATTTTCAAAATTTGATATGAAATCAGGATTTTGGCAAATCCAAATAGAAGAAAAAGATAGATATAAAACAGGATTTAACATACCTTTTGGTCACTATGAATGGAACGTTATGCCCTTTGGATTAAAAAACGCTCCATCTGAATTTCAAAATATAATGAATGATATTATAAATCCTAATGATTTTGCTATAGTTTATATAGTTGATGTTCTAATATTTTCAAAAAATATAGATTAACATTTTAAACATTTAAATATATTTTATGACATTATATATAAAAACGGTTTAGCTGTTTCTCCAACTAAGATAAGTTTATTTAAATCTGAAATAAGATTTTTAGGACATAATATAGTTCAAGGAACTATTAAACCTATAGAAAGAAGTTTAGATAATAAATTTCCAGACGAAATTAAAGATAAGAAACAATTACAAAGATTTTTAGGATGTCTTAATTATATTCATGATTTCTTCAAAGATTTAGGAGTTATATGTAAACCGTTATATGACAGATTAAAAAAGGATTCTAAACCTTGGACAGAAGAACATAATAATATAGCTAGACATACAACAGAAAAAATAAAACATTTACCATGTTTAAATATACCTCATCTAGAAGCAAATCTTATAGTAGAAATTGATGCAAGTGATATAGGATATGTTGGAATATTAAAACAAAAATTAAAAAATGATTCAACCAAACAATTAGTTAGATATTTTTCAGGATCATGGAATGATACACAAAAGAATTATTCTACTGTTAAAAAAGAAATATTAAGTATTGTTTTGAATATTAAAAAATTTGAAGATGATCTATATATGAAGCCATTTTTATTACGAATTGATTGTTTATCTGCAAAATATATTTTAGAATAGGATGTGAAAATTTTGATTTCTAAACAAGTTTTCGCCAGATGGCAAGCTATTTTAAGCAATTTTGATTTCTCAATTGAATTTATTAAAGGAGAAAATAACTCATTACCAGATTTCTTATCAAGAGAATTTTTACAGGGAACATGACAAGTTCAGATAAGAAAATTACCGAAGCGTAAAGTCCCTAAAATTCCCTCTCCACCGTCTCCATCAAGAGAATTTACACCTATAACTCAGAATAGATTTATACCATTAACCCCTTATTCATTGTTTTAATAAATGTTTAAAATACAAAACATTGAGATATACTCCAATTTTATTATCTCAATGGTATCACCCCCACCGTCTCCATCAATGAGAAAGATAGTAGTAGTAGTAGTAGTAGTAGTTGATGCTGTTGCTTTAGGTACTGCCATGCATACAAACAGACTAGTGAAGAATACACTAGCAATACCAACTGCTAGTATATATGGTTTGTCATTATTATCATTATTATCATTATCATTATCATCATCATCATCATCATCATCATCATCATCATCATCATCATTATTATTAGGATTATTATCATCATTATTATTATTTATAAAAACATCACTTCGTTGTAATAACAAAAGGGTTTACAAGAAATTCGTGAGAAGCCGAGACACTAGTTGGGCTCCCACTCCTTTCTGGATACAAAAACTTAGTGTCACACCCCCAAAATATCGCAGCGGAACGATAGTGTCTTTGGGGTATGACGTCATAGCACAAAACATGGATACAGAAAACGACCTCTAAAATGAGACGTTTTGGAAAGTTTACCATTCGATTAAATAAAGTTGAAGTTTACAAAACATAAGATCCCAAAGTTTGATAATACATAAAGGATAACAAAACATGTCGAATGGTAATTGATAAAAACACAAGACTCCAATGTATGCATGTGACCCAAAAGCTCCATGAAATGCTATCGCCTTACGACCTGAGATAAACATGCTAAAAAGTGTCAACACAAAGGTTGGTGAGTTCATAAGTTTGTTGAAAATGATTTGAAAAAGTCTTTAAAGAATGTTGATGCAGCAAAGGCATCGTAAATCCATTCAGTTCCGAGTTCCGCCCATACAAAACTCGCAACCTATGTGTTCACAACCCATTGCCTAAAATAGAATTGTCAATCTTGTTTGTAAGTAGGACATATGTGCATACGATATATACATGTACTTAATGCAAAGAATCACAGCCAACTGAACCTCTTGACAAGTCTACATTGTTTGTTGTGTTTTATTGAATAACAGATTATATTCACCCAAGGTCAAGTCATCAGGGACCCAAGGGTGGGGGCGTCAGCCCGATAGTACTATCAATACCTCTCCGCCGGCTCCCGCAGGAGTTAACCAGTTTCTAAAGTATGTATGTTGAAGCATAATTGGAAACAAGTTTAGCACATTAAGGCACATATCGCAATAAACCACACATAATGTCCAAAGAGTATAAGAAGTATAGTGTAACACAATTGTATAAATGGTTTGAGTATTCGCAAGAGTAAAAACAAGTATTTAAGCATGAATCTCCCCCAAAGAGTTTGTAAGAATTTAAACGGGTAAAAGCGGGGTATGAACTCACCTGGTATGATTGATATGCTAACAAAATGAAGTGCACGAAAATGAGGCTCGGAAACTATCCGCGACCTAAAATGAATGATGCGCTCTAATATAAGTCATGAAACAATGTTGTGCATGCATATCCATATGTAATCTATACCACTTGTACGTTTTTGAAAATAGAATTTATCGTTGAAATATATGTTTATGACATCTCTTCATGTTTATAAAATACTTTACAAGTATATACGTTGAATCAACATTCTACGATAATCGTTTTGTGATTTATTGTGAAATTATAATTTTTCGTCGTAAAATAGTGTCGTTGAAATTTTCATGAAAGTGAATATACGGCCTCGAAAAGCTAGTCATAAAATGGTGCACGTCGAGTGTCAGGAAACAAACTCAACGGTTTTGGGAAGCTTGTATCATTATCTCAAAGTTTTAGCATTTAAGTTTTCATCCTAGAGGTCTCGATCATGGAGAAAAAAATATAGGTAAAGTATGGTACTTGTGTCCAAAATATTGTTTAAGGGTGGTTTCCGGCAAAGTTTAAGTGACCGTATTTTATTCGTTACAACTCCGCTTGACGAACGGTTGGACATTTTGGAAAATATGCTAGGCGAACTTACTTTTACTAGAAGACATCACGTTATAAAAAGTATTACATCCTTGTTAAAAACGACCCTCAACATGGTCACTTGTTGCCGTAAGGTTTGTCTAATAGAATTATATTAGTTTTTCTTATATAATAAAGTTACGGCAACTTTGTGTAAACGTGTATAATTTAATCGTTACAAGTCCGTTTTCTACGTTTTCTACATCCTTAGATTCGTATTAAAGTATACTAATATATTTTTGATAAGTCGACACATTTAATAACGCTTAAGCCTCATTTTTGACTCGTAAAGAGTGACATTTTCATGCTGAAATTTCTGAAATTTTTAGTTTTCGTCGTCAAACTTCAAAATAGCATAACTTTTTCGTTATAGCTCCGTTTTAACCCGTTCAAGCTGCCCGCGTTTCGTTTTAAAGTATCTTTTCCAAATATCTAGCCCAAAATATTTTACCAACTGTCGAATTTTCCCAGATTTAAAAATAAGATCAGACCGTTAACTAAAGTTGTCGAAATGAGTTTTTCACGCGCCAAACCTATTCCAACCAATTCAAAACAACTCTGAAGCTATTCTAATCCTACCATACACCTTCTTAGGGTGTCATGGGTTCCTAGGCATCACCAAAAGTGATATGTTACAAGGAGTAATTATAGGATGACATAAATATATATAACTCTTAAAATCAAAGAAAAAGTGGTATAAACATCCATAAGACTTGCATGTTTTTCTCAAATATGATGAAATGAACATAAAGTAAATATAAAATATGAAAATGAATATGAGATGCTTACTAGTTAACTTGATGAGGTTAATGAACAAAGGTTTTTCCTAATCACCCAAGGTTTTTATTTCAAAACCTTAACCAAGAGTGTAACTAGAGTGAAATATACTTGTCTTGAAAATTTTGGTGATGTACTCTTGAACCTCTATGGTGGCCGGTTTGTGTGGAGAAGAAGAGAAGAGAGAAAAATCTTTTTCACCTTGGATCTTTTGTGTTGTATGTGTATGTTGTATTATAAAATGTATATAAGGTAAGATATTTAGTGAAAGTATAGAGTGACTCATCCCTTGTGGGTCGGCAAACACAACAAAAAAAAAGACTAGTAGTTTGTTGTAGTTAATTACTTGTATGTATAAGTAAATGTGTAGTTATTCAATAATAATTAGTAACTTGTGTATTTATTTAAGTATTTAGGGTAGCGTTAGTTAAAAATAAATGTTAACGGGTCAAGATAAAATATATTGAAGTCATAAAAATTATAAAAATACATTTCTTGAAAGATTTGAGTGAATAAATATTTATCGGGTTGAATTTACGAAAACCGTCGTAATTATATAAACTTAACAATTTATATATAAAATAAATTTAAAACACTGAGTAAACTCATAATATTATTTTATGATCTTAATATAAGTATAAAAATATCTCGGGATAATTTTTGGAAGTATCGGATCAATTGCTCAAAATAATTAATTACGCGATAGCGTTTATTTAATAAGAAATTATGCGTTTAATGTGAAATGCAAAACCATGCATGAACTAATATGATGAATATTGAGTTTGAGAAATGACCGGAAATTGAGAATTGTGACAGTTAGTCTATGAAAAATAAATGCACCACTCTTGACATTATTTGAGTGGCTAACAGCAATGGTCTTGATGCTAGAAAGTGCATCCAAGGCCTCCACGTCAAGCTCTCCAAATGTTGAAAATGAAAATGGTATGAATTTGTAATCGTTGTCTTCACATTTAGACACATATTTCTTTTTCTTCTTCTCCACCGCATTACGCAAGGCTACCCCTGGAGCCCACAAAGACGCATCAATACCAACAAAGGGAGAGATTCCAGTCACATCCAAACATGCATCCTTCCCCTGGATCCAATTGAATAATAACAAGTCTGCAGGGCGTAGCTCTTTCCCATCCCGTGAAAGAAACCCCAATGGAGCCTCCTTTCGCACCTTGATCCTCACCTTGGAGCATATATCAACAAGAATATCACGTATCAGGTTATGCCTGAACTTCACACCCACTTCACTAGAATAGTGAACTGTGTTAGAATCGATGCTCGAGGTTGTTTAGACCTTATCTAGGACCACAATAACATTAAACAATAACACGCAGCCGAATACATCAAAACATAATTGTTATTGAACAAGGTTTCATCGTCATCATCTCCTACATTATTACAATCACAACCAATACAACCCCAATACTACCAGATCAATGATAGTACGTGTTATCTATCTATAAAAAGGAATCATGGATCCTTGAGGCTAACCAACTAGTCGACTAACACTATAGTCTAGGCGTTTACAAACTCACGCCCTAGACACACACATACACCTTTGGTGTTTTACATCTTGACACACACTAAAACCAATTCCCTGTATCTCTTTATATAATAAAGATACTAGGGTTACAAAGGGATAAGACTAAATAAATACAGAATATTAGAAAATCGTTTCTACATAATAAGAATATTTCCTGTATCTTTATTTCTTTGAAGCTTTTCCCCTTTGTCACCTTTAGTCCTTCAAGTTCCATTCTTGTCATAATGTAGCTTATTAGTTTTGCCATTATCAACTCAAAATAACGAACCCAACAATCTTCCCTTAGTTGAAAATTGCAAAACTACATGATGAATGAAACTCCCCCTTAAACCATGCTATACCATCAAGGATCTTCAAGTCGCAAATTTTCAAGTCGACTCTTCTTCCCCTTTTTGCCATTATCCACTAGGAGAAGCTAAGTAGAAGCAACTTTGATTTTAACCACCACGAACCAATATCATACAACTAGTCCATCCTTCTAATGCCTCAAGATACCCACCATGAAGATCACCAAAAAGCTTGCTGAAAATGAAATTAAGGAAAAAGAAATCCGAACCAGTAGTAAAATACCAACAAGTAGTAGCAAAAACCTTCACCCCAATGTAGCACATAAATGGTTAAGCATTTAAACATTAAGCTTCCCCTGAAACCCATATGTTAACCATTTAAAAGAACTTGTCGAATAACTAACCACCATAGAATCAAACACCAAGTAGTACCAGCCATGAACGATCACCAAATAGCTTACGAAAAATGACTACAATAGTATTTGAAACCAAGCAGTAGTAATCAAATGAAGATCAGTTCTTTGGTTAAATAGTAGAGACCATGTAAAAAGTGAAAAACTTCCCCTGAACATGAACATGAACATGATATCTACTTCAAGCAATGAACCTGACCAAATAATAAAATCATCATTATTAAACACCTGGTCTTGAATCATTACCAACCGTGTGTGTGTGTATCGTCCAAAATCAAAAGCCCAAAAACCAAAAATCTTGTGTGTGTCAACAATCCAAATCAGCCATCTCGCAAACGCATCCGAGAACCAAAAATAACCATGGACTATCCTTTACCAAACAGCGATCAAAGAAATTAATTCAAATACTTGGAAGACCACTACTCCACTTTCAATGCATACGAGGTTAACACAATTAATTTATTTGCTCTTAGGAATTATCCTCGTCTTCAATCAATCACATGAGTGTAAAAGCAAATAAAAGTCAAATCTTGTACAATAATGTACACCTCGTATCAGAAATTACACTGACCCATGGAATTAATTAACTTGCATGATCACCATCCAAGAATTTTCCACCAATGAGAATGTTAACATGCAATTGCTTCTAACCTTACAAATCAAACCCTCATGCATAATAAACGAAATGTCCATCAGCCATCGACCAATCAGAAGGAGTATTCATCAACCCACCATCCAATTCACATGCCCCTTATTGCACCATCAAAAACCCTGATCGCATCATGCTAAAAATACAATAATCATTCCTCTAGTAGCATAAACGAACAAGTAGAAACATGTAGGGGCAGTAAGCTAGATGTAGTAACGAATGAACTGGCAGTGGAAACGATTTAAAGCTAGCAGTGGTAACCATCGAACACTAGCAATGGTAAAGAGTATTGTAGCAGTGGTAACAAACTAACTAGCAGTGGAAACGAGACATGAGCAGTGGTAACATTATGCTAGTAGTGGCATATACCAAAATTAGCAGCAATGTAAATGTAGCAGTAGTATCTTTAACACACGTAGCAGCAGCTCCTTGTCGAATATTAAATAATATTGATGAACTTAAATGCATAACTGATTGCGCTGTTGTATCTTGAATGCATGCACGTTTAAGTTTCAACCAATCAGTTATGAACTTTATCGTGGAATACCAATATTTGACAAATAAAAAATTCTCCATCACCAATAGCAAGAATCAGTTGCAATATTGTATATCTCCATCATAAATTGACCAATAGCAATAATGAACTTCCTTTTGATAAACGAATCTTGTATCACTAATTGACTAATTGCAAAATCTTGAATCTTGATGATCTTATTCAGCCCCACCAAAGCACAATACAAACAATTAAGCAATAAACCCAAAAGAAAATAAAAATTCGAATTGTTACCCAGCAGCAAACTTCGACAATTAATAACTTTTTATTGGAAGCTCAGATCGACGATCCCTTCAGTGAAACGTTAGATTGATATATAGAGAACGTCCACCAAAAATTTCGTCACGATCCAACGGTTAACGAAAAAGTTATGATAGTTTCAAAACAGTGCTGCAGAAGCATTACGAAAATTGTTTAGATTCGAATTTTTCTTCTTCTTCAAGAAACCTTGCGAAAACCCAGATATCAAGAGCAACCCGCTCTGATACCACATATTAGAATTGATGCTCGAGGTTGTTTAGACCTTATCTAGGATCACAATAACATTAAACAATAACACGCAGCCGAATACATCAAAACATAATTGTTATTGAACAAGGTTTCATCGTCATCATCTCCTACACTATTACAATCACAACCAATACAGCCCCAATACTACCTGATCAATGGTAGTACGTGTTATCTATCTATAACAAGGAATCATGGATCCTTGAGGCTAACCAACTAGTCGACTAACACTATAGTCTAGGCGTTTACAAACTCACACCCTAGACACACACACACACATTTGGTGTTTTACATCTTGACACACACTAAAACCAATTCCCTGTATCTCTTTATATAATAAAGATACTAGGGTTACAAAGGGATAAGACTAAATAAATACAGAATATTAGAAAATCATTTCTACATAATAAGAATATTTCCTGTATCTTTATTTCTTTGAAGCTTTTCCCCTTTGTCACCTTTAGTCCTTCAAGTTCCATTCTTGTCATAATGTAGCTTATTAGTTTTGCCATTATCAACTCAAAATAACAAACCCAACAAACTGCATGATCTCCCCATTGGTCCATACGATGCACATTACAGCTCGAATAAGGACTACCTTCAGAAAACATAGGTATAGTAAGCCTATAACAGAATACCGAACGAAATTGGTGATGGTTCATCCTCTGGCCCAACCCATCAATAGGTATGGTGAATAGGAAATCTTATGCATGTGAGGCGCATATGCTATTGAGGATAGCCACTTGTCTTGGACTTAACGAATACTTGGAAACAAGATCTTTCTCAATGACACCAAAGTAACACTTTGCCAAGGTTTTCATCATATGAGGGGCAGGAGCGTCAGTGGTGACATATAGCACGTCTATGTTACAAGCAATGTTGAAAGAATCAAGAGCATATTGAAATGAAGGACCATGAGAATTAATATCAGTTTTTATCAATATCTTGTCCTGTAGATCACTCGTTTGCATACGGGAGGCGAGGAAGGCGTATTGGATAATATCGTACGCAGTGGGGATGCCAAGCCCGCCCATATTGATTGGGAGAGTGGCTAATTGCCTCTGTCCATCACCAAACCCTGGTCCTGAGGCTGTAATAATCTTCTGCAATGAAGCACGTAACATCCGGTCAACCTGAACTTGGGCCTCTCGTAGGTACAAAGGGGAGCATGTCCTCAAAGCATAAGATAATTTTGCAACCCCGACAAAATTGCGAATGTTGGGTTCAGTAAATACCCAAACCCCTTAATCTAGGATTTGAATAGAAAATACCCTAAGTGTTTAGGCCGTTAAACACTAACAGGTCACTGAATGCATAGCCTCTCAGTGAGCCATCTTCAGGATACTCAGTTTGAGGCAAAGAAGAAGTCTCTACACTCAGTAAGGCGGAACTTAAAGGGTGAAGACTGAGTCAAGAAGAAGATGGTGGATTCAGTGAGTGATGACAATAACTCACTGAATCCCTAAACTCCTCACCAGCTACTTACACTGAAGACAAACTGAAGTAGAAGGTTGAAGGATATGAAGACAGAAAACTGAGCGCGATAAGGCAGGATAAGTTTGAATCAAATAAGACGAAGTCTGTATCAACCAAAGTCAACTTTCCCAGAATGGCAAACTATCAGGCTCAATGTCATCACTGACTTATGGAAAGCTGCCTTGTCTCTTACTTGATATAGTCTTTGTAAAGAGAGACAAAATACATCAGTATTTTGTCTTCTGCAAAATGTCAGTTTGTCACTTAGGATAGAGTTAAAACTCATACTTATATAAATAGCATAAGAGATGGAGTGAAAGATCAAGCTTGTAAATTGTAAAACACACACACACACAAGCCATCTTTCACTCCTCCAAATACAACTCAGTCCCTGAGATAACTCAGTGGTTCCATAGTAGTTGTGTTCAGACTTAGCCTGAACTTAGTGAGGAGTACCAACCTTTGTCATTTCAATCCCAAGTACTATTCCGCAAGTACTTGGGTAATGTATTCTTTTTGATTGATTTCTAATAAAGAATATTATGTTGAAAATTTATCAGTGTGTTTTGCTTACATCTTACTTCAGTCATTGATTCACTATTATCTGTTTTTAATACTTTATCTGTTTTTACGATAGTGAATAGGGAACAACAAGTGGTATCAGAGCTGAGCTGATTATAAAACATTTTTTTAAGCCGCTCTAAAACGTTTTTAAACCATGATCCTAATGGCTGAAATTGATGTACCCTAACTAGTTGATAAAAAGGGTGGAGCTTATTCAGCTGTTGCCCCTAGACTTGAAGTTGGTAAATTCAACAAATGGAAAAAGCGTATGCTTTGCTATTTGATTGGGATGGAACCTTATTATATCAAGTGTATAAATGAAGGTCAATTTATCCCAAAGACTGCTGAAGGTTTGCCTAAACCTGAAGCTCAGTGGACTCAGGATGAGAGGAGAGTGGTCAACCAGGACCAAAGACTCAAAAGTATCATCATATCATGTCTTCCTGATGATATTATGGAGTCAGTTATAAGCTGTAGTACAGCTAAACAAACCTGGGATGACCTAGTCCATAGTCATGAAGGCCCATCTGATACCAAGGAAAACAGGATAATGGACCTGAAACTTGAGTATAACACCTTCAGGGCTAAGGACTCAGAAACTCTGTCTCAAACTTACACCCGGTACAAAACCTTGCTAAATGAACTGTCAAATGATGGTGTCAAGTTGTCCAAACATGAAATCAATGTTGGTTTTGTCAATAGTCTTCCTGAGAAGTGGTTGAATTTCTCTCAGGGACTTAGGAATGCTAATCATATCCAGAATCTCGAACTTCCTGAAATTTATGGGAAATTTGTCTATGAGGAAAACCTCATCAACAGACGATACCCTGACTTAAAGAAGTCTCAGGAAGTCAAGAAGTCCCTGACCACCACTTCAACACCAATATCAACTGCTTTTTATTCTAACAATGTGGTTCAAGATTTCCAGAAAAATTCAGATGATGAGCCTGATGAGAGATCAAGTGAGGAGTACCTAAATGACCTGAACGTTGAATTTCAGGAAAGGGCACTCCTTGCTAACTCTCGGAGGTTTATAAAAAGAAACAAAGGTTTTTCAAATGCTAAAGCAAATGAGGACACTGAATGCTTTAAGTGTCACAAAAGAGGTCATTTTTCAAAAGACTGTTTTTCAAAAACAATTTATGAACCCTCTTATAAACCATCAGGGTCAAATCAGTCCTCAGGCTTTAGCAAATTTCAACCTAAAATCTATCAGTCTCATCAAAATTTTCAAAACAAATCTGATCATAACAAAACCGTTGATTTTGAAGCTAAGTATAGGAAAGTCAAAGCTAAGCTTGCATTGCTTGAGGCCAGTCCCTCAGAAACAACAAAAAGTGTTCAATCTGTGCAGGGTAAAAACAAAGGCCTTGTTGCTGAAACCTTCGACTGGGATGAAGAGCCAGTCTCATCTGATGATGAAATGGTGCATGTCAGTGCACTGATGGCCCTCTCAGAAGAGGACAAGCTAGCTGTTGGGAAAAATCATGCCAGGAATGGAGAGTGGGTCAACATCACAATGAAGAAGGTAAATATTTTACTTTCTATGGATGACGACTCTGATTGGCAGTCCTATATGAACTATATCAATGTTGACCTTAAGTTTGTAGAAGAGCAACGATTAAATCTTTTTTCAAAATATAACAAGCTAAGTTTTGAACTAAACAAGTGTAGGGATGAACTGCTTCTTTTAAAACAAAATAAGCTTGAGGCTATCACTTTTCAAATTCAAAACACTGAATTAGTTAAAAGAAATCAGGCTCTTCAAGATGAACTTAAGAAAGAAAAGGATATCATTGCTAGTTGGACTGCTAAGAATCCAAGAGTCTTTGATGCTGTGGGAGCCCCCAGTAGCAAAAAGAGAGTCACAGGTGAAGATCATCTCCCTGACTCTCACAACAAAGACCAGTCTCCCAAACCATTTATGTCTGGTGGCATGATTACCAATGTGTTGACTATTCCCAAGCCCTGTGATTGGATTGAACGGGTTAATCCTGAGAGTAAGCTTCCAAATTTCAATTTTGGAAGGATTCTAGAGCCTGAAAGTCAAGCTCTAAAGAGCATGCTTGGACTCCCTGATGTGCCCAGTAGTACTGAACACATCTCTGAGTCTGAAGCAGAATCTCAAGCACCACTTCCACCCCTGGAACCTCTTCAGGGTGCTGCTCCTAGCTCTGAGCTTACTCCATTACAATTCAATCCACACTCACCAAAAGAAAGGTCTGGACTTGGTAGAACCATCCTGAAAAGACCATCAAAACCAATTCAACAAGAATCTACCCCCACTGAGACTTCCACATCCTCTGTCCCCACTGAAGCTGACCAAATTCAGCAACTGACTGAACTTGTGAGGAAGCTAACTGATAAGATGGAATCCATCAAAAAAGTCCCTGAATCAATCAAGGAAACTAAGTCAGCCTCCTCTAGTTCCTCAAAGTCAAAAGCCACCACCAAACCCAAGCAGAAGTGTGATCTATGCCACTATACCAGTCATACCACTGACAACTGTTATAGAATCCTTTTTTGTATGATCTGCAAAAAGGATGATCATAGAACTTCTGATCACTTACAATATGTAAGTTCACTCAGTAAAGCAAACTATACCAAAGTTGGTCATCAGTATGCTTCAACCTCCAAATCTGCTCAAAAGTTTAGAGCAAAACCCTTTCCTCCTTGCCCACACTGTGGCTTTAATGATCATCATCCTGATGATTGTCTCATGAACACATGCTTTGATATTTGCGAAAATCCAGCTCATGAGACATCCCAGCATGATAGTGTCATCCAAGCAAGGAGAAGTTCCAAGCAACCCAGAATCACTGAGTCATCCCCAGTCTCCAAATGCAAAACCTGTGGTAGCACAATGCACTCAACGACTGACCATGAGTCAAAGGACAAATTCAAACAGACCTTTAGGCCCAAGCCCACTAGTATGTGGGTCAGCAAGAGAAACTAATCCAGTTTACTATTTGTGTAGAGACATGCCAGGGAGCCTATTTGGCATCTAGATAGTGGATGCTCAAGAAGCATGACTGGTGTTAAGGAGTATCTGCACAAATATGTAAAGGAACCAGGACCCAAGGTAGTATTTGGTGATAACTCATCATGTCCCATTGAAGGTTATGGTTCAGTATACTGCAATGGAATAGTTTTCTCTAGAATAGCTTATGTCAATGGTCTCAAATACCATCTCATCAGTGTCAGTCAACTCTGTGATGCAAAGTACATTGTGCAATTCAATGACAAACAAGGCACTGTTTTCAATGCCAACAAAGAAGTTGTTTTGATAGCTCCTAGAAGAGATGATGTTTATGTCTTAGACATGTCAACACTCTCTCAAAATGGAACTTGTCTCTTTACCAAAGCCACTGAAACTATCAACTGGCTGTGGCTCAAGAGACTCTCACACTTAAATTTCAAAAACATCAACAACTTGGCAAAACAAAACATGGTCCTTGGCTTACCATCACTGGTTTTTGTAAAAGATAAACCATGCTCAGCCTGTGAAAAAGGCAAACACCAAAGAGCATCTTTTAAAACAAAACAAATTTCTCAATCAAAAGCTGCCTTCACCTCCTGCATATGGATCTCTTTGGACCAGTCAGTCCTAGATCAATCCAGCATGAGAAGTATACACTTATCATTGTTGATGAGTTTTCAAGATACACTTGGGTATACATTCTTTCCAAAAAGAGTCAGGCAGCTGATACTATAATGTCTTTCATCAGGAACATTGAAAACCAGAATGACATTACTGTTGAACAAATCAGAACTGACAATGGTACTGAGTTCAGAAATGAAGAGTTTGAGAATTTCTGTGATGAAAAGGGAATCTCCCAAAAATTTGCATCTCCTTACACCCCTGAACAAAATGGGGTAGCTAAAAGGAAAAACATAACTCTCATTGAGGCTTCCAGAACTATGTTAAATGGCTCAGCTCTATCAAAACATTTCTAGACTGAAGCAGTCAAAACAGCCTGTTACACTCAAAACAGGTCAATCATTGTCAAAAGACATAACAAAACCCCATATGAGATATTCAAAGGTAGACTTCCTGATATCTGCTACTTTCATGTGTTTAGATGTCATGTGTTTATTCATAACCACAAGGATCATCTAGGCAAGTTTGATGCTAAAGCTGATGATGGATACTTTCTAGGTTACTCACTGATCTCTAAAGCCTTCAGGGTATTTAACACAAGGAGATAACAAGTTGAGGAAACCTTTCATGTCACCTTTGATGAGAGTTCTGAAAGCATCAGGTTCACCAACACCTCAGTGGAGGAAATAGGAATTGATAACTCTTCAAGATATCCTCCTAGTGAGTATAACACTGAAATCAATTCCTCATACCAAGCTGATGCTGACATCTCATATTATGTCTTCCCTCACAACTTGCCCCAACCAATTATCAGTGAATTCATTGATAATCAATCAGTCCCTGCTGGGATTGGTAACACTGAACCAAATGTTCAGGAACCTGTGATTCAAGAACCCCAACCTGAACAAGACATCTCAATAGATGATCTTAATGATTCTGTGGCTCCTGCACCTGAACTCACTCCTGAGTTTCCAGTGACCTCTTCAAGCTCAGATCCTAGACCACAAAGTAAGTGGACAAAATCTCAGGACATTGAGCTTGTAAACATCATTGGTGAACCCACTGAGGGCATGCTTACAAGAAGCATGGCTGCTAAACTAACTGCAGCTTTAGCAAATGAATGTCTATCTGCTGATTATCTATCAGAAATAGAACCCAAAAGTGTCACTGAGGCTCTTAAACACCCAAGCTGGGTTCAGGCCATGCAAGAAGAACTTCAATAGTTTGATGAAAACAAGGTCATGACCTTGATCAAATGTCCTCAGGATGTCATTGTCATAGGAATGAAGTGGGTTTTCAGAAACAAAACTGATGAAAATGGCACTGTCATTAAAAATAAAGCCAGACTTGTAGCCAAAGGTTACAGTCAACAAGAAGGCATTGACTATGATGAGACATTTGCTCTTGTTGCAAGAATGGAAGCCATCGGGATCTTCCTTGCATATGCTACCTGCATGAACTTCAAAGTTTTCCAAATGGATGTAAAAAGTGCATTCCTGAATGGTGAACTCAAAGAAGATGTGTATGTTCAGCAACCTCCTGGCTTTGAGAATAGTGAGTTCCCTGACTATGTCTGCAAGCTTGATAAAGCCCTTTATGGACTAAAACAAGCTCCCAGGGCATGGTATGAAACTCTCTCAGCCTTCCTGATTCAAAACAAGTTTGTCAGAGGAAAGATAGACAACACATTGTTTATCTACAGGACAAAACAAGATGTGATACTAGTCCAAGTATATGTTGATGACATCATCTTTGGCTCAACAAACTACACTCTTTGCAAACAGTTTGAAAAACTGATGACAAAGAAGTTTGAAATGAGCATGATGGGTGAACTCACATACTTCCTTGGACTACAAATCAGGCAAACTGATAAAGGAATCTCCATCAGTCAAGAGAAGTACACCAGAAATCTCTTGAAGAAATATGAGATATCTGACTGTGCCTCAGTGAAGACACCAATGGTCCCTCCTAACAACCTTGGACCTGATCTCACTGGCAAATCAGTCAATCAAACCCATTTCAGAGGGATTGTTGGCTCACTGATGTATCTAACTGCTTCCAGACCAGACATACAATTCTCAGTCTGTCTAATAGCAAGATATCAGTCCAATCCCAAAGAATCCCATCTCACTGCAGCCAAAAGAATACTCAGATACCTGAAGGGAACTCCAAGCCTTGGACTCTACTATCCAAAGTGCTCAGGGTTTGATCTCAAAGGATATTCTGACTCTGATTATGCTGGCTGCAACATGGACAGAAAAAGTACCTCAGGGTCCTGTCAATTTCTTGGAGGAAAACTGGTTTGTTGGAGTGCTAAAAAGCAACAATCAGTGGCTATGTCTTCAGCTGAAGCTGAGTATGTGGCTGCTGCAGGATGCTGTGCCAATGTTTTATGGATGAAAAGTCAACTCAGTGACTATGACATCCATTACAAAATGGTACCCATCTTCTGTGACAACACCAGTGCCATTGCAATCTCCAACAACCCTGTCCTTCATCAAAGGACCAAACACATTGATATCAGATATCATTTCATCAGGGACCACATAATGAAAGGAGACATAGAGCTTCATTTCATCCTTACTGAATATCAACTTGCTGATATCTTCACCAAACCCTCAGATGAACCTACCTTCAGAAGACTGAAAGCTGAATTGAGAATGCTAGATATTGAAAGTTAACAACCTAAAAACTAATCCCAATCTCCGTAAGTTTTCTCTGAAATGATTCATCCTCCCTGAACAATACCCCAAAACAACCATCTCACTGAATGAGTAAGACTCATTCAGGGACCCTGACAGTTGATATTGAGCATTGAATGAGTAACTAAATGCTCCAAGTATCAGTTACTTAAATGTCCTAGGTTGGTAACCATGCCAATTTAATATAGGAATATATGTCTCTTTGTCTTACTGTCATCCATGTCAAGGGTCCCTCAAAAACTTACCTCATCCCACTTGGCATTAAATGCCTCCTCTCACATGAAATATCCAGTGGATATTTTATTACTGCAAAAGTGCACTTTTACTGTGCACTGCAACTGTTTCCTTGAAAACCGGGATTTTACTGCGGGTAGTGGAGTGGTGGCATTAAATGTGGAAATTCAAAACGTTTTCAAAAACTGACTTTACAAATCCCCACTTATGCACATTTTACCCCTTTTATCACTCTATAAATACCCCTCTCAAAAACACTAAAAACACACACAAAGATTTTCTGCAACTAAACTCTGTCAAAATCTCTTCTCAAAACAAGAAATCTTTGTGTTATTTACTCCTCAAACAAGTTTTTCACTAAAATCTTCTCTGTAAACATTTACAAAAGGTTTTTCACTACAAACTTAAGAGATTCAAACTCTTTGATTGTTCTTGTCAAGATATTTTTTTCAAAACCCTAAAACCTTTTAATGGAAATGGCAAGAACACAATCTCTTCAGTTTGCACCACAGTGAGTAGGGGATCTCAGTAATGTTGAATTTAAAACTAACAATGTTATAGGAAATTTTGAATACCCCCAAAATGTCCCAGCCTATAAGGACATAATGAAATTTTTATTCAACTGCCCACTGAAAATGGCCTTTGTTCAGTGTCCCTCTATACTGTACCAAAACCTCCTCAGGGAGTTTTGGGCAACAGCTGTGGCCTTTGACCCGACACCCTCTACTGATGAGAATAACCTTAGACCACTCAGGGAGTATCTCATCAGGTTCAGTCTTTTTAACGGGGAACAGTCAGTCACCCTGGACTATAAAACTTTTTGTACTTCAACAGGGTTAGACTATAATAATGGAGTCTATGTTGCCCATCCTGAACCCTCCACAGTTAAGGATGGGTTAAAACAAATTGTTTTAGATCCAAAGTTTTTGGACAGAACCCCAGTCACCAAGAATTCATTTCCTGTGGCTTGGAGGATCCTGTTCACTTTTGTGATTCAGGTCCTCGGCGGGAACCACTCATCCACTGAACAAGTTAACTCTATTCAGTTGATGATGGCATACTGCTTGATGAATGGGGTCACTGTCGACATTGGGGAGATCATTTACATTGATCTCGTAACCAAGCTACAAGGCAAAACTAGGACAAAACACGTTTCGTATCCTAGGTTTGTCTCTTGTGCTTTGCAAGTGTTACTGGGTTGTAATTATCCTCAGGAACAAAAATATTGTGCTTTACCTGGCATCCTGAGTCAATCTAATTTTCAAAAGGACCCACCCTTTGACACTAATATCGAATTGACGGCCCATATGGTTGCTGTAAACAACCAGAGGGACTCAGTGTCTCCTAACCCTGATCCTAAAAAGAGAAAGGGGAAGTATCAGACTGGGACTAAGACCAAACCCAAGTCTCAGGGCCCTGAGGCTTCAGGAACACAGCCCAAAAGGCAAAAGAAGCCCAAGACTGATCTGCCACCCACTGGAGACCAAGCAACATCCACCCCGGTGACAACGAAGGACACTGATAAATCACAATCAGTGCCCTTGGTCCCAACTACTACTCCCCAAGATCCAGAGGGAAACATACAACCCGCTGGTAGGGGAGCGCCTTCCACAACGCCCAAGGATGACATTCGCAAATCACAGCTTTTGTCTGAGGGCCAACTGAATGATCCCAAAGACTCAGAGGGAACTGAACAACCCGCTGATAGGGATCTAACTGCCACTGACTCCGCCAAAGGCACTGGGAAACACCCACCAGTGTCTCAGGGGTCACAGGGGGACAAAGACTCGGAGGGAAAGAAACAACCCGCCGATACGGAACCCACCACCAATCCTGACTCCGGAGAAGGCACTGGGAAACGCCCACCAGTGTCTGAGGGGTCACTGGGGGACAAAGACTCAGGGGGAAACATACCACCCGCTGATACGGAACCCATCACCACCACTTTGTTAACTGTTGCTGAGGTCACTGATATCTTATTTTCTGATGATGAACTTGCTGACAGTGACGATGAAATACTTTCAGCAGGGGAAGACATGGACGCTGAGATTCAACCACCTGAACAAGAATCTCAGCCTGATCCAACGAAGCCTGAGGAGTCACCTTTTCAAGCTGATGATAACTCTTCTGCTTCCCCAGACTCTTCATCATCTGATGAATTCAAAGGGTTTGACAATGTTCTTCCACTGACTGAAAGACAGCTGGTTAAGTGGATCACAAAGGCTTCAAGGAAGCTATATTCTGGGGTCACTGAAACATTGTGGGATCAACACACTGAAGCTGCTGCCAGCTATGTTGATCTAAAGTCTGATGTGCTCACTTTCAATGCCAACACTGATGAACACAGGGATTTCATGTACCAACATCTTCATAGACTGGATGAAAACCTGGTTAAGTTTCTCAAGCATCTTCAGACTTGTGGCGTTACAATTGATGAAATCAGGGATGCTGTCAAAGAAGACCCAGCACTCAACTCTAAAGTGCTGGAGGCTACTGAGGCTTACTTGAAGAATTCCTCAGACCTCACTGAACTAATCAATATGCTAAAGTCTGCCAATGTTCAGGGTCTTCAGTCTTCGGTTCAGTCTCTTCAGGCAACACTGGGTTCTTTGGATGCTCAGGTGACCACTTTGGCTAAGGCATCATCTTCAATGGCTTGGAATCTTGGGCCAAGAATGACTGCCTTGGAACTCTCTCAGGCTACTCTGGCAGAAAAGGTCACTGGTCTTCAGAAGGATACATCTGAAATCAAGGCTATGGTCACGGAGATCTACCAAGCCTTCAGAGGTCAAGCCACCCAAACTCCCCCAGTGTCAGAGACAACTCTTGCTCTCAATGAAGCTGCCGCAACAGTTGAGGGGGAGAAGACCACTGAAGAGACTTCCTCTTACACTGAGGGGGAGCCAGCTCAACCAGTCTCTGCTGTACCAATTTCATCAATCCCACCTATTTCAACAACACTCATATCATCAGTCCCACCAACATCTATAGCAACATTAACAATGACAATGACTACACCCATAACAACAACACCACCCTTGGTAGCATCATCTTCCTCAGGCCAGGATAAAGGAAAAGGCATAATGCAAACTCTTGAGCCTGAGAAGATCCCTTACATGATCAACAACACTGAGTACCTGCTCACACCACAACAGCTAAGTGCCTATCTTGCAAAGGAAGAAAGGAGAAAGAAACTAGCTGAGGAAGAGAGAAAGAGCAAAGAAGCACTGGTACAAGTCATTGCTGAGGAAGCTGAGAATATGGGAATTGATCCAAAGAAGCTTCAAAAGGGTCAGGCAGGACAGAAGTTCAAAGATGCTCAGGCAGCTCAAATGGCTGAAATGAGAAAGCAGTTGGAAGAAAGAAACAGGAAAGCTGCAGCCATCAGGCAAGGAAGAATTGACCACTACAACTGGTCAATGACAAGCAGAAGGCTGCCTGAGAAAATCACTGATGTCAGAATCATCCCCAAGTCTAAATCACTGGAAATGAATGTCTGCAGGGGGGATGATAAAAGACTCTTCGAGGTTCATGATCCCCTGAAATTCACTAACTTTGGGATCACTGAACTCAATGAGCTTGGTCCAATCATTGAAAAGAAGCAGAATGCGGTGGTTAGGGAGCTGATGAAAATGCTCAGCAAAAGGTATGAAAGACTAAGGGATGCACCAACACAACTGGGGATTCAGCCTGCCTTAACTGCACCTCAAGGATCTCAACCTCAATCATCATAGGGCAAATGAAAGAGGGTTGAGTTCCAGCCTGAGATCAAAGTGCCTAGACTTGAATGCAACAGGGAGCCACCTAAAGGTGTAAAGTTTGTCAACTGTCTTTGCATAGAAGAGCCTGAAAGAGGACTCTTCTTCATTGATGTCTATGGAAACCCAGCATTCCAAAGGTAGAGTGACATTGATCTTGCAGGAGTGTCTACAATGGCAAGTTATCTTCCAGTGGCCTCTCAAATCCAAACTCCAGCAAATGTCAGGTTCTGCAAAGACCTGAATGCCAAGATAAGAGAGCACCCTGACAAAGAAGCACTCCTTAAGAAGAAGCCAAAGCTTGAAGCACTGGGAATCCACCTTGATTGACATCATTTTGTTTTATCCTTGTGTACTAGTGATAGGAACCATGTAATGTGATCAATAAAAGATGTATGTTTTGTTAAAATACTCAGTGTTCCTTATTCTTTTCATTAGTACATTCAGTGTAAGCAGAAGCCATTTGCTCACTTACACTGATCAAACACTTAGGCTATTTGTATATCCAAATAGGGGGAGACTGTTGGGTTCAGTAAATACCTAAACCCCTTAATCTAGGATTTGAATAGAAAATACCCTAAGTGTTTAGACCGTTAAACACTAACAGGTCACTGAGTGCATAGCCTCTCAGTGAGCCATCTTCAGGATACTCAGTATGAGGCGGAGAAGAAGTCTCTCCACTCAGTAAGGCAGAACTTAAAGGGTGAAGACTGAGTCAAGAAGAAGATGGTGGATTCAGTGAGTGATGACAATAACTCACTGAATCTCTAAACTCCTCACCAGCTACTTACACTGAACACAAACTGAAGTAGAAGACTGAAGGATATGAAGACTGAAGAATGAGCGGGATAAGGCGGGATAAGTTTGAATCAGATAAGACGAAGTTCGTATCAACCAATGTCAACTTTCCCAGAATGGCAAACTATCAGGCTCAGTGTCATCACTGACTTATGGAAAGCTGCCTTGTCTCTTACTTGATATAGTCTTTGTAAACAGAGACAAAATACATCAGTATTTTGTCTTCTGCAAAATGTCAGTTTGTCACTTAGGATAGAGTTAAAACTCATACTTGTATAAATAGCATAAGAGATGGAGTGAAAGATCAAGCTTGTAAATTGTAAAACACACACATAGAAGCCATCTTTCACTCCTCCAAATCAACTTAGTCCCTGAGATAGCTCAGTGGTTCCATAGTAGTTGTGTTCAGACTTAGTCTGAACTTAGTGAGGAGTACCAACCTTTGTCATTTCAATCCCAAGTACTATTCCGCAAGAACTTGGGTAATGTATTCTTTTTGATTGATTTCTAATAAAGAATATTATGTTGAAAACTTATCAGTGTGTTGTGCTTACACCTTACTTCAGTCATTGATTCACTATTATATGTTTTTAATACTTTAACGGTTTTTACGAGAGTGAATAGGGAACAACAGCGAAGAAGAAAGAGCTCACATTGGGGATCATTAAGTTTAAGAATTGCCTCCATTAGCGAGATAGTTTTAGAGACCTTTTTAACATCCAGATCCTGACAGAAGCTTTCATCCAAACTAACTGAACCACCAAGAAGTTTGACACCATTGGCCGGACAAGAGATATTTATAGGAAAAACACCCTCCCCCTGTTTCTGGGATCCTCCATCGACCAGAAGAGTTCAGTCTTATCAACATTCAAAAACAAACCTCAAGCTGGAACATCCGCCATAATAATGTCCAAGGCCATGGCAACCATGAGGGTATCCCCAACCAGAGTACCATCATCGAGATACCAAGCCTGGAGGGTAAGCTCACAATACTGATTAATAGTCTGGATTAAGGGGTGCAAAGCCAGGGCAAATAATAAAGGGCCTAGCGGATCCCCTTGTTGAACCCCTTGACAAGACCACATGATAGAATCATCATAATAAAGTCTAGCAGGTCTGGCATAACAAAATTCAACCCAAGGAGCAATAGAAGGGCATCGCAACCTAGTCTCCTGAAGTAAGACGCTCCTGTTGACTAGATTGAAAGCATTCTTAAAATCCACCAACAGCATAGAAGACCCAACTTCGTAGCCCATAAACTCGACGAGCCTATTCACAAAATGGAGAACAGCCTCACACCCACTAGGAACGCCGACACCAAATTGAAAATCCTGTAAATAAGAATTCATAGAGTTGCCAATTGAAGAAGAAGCGGCCTTAGAAACAAGCCTGCGCCACACCGTGCCGACAGCAATAGGGCGTATGCCTCTACCCGGCTTGACCAAAGGGGTCAAAGGGGCACTAGCAATGTACTCCCCTAATAAAGCAGGGCACTTTCCGCTGAGGAACAGGTTGACAACTCCGGTGATAGAACCCAGCAGATCGTCAGCAATAGCATATGCAACCACTCCCAAAATATCCATTAAGTGTTGTGCTCTGAGCCCATCCCGACCACATGATGTCCCTTTTGGAAAGTTGCGGATCCTATTTAACACCAAATCCTTATGCACAATAAGAGCATCTTCACCTAGAGGAGAAGATGAAAAAATAGGAGGTGGGGCATAGAGGTGTTTGGCCTCTAACTCAAGCAGAGTATCAGATGTAGGTGGGGTAACACCAGAGGACGTAAGCACCTTAATAGCATCGGTAAAGTACCCGTCCCCTAGTTTACGCTTGCATTGAACCAAGTTAGCTACATCCTGATCTTTGGGGTTTTTCACCCTACCGAGGGATGGAGTAACTCCAGCTAAACGTTCAATCACCAACCTAATCCTGTCAACAGGATCCCTCCATCAGAGAATAGCCCGCGAAATACTTTCAAACTGACACCGTTCTTGCTCTCTATATCGTCGTTGAGCTCTATTAGTTGGCACGAAGGTAGTCAAAACACAACATGGTAGGATAAGGAGTTGCACCCATACTGAAAAATCCCCCGGGCTCGCAAGGACCTTTTCTAAAGCATTGCGAAAAGTCTTAGCAAACCCGAGTCGTAGCCTGGGGAAATACATTTAACCGTTCGTAACTTCTTTAGGAAAACCCAACCAAGAAGGTTGATGTCAAAGCAATCTGACTCAATCGCATGTGAGAGTATCTAAGGGTCGACTCAATCATCAACAGTATTAGCCGATACAACAACAACGCCATTAACAGAATCCAAAATAGGCATGGGAGGTGCAGGGATGCCATAGATCGCAACTTCATTAAAACTAGGTGCTAGAACCACTTCCCCGTCAGCATGCTTACAATTTTTACTAAAAGTGTGGGTGTAAAGACACACCCCACAAAGCCAAACCCCTGCCTCATGAAGTGCCTGGTCAAGTGCAGAAAATAAAGAAAAATCTCTCGCCACCCGGTCCTTGTGGGAATCCTTCAAAGCATTGATTTTAAAATGATGAGTACTCAAATGGTCTATAAAATATTTCTTGGTAAGCCCTTTACCATTAACCCCACTACACCCTTCACAGCCTTGTAAAGGTCAAGAAATCAGAGGCACAACACGAATAGCCATGAAATACTCCAAGCTAAACCATAAGACAATCCTTTTTTTTATGGGCAAACCACAAAAAGGAAACCCCTCCTGGACGTCAAACCGCAACTAAATACCTTCCATAAAGACAAAACTCAAAATACATAGGTCAAAACGCATTCCCTTCCAAAAGGGACAAACCATAACTAAAATGACACAACCGGACAAAGATCCTTTATCAGGTAGCAACCTGCACCCTTTCCCTAAAAGATCAAAACGCAACCCAAATGAAGCTCTTTCCTGGATGGCAAATCGCAAGACCTTCCAACAGGATAAACCTCACCCTGCAACTACTAACAGACAAACCTGTCCCTCCTCCCACAAAGAAAAAATGCAAGCAGAAAACCTCCAACCGTGGGTAAATCTTGTGAAAGGGATGGTCCAGCGAGAAAATAAAAACAAAAACAAACTATACACAGCACCAACTAAAAGCAAACTATACACTAGCGAGTAAAACCCATAAACGAAAATTTAGGAACCCTGAAAAAGAACGAGATGAAGATAAAGAAAAAGGGAGATAGATAGAAGCAACCAAGGTGGTTGAATCGATGGGAAAGAAAGAGAAATGATCCAGGGACAGAGGATCTAGGAGATCACCCTAAATCACCCACACAAACACCTAAACGTTTACTATTATTATTATTATTATTATTATTATTACTATTATTATTACTATTATTATTACTATTACTATTATTATTATTATTTTATTTTTATAAAAACATCACTTCATTAGAAAATCATAGGAGTTACAAGAAATTAAAGGGGAGCCGAGATAATAACTGGGCTCCCACTCCTCTAGCTATAGGAAAGTTAATCTTACTAAAAATATGATCAGCAACACGTGCTCCAATATCTTGAGTCAACAAGAATTTTCGGATACACTTTAGTAAGATTACAACATCCTTCTCCAGTTCACCAAACGAAGAGACTGAGAAGGGGAGAAACACGTACCCAATGTTTGCACATTTGGCCTCGTACTTGACACGCTTTCGCTGGGCTGCGTCAATCACCGCATGACCCGGTACAAATTCAACCATGTTAGTTTGCGTCAAGGGGGACGACCCTGTCAAATCAACACATTCATCCTGACCACTATCCCAGGAATAGAGCAACATATCAGCTGGACGTAAGGGTTGGTCTCTTGCACCACAGAGCCCAATGTCAACTTCTTTACAAGCAAAAATCCCCGCACAGGGACATATGTCAACCAGGGTATCACGCACCACGTTATGCCGATGTTTAATACCAATAATACCGGCACATGATACCGCATGGTCCCCATAAATGTCTCCCACAAAAACCCTGGAGCAAACTGAGCACAACATTTGTGTGGAAAAGAAGGGGATACCTAGCCGATAACATAACACTCAACGATAAGTTCTGGCATTCATGGTCTATCCTAACCCATATATCGAAACCACTCTGAGCCAGTCTAAAGTGTGGTCCTCCTTTTGTGATCTCCATAAAGCCATCTGTCTAAAAGATAAGTAGAAGGTGGATTCGGCCTTTTTGGCGACACGTGTGAAATATATATGTGCCAATTTCTTCATGAGTTTAGGGGCAGTGATCTCGCATGAGTTGCCCATAAGGTCGGTTTCCATTTTCTCATCGAAAGCACACATGGAATTATCAAAGGAAGATCTAGGAATTACAATGCCAGAATGTCAGAGGAGTTGAGTCTGTAAGCTGGCAGATTGGAGACGAGATGCAAGGAAGGCATAGTTCAAGACATCACCTGCATCATATACACCAAGCCCCAAAAATTCAAAAGGTAGAGTAGCCACTCTCCATTTCCAGTCATCGAAACCAGGTGCAGAGGCAGTGACTATACGCTCCAGGGAAAAACGAAGTGCCGTATTGATGCAGGTTTTACTGACCAGGATTTAATATTTATATTGTCTCGTTATACCTATGGTCTACCCTAATGCACTAATAGGCAGTGTACCTGGTCATGTGTAGTGTAGTATTCGGTAAAACCGAGGTCGTCCCAAGAGCTATGTGTGTTGGATTAATACTAAGTATAAGTGTCACAGATTTTAATATGATTTCGATAAGGAATTAATTAATTAATTTCTAAAGCAAATAAAAGCAACAAAAGGCAAAGGTTCAATCAATAGAGGAGAGTGGTACTAACCTAGTTATTCCTCCTAGCTAGTAATGTCTACGTCTAATTACTTCCAATTACTTCAGGTGGGGTCAAAGTCGAGAGGACAGCATTTGGTCAATTCGCCCAAACCTAACAGCAAAGATACCACCACTGAAGAAGTCAGGTGTCCCCTCATAAGTCCAGTTGTTCCTGGTCCCCTAAGCCAAGTCATTAAGTACCGCTACATGCTAGATTTATAATAGTGAGTGCCCGGGTGTTAGCAACTTAAACACTCACCCCCCTAATTCTTAAGTTCATCCAAACGGTAGGTGATCAGTTAGTCAAATCGCACAAGTAGAAAGGGTCATCAGTTGGTCATATCTTACCCTTCCCGTCTCAGTCTACTCACTTAGGGTCAGTTGGTCATATCTCCTAAGCAACTAGCCTCTACCGCCATTCAAAACTACCGAAACAAGGGTAGCTAGCAATAAACTATGCATGCATACACTTAGAAATAATTATACGGAAGTAATATAAAGGCAAACAAAACAATTAAGGATTCATAACTAAGTTAGCACCAAGAGGTGCTTAGCCACTCATATTAACCATACAAATCAATTCAATATTCAATGTTACGAAATACATGAATCGAAATTAAAGAAAATATAAAATGCTAATGCTTATCGTAGGGGAGTGATTTCTCCCTTGAAGACAGCTCCGTATGCTCCTCTAGACCTGCCTCTGGCTTCTTCCCACGTTCTTTGGTTGTGGTGTGTGAAATGGGATGCTTTGAAATGCTGGAAATCGTGGGGTATTTATAGGCCAGATCTGGGTTACGGCGTAACTAATAGAATAGTTACACCGTAATCTTCTATTTCTTCATAATTTGCACTAGATCTGCTGGTTACTGTGTAACCTTATAAGTAGTTACTCCGTATCTTCAATATTTCTTGGTGACGCCGGAGTTTATGCAAGAGTTACGGCGTAGTTATCAGCGGCGCGAAACCTCATTTGACCTAATATAGTTACGTCGTAGTCTTTTGGGAGAGTTACGCCGTAACCTTCTGATGAGTTGGCTTTCTGAGTCACGCTTTAGTTACGGCGTAATGTGAGAGATGAGTTACGCCGTAACTTCTTCAAAGTGAGCATACTCTGATAAATCTTTGATAATTCTCCAATTTCGCGTCTCTTTAGCTCCAATGCTCATAACTTACATGAAAGTGGAACACGATAGAAAACAAGCGTAAATCCATATAAATGATATAAATTACAAGCATTATCAGGGGAAATTGACACTTAATATTCAGGATAATTTGATGTTATCAAGTATCCCCCCACTTGAACTCTACTTGCCCTCAAGTAGATCTTATTAGATAGATTCCTAAAAAGATGTCTCCCATTACCTGGAAAATATAAGTTTACAAATCCCTTATGCTAGAATAAAATAAAGCCGAACACCTCACGAAATAGGAACGAAATACTCAAATCTCTCAACTATTCTAAGTGTCAATTTGGGGGTGATCACTCAATCGCACAGTCATAGCATGTATTCTATCATAAGCTTGGCGGTTACACAAATCTCCACCACTAGAGTTAAGGGCTAAACAATTTTCGAAAGCAATATGGGTAGACACGACAAAGGTTAAGGGGGTGACTCGTCATTATTAACATGTCACGGTGAAGTGGACAAAATAAATGATACATGACCAAATCCATGGCCAAGACACCAAAGATTGCTCGCTGCATCACCTAGACACGCTTCATGACTAAAAGGTAGGATAAGACATGGGATATATAAATGGTGTAAAATAAAAATCAAGCAGGTAGTCTAAATCTATAACCAAGTCATCACTACTTACCGTCCGCCCAAAGTTCAAGCTTTGAAGTCAAGAAACCGGATCATGAAATACTAGGTAGATGTATCATTAGAGGACGTCATGATGGGCACACTACCTTTTCTTCAACTGTTGGCTCGCAAACCAACTCCAATCTTCGAATGTGACCGAGGTGGCCTCCTCGATACTAAATCTATACAAAGCTCATAACATTGCACTTTACAATAACTAAATAACAAAATTTTATTTATTTATTTATTTTTTTTTCGAATAATTTTTTTTCAACATAACAATAAAAACTAAACATAATATCCCCCTACTTGAGATGAACAACGGGAATTCGGGGGGTCTTCAATGATCTTTAAGAATATGTCATCGATGAAAGCGTGATTTCCGAACCTTTCCACTTGAACCTTGAACTTAGGCAAATGATGACTTCCCAATCACAAATAAAGACTACAGGGTAGGCTAAGTTGTATAGGTGTATCGAAACAATATATTGGGTTAACAAAATGAAAGGAATGGCTCAGATGTGTGTATCTAGGGGTATCTTTCACTAAAGGTGAGTGCAACATAAGGGTTTCACATGGGGGTCGAGAAGTCGAGGTGACTAATCGATAGACACACAATGGTAGGCTATTTGGGTGTGATTGCTCTGGAAAGAGATCAATAATAAGAAGTGTAGTATTTGGGGGGTAACTCAAATGTGTTAGGTTTGAGCACCGAGATCGTTCCGAACGAGGGTTTAATGGAATTTTCAACTCACGTCGCGATAATCGGGATTTGAATGGGAAAAAGGGATAATATGATGTTTTCTAAACTACGGGGCAAGGGAAGCATAAAAGGGAAATTACACTACGGGGAATCCTAAATATGCGAATTAAACTAATACGATAAAAATGAAACGCAAATAAAATGCAACTAAGTCTAATCTAAATCCAAAAAATGATCTAAAATTACTTTTTAACTAAAAATGCAATTTGAAAATTAACTAAGAATTAAAACTAATTTTTATGATTTTTCTTTTATTTATTTGAATTAAAAACTATTCTAAATTACTAAAAATTATGAAAACAAAGGGGAAAATTATGAAACTATTTTTCAAAAATCTAAAATAACTCAAAAGACTTTTCAAAACTGACTATTTTTCTGATGATTTTTATATTTTCTATGAATTAAAAACTATTTTAAACTAATTAAATGGCTAAAATTTATAAATTTAACTAGGAAAAATATGGAAAAATTATTTTTTTGCTTTTTATATTTATCTTAATCTATGAAAATTGAAAAATTATTTTTTTTGAAGCTTTTCTGATTTATTTATATTAAACACTAATTAAAAAGGATTAAAAACTAATTTTAAATGAGAAAAATAGCAAACAATGTTGGAAAATTATGAAAAATTAAGGAAAAAATCTAAAATATTATTCTAAATTTGAAAAAAATGACAAAAGCAATGCTAGTGTGCTAGAAATGAGGGCTGATTTGAAACTGCTTAATAAAAAGCACTATAAAATAAGCAAATGTCTACTAGTGATCACCAAAAGTTACCAGAACCTATTTTATGCTAAAATTACTCAATATCAATTTAAAGCAACTAATCTACACCTAAAATGAACAAGCTTCAAGCAAATGATATGATTAAAACACAAGTACCAAATAGGCCTGACTAGTTATTTACAGGCTTAAGCACAAGCTTATCAAATCAGCTAAAGAGAAAACCAGAACTAGAAATCTCTAGTCTACCAACCAGAGAGTGTATAAACCAAATTTCAGACCCTAGTGATTAAAAACAAGTCCTTCACAAGTTGTGTAAGTTGCCTGGTTCACACTCAGTGTATGTTGAGTGTGAACAAGGCATATGGGGGCTAATAAAGCCGCTTGTTTAGAGCTTAAGAAAAATTCTAAAAATTCTCCAAAAATGATTTATCAAAACTAGACCAACAAAACTTGATTTTCCCAAAATCTCAATTACTTTGACCCAAAATCGAACAAATGAAAAATCTACAAAGTTTTGCAAAAACTGAGTTTTCCACTTTTGACTTTTAACTCAGAAATGGTAATTTTGACCAAAATGAAATTTGAGCTTAATTTGTGAACTGATTATGATGTTTTATGATAAAATAGAGCTGATGCAAGCTAACTTACTACTTTCTAAACCTATATGCTAGATCTCACCAACTGATTCAAGCTGAATTGCAATTTAAGGCAGTTATTGTTTGATTTTGACTATTGCTAATCTATTGTGCAAAATAATGACAAAATTAAACCTACTTATGATAGATGATACTAATATGCCAAATCCTAACCACAAAATTAACCTCTAATTCACTAAAACCAATTGATCCAAACACTCCTTTAACTAACTATATCACTAAAGGACCAATTCAATCTTAATATACTATTACTGATTAACACAAGATGCAGAGATTAGAACTACCAAATCCTACAAATAACACTCTCTCCTAATTATGCAGATTAGGATCAATATGAGCAGAACATGACAGAAGAATAACTAAAATGGAATCACAACTCAAATAAGCTAAACTACATTATAATCTACTCATTCAAACAGAATTTAAACAGTTTTATGCTAAACTAAAACTAAATCAGATATTAAGAAGGAATTAGAACTCACAGAAGTCCAACCACAATGGTTTGCTAGTAGACAACCAATAACCACAATCCTAAAACTGTAATTAACCCAAAATGAGCACAATCAACCCAAATCCAAATCATTAGCAACAACTTAACCCAATCCAGCTTTCTTAATTATGAAGTAGACTTTTGTTGACTAGTGTTTTGAGATTTGAGAAAATGAAAAGTGAAACAACTATAAACCTTGAATAAGCTATAGGGAAGCTTAACAAAGCTTAATGAAACAGTAGCAGAGCTTATGATAAGCTTATAAGAGCTTGACAGTTTTTTTTTTTTTTTCTAACTATTTTTTCCGATTTTTTTTTTGATTAATAATAAGAAACAAGCTGAGAAAACTTTTAGAATAAGCTAGAATTTATAAGAGAACATTAATAAGCAAAAATGAACAATTATAGAAGCTGAAATAAGGATTTAAAGTAAAAACTGAATTCTATTAAACTTTTGAAATTAAGAGTACAAGAGGAAATACAAAGCTGAAAATTACTGAAAACTTAAGAACTGAAAATGAAATACAATTATGCTACTGAAAATTAAAAGGTGTATACAACAAGTGAATGAAGGTGCTATTTATACTTGAGCTCCAAGCTTGGGAAGGATCCAGAACTTGCACTTGTGCTTTCTCTTGGCTCTTATCAACCTTTGGATTAAATCCCATCAGTCATCAGTCTATATCCACCCTTGGATCAAGTGCCCACGTCCTCTCAACCAATCACGTGTAAGGAATGTTGTGATTGACACACGGATTGCCAGCGTGGCATCCGTGTGTCAGTCACGTGTTAGAGATAAGTACGAATTTCGTATGAATTTGAGGTGAATTTGGCGAATTAAGCGTGTGAGTGAATTAGGGTTCATAGCTGGGTTATTTTGGGGGGAATTTTTGGCGCGTGTGTGTTTTATATATTTTTTTGTTTTGGTTGACTGGTTGACAGGGTATACGGGTTGGGTTTTGGACCGGGTAATGTTTTAAGTTGGTTGGGCTTTGGGTTTAGTTGGGCCAAGGAAGTATTTGGACTAAAATTTAGGATGTATAATGGACCCAAGTAGTAATATAAGGACCAAAAGTGTACAAACTGAAAATCCAGGGGCCACAAGTGTAAATCTGAAAATGTGATCCAAGGGCTAATCTTGCCAATCTTTAATAGACCAAGGGCTAATTTTGCCATTTCTGAAACTCAGGAGTATATTCTGCCAATTGATGAAAGTTCAGGGACTGATTCTGACAATTCTGTAAACTTGATCATATCTTTCGGAAATCATCTTTTCAGCATAGAAATCTTCACAGATGCTCAATTCTGACCTTCCGGCTCAGCTTTAGCACTCTTTGTCTCTCGTGCTCGGGTTTTTGTCTGATTTGGTTATCTTTTGCGTGTTTTGACATATCCGTACCTGCACAAGCACAAACTCAAGAAAACAGCAAATATTAGCAATAAACGGCTCTTTCTTGGTTATTTTGGGTCTGATTTGATAAAGAAATGATATGTGTTTTTGCACATATCAGTGATAATCCTATAATACTGCTTTCTAAAACTGAAAAGTCCAAATACATCGAGCTAACTCAACATACCTCGTCTATGGTCTCGAAATGATGGAAAGGCCAAGTTCTAAAGTTTACAGGCTACCGGAACACTCATAATTTGGTGGACTTGGGGTAAAATATTGGAAACGGATAAGGCTAAATAAAGGTGAAGAGAAAAGTAGAATTAGAGCGAGAACATCCCTGAAATTTGCTCCAAAAAGAAAGAAGGCCCACGAAAAAGAGACGTGCCTTCGTATAAGCATCCATGAGCAAACTTCAATCGCTGAAATCACACTACCGACAAGCATAATTCTAAAAAGAAAAAATGAAAAATGAAAAACAAACCTAACTCACGTTCGTAGGAATCACGGTTGCATTTAGCATATGCAACAAGCCTTTTAAACCACTTGGTGTCCCAAGTGGACGAGTGAAGTCTCATGAGGGTTTACAGGGAACACACCCACAAAGTTCATTTAAAATACTAATACAAGGTTATTGTGTTTAAAAATGAAAGAAGTAAAGCAGAGGATAGTTACATCGTAACTCTTAGAAGGAGTTACGCTGTAACTAGGCAAAACCCGGCATACGCTGTAAGAGTGTAGCTACGGCGTAACCACTGAGATGGTATTACGCTGTAATTGGTAATGCATCTGAAGTTCTGCTGCAAGGGGTTGGTTACGGCGTAACCACTGAGATTAGTTACGCTGTAACTATGGTCAGATCAGCATGCTGCAGCAGCAATCACTCCAAGTTTCCTGCAAAAATGGTTAGAAACACAAAACCCTACAGAAATAGAAATAGAACAAAAGAAAGGGATAATTCAGGTTTGTTAATACAAATAAGCCGTAAAAACGTTTATTTATATTTTACGATCTTCTAATGTTTTGTCGATAACAAACGTAAAATCATTTTAACGAAACAAATAAAATACGTAAATGGTTTGAGTCAATAGTTTTCTAACACACTTACATTTTCACATAAAACACTAAAACAAGTATAAGTGATTTTATGATTTAGTAATACATATGTACAACAACTAGTGTTTATATATTGGGCAAATATATACACAACTAGTATATATTATAATGGGTAAAAACTACAACCCATGGAGCATATCCATAACCCATGGTATTGACCCATACCCATTTGACTAGATGCATTGCATCTATTAGGTACATTGTATCTAATGAAATACCCATGGATCAACCCATAACCCATGACCCATGACCCAAAACCCATGGGTAAAGAGGAGCCTCCCACGGATCCCTAGCTTTACACTAGACAGATCCCTTAAGGGAGGGATCCGTGGGATCCGTGGAACAGAAGACATTTTCTCTCTATAAATAGTGAGCCATTTCTTCATTGTTTCCTACCCCTTTCTCACATACTTTCTCCTTGAGTTAAAAACTCTCTAACCCCAGATCCAAGTGATCTATGTATGTAGTTTTGTTTTTGTGTGATTCTCTAGGTTCCTCTTAAAGGCGAGATCACCACCTTTGAAGTCAAGCAAGCTCAAGTCCATGAGTTGCCATGCTTCCTCATCATCAATACTACTAAAGTTATCTTGTTGATGGTTCTTTCTCTAAGAAGTGTAGTGTTGAAGACATTAGTGAAAGATGTCTCAAGTGTCAAGAAGAAGACATTAGTGAAGGGTGCCGATCGTCCGTATTGTAGGCATTAGTGAAGGGTGCCTAGAAGTCAAGTCACAAGACATTAGTAAAGTGTGTCTTGAAGATCTAGTCAAAGGCATTAGTGAAAGGTGCCTAAGATGTACATTCTATATGGTGTGATTTGATGTACAAGATAGATTAGTATTGGGTCAAATGATATTGTTATCCTTGTTGATATTATAAGGAGTAGATCTCCTTTGGGGTTAGGTGATTGGTGTAGTGTTGGGTAGTAGTTCCTCCATTGTAATGGAACTCGGTATCTAGCCTAGTACCGGATAAAGGGTAGGCGACGTTGTGATAGGATTGGTTCTCCTTGGTGAAAAGGACCCGATATCTAGCCTTGTACCGGATAAAGTGTAGGCAACGTTGTGAAGGTTTCTCCACCATAAGGAGTCGGTGTTGTGTAGTGATTACGAACTCTCGAGTAGGTGACTAGGGGAGTGGAGTAGGTCAAGGAAGGTGTCCTTGTAGCCGAACCACTATAAATACTCGCTTTGTGGTTTTGTGCTTCTTACTCTTTATCTTTTCATTACATATTTATATTTATATATGTTTGTTTATCAACATCCAACACACATCCAAATAGATTGACATAAGTCGATCTAAATAGTTTAAAACAAGTTTTAATTGGTAAAACTATTCACCCCCCCCCCTTCTAGTTTTCCACAATTGGCATCAGAGCTTCGTTACCAAGTTTCTTAAAGTATATTGTACTTTAAAAACTTGATACGATCCGTGGTTAATTGAAAACTACAAAGAAGGTCTTTCATAAAAACAAACACCATGTCTTTTAAAACTCGTTGTTCGGATGTTGATTAGATGACAACATTGTTTATTACTTACTATTCATTTAATTGCACCAATCTTCTTTGTCATGTTGCTTAGTTAAAGCTCATACCTACCAAGCCACATGAATCGCTTGGTAACAAGAATACCTTCCCTAAGAAGGTATCTTAAACACAAAGGAGCCGGAATTGTCTACTGACATTTTTTATGTCATTTTTAAAGACATTCCTAAGTGCATTAGAGGTATGACTTTCCATTTATCTCTAAATAACATTAGCTTGATAAATAAGTATACTTACATAGGTATTTATATGAATATCTTTTGTGCATATTCATGTATTACATGTAGCTTTATTAGGAACCCTTTCTCACATACGTGTTACTTTTTCGTCTAAAGTCGTGGTTTATAAAACTTGTGTTTTATTTTATTTAATCCAAAAGTCATATCATTCTAATAATAAAACAAAACACAAATCTCAAAAATTCCTCCTTCCCCATAAATAAACCCTCCGTCGTCCACTCTATCAAATCCCCACTTTTTCAAATCTTCCACTTTCAAAAATTACATCTCATTCAAAACTTCATCTTCCTCTTCATCTCATCTCATCTCAAACCAAAACCAAGAAGGTTCGTCATCAACATGGTTTACATCGCTCTCGTGCTCATCGCCTTAACGCTCATCGCTCTTGTGTTCCCTATGATGAAGTTCTCATACGGAGGCATACACTTTGTGTTGTTAATCTACATTGGGGTTATATACCCAATCCTTTGTATCATTCTTAGCATTGAAATGAAATATTACTAATATTCTAGTTTAGCTAGGTTATTATTATCATAATGTGTTTGTCTTTGGTTTATATCTTTCATATTCTTTCGAGATACATTAGAAACCATTAATGCATGCTAAAAGAAAATGTAGGCTTATACACAAATCTTGGTATAAAACTATAAGATCTAAAAACCTATGTTTTTATCAAAAATCTGTTTCTGTTACTACAGATCTACAGATCCCTGTAGGTATACTAGCCGGATCCCTGATAGAAGGGAACCATGGGAACCGTTCTTCTAGATAACATATTTTCCATGCAAAATAAAAACCGCTTTCTTCCTAAAAGAAATGTTCTACTAGAATGTCAAACATTAAGTGAGTTAAATGTCATTGTTAATAAACATCTTGTAAAAATGTTAGGTAATCATTCTTTTACCCGTAATACGTCACATCTTATTAACTTCTCTTTCCTATAGGTTTTGCTATGTCGCATGAATATGAGTTTGATTTTTCACTCACTAGCGTCTACACTCCTAACATCTCCCTTGAGCCCAACACACCTGGCAATCATGTCAGTGGGTTCAATAATCTCGAAAACCGTCACTTCCACGAAGGACGTATTGTCGACACCCCTCTACAATTCGAAGAAGGTATCAATACTTCCTTCCGAGCCATAGGACTAGAATGTCTTCTCGAAATTAATGAGAAAATATGTCCAAGGTTTATATTGGAATTCTTTGGTCAAGTTGAACTCGTTCGTAATGAGGATCGCTCTCTATCTCTTTGGTTTTGGATCAAAAACCAAAATTTTGTTTTAACCCTTGGGCAATTTGCTCACATCCTCCAGATTCCAAATCATGGACAATGTGCCTTCACTGAAGATTGGTCTCTTGATTCTCTCTTCAACTTTCGTGAAGAAAATAGTCCATATTGTTCACTCATACCTTCCCCGGAAGACTTGAATCGCATAATATGCAAACCCCATTACTCCGATCCAAACATTATCCATACACGGGATATCCGAGAAGAGTACAAGCCTCTTGCACTCATCCTACGTGAGAATGTTTGGAGCCTTAGGGGAAATCGAGAAATCCTTCCCGCTTGTTATGCTCACATAATGTATTGTTTGCTAACACAACAACCATACAATCTCGCCTACTTCTTCGCAAGGCGAATTGTAAATCTTCAAGGCTCCAAGAATAAACTCATCCCTTATGAAATGTTCTTGACATGCCTTTATCATAACATCAGGTACTTTCATCCTCAATTTCAAAGTCCTTTGTACGTACTTGTGAACAAAATGATGAAACCTCTAAACGCATCTCTCATGAAGACTTTCTTCAATCCTGAATCGGCTAACACTCATCAACCATTTGATGATCCATCTAGCGAAAACGCTCAAGGAACTTAGCCTTCTTTCTAAATAGGGTCAATCCTTAGTATCCGTGCTTTATCAATGTAATCCAATTTCTTTCATAAAATAAAACTTCTTACATTTGATATCTTAGTATTAGAACCTCTTAGAAAAACTAACTCTGAAATATGATGCATTGTCAAAATCCTTGCATACCTTTTGTAAAGGTTTTGCTTAGCAGAGAGACGGATCCCAAAGTTTGTGCTAGACGGATACCAACTCTTAGGAAACCGTGGGATCTGGCAAACAGAAAATGCAATTGCAATCATTGTATTTCAAACATGTCTTTAGATCACTTCACACTAAGCTAGACATAGTGCCTTAAGGCAATTTGAGTTTTTTTCAAAGTTGAGTAGATTTTCCGTACTCACATAACTCATTTAGATCACACTTGAAACACCCGTAGATCTATCGTCTCACCAAAACTCATTACTCTTTCGCTCTTATACTCATACATGATCCCTCACATGTTAAAACATCTAACTTTTGAAATCTCTCAAAACTAATCATCCTTACCTCAAAATTGGTCGAAATTGATCAAATTATAGTTTTTCCATTTTAACTTCTTAGGATATCCTCCAAGACACTATCCTAAGTTACTATCTGATCTCTAGGATCATTTAGTTCCATTTGACACTCTCAAAATCTTTAGTGTCATCTTTGGTCACTCATTGGTACTATTAAAAGTTCCAACTTCTTCCATAAAAGGCAATCTTTAGCTACATCACTCATTACCCTTAAGTATTTAAGTACCTCTTCATTTAAGACACTTAGATGGACTGAAACACTCAAGAAGAAATAGGCATTAGATCTTACAAACATCATTGTTATCCTTTCTTAGCTGCTGAGAGACGGATCCCTAGGATTAGCCTAGACGGATCCCTCATTGAAGGGAACTGTGGGATCCGTATGACAGATTTATGTCAACTCTAGCTAAAACAATCATTTCAAGCTCATCTTACTAACTTGAACACTCCATCTCTTCTTAAATAAGTTCCTAGATCAGTACAACTCTGAAGTTAACTCTTGTGCATGCTAATCATCACATTCCAAGGAAGGTTAGTGGCTTAAGTCTTGAATGCACTTGCCAAATCCCTTGCTTTGTAAACCACATTATTAGGACTCCTAAAGTCATCATCTTCATCCTCATTTTCAGCACTTAGAAACATTTACCAACCTCTTTGAATCATCTCATCATGAGGAAAGCTCCAAGTGGTAACTCATCCACCAAAGGACCACCCAAGAAAATTGCTCGTATTGTACACGAAATTTCTTCAACCGAATCATCTCCGGTCAAATCCACAAATGCAAGGATTTCTCCTCTACCAACTCAACCAATCAAATCAATCACTAAAAGGATAGTTCCCACAAAACTACCTATGCCAAGCACCACCATACCTCCTAAACCGAACAATCCCATTTCCACTAAACCATCAACATTGGTGCCTAGAGCTATCTCATTCACGACTTCACTCTTATCACCACACCTCTATAATCTAGAGGACTTGCCTCCTAGGCCGTCTCATCCTCCTCCACCGGCAACATTCTCCTCATTAGGAGGAACAATGGTACAAAATCAAGGTGTTGAGTCAACACTAGCTCCGGCTTCCTTTTTGCCGTCACCATCAAATAATCCCATTTGGATTATGAGAAATTATCAAATTCAACCACCCGACCACATGGAAGTTGACACTTCTCTACCACCACCATCATTCTTGGTCGAGCCATCTTCAAATGCGCCTCCACCAATCCCTCCGTCGTTTGAGGCTCCCCAACCCGCTTCACTTGATCCTTCGCATCAAGCAATTTCCTTTCTTCCACCACCACTACCTAGCCATGACAAAGATTGTTATCATTGTCAACATGTTGAAAGTTTGATCAACGTTTCATGTTCTATCACATCCTCGAACGTTTTGACGAGATTAAACCTAAACAAACTTGAGCTAGAGGATTTTAGTGGTGTCCTAGTATCAAGCGTTACTTAGATAAGTCTAGTAATTCCAAGTCATGTATCGTTCATTTTCTTAGTTTTTAGAGTCATGTATATCATATCTCTAGTTTTATTAAATGAAATTACATGATACTTGCTATATTTCTGAGTATATGATTATGTTGTATAATACATATCTCACTTTGATGTTAACATTATTTGTTATATCACCATTGCTGAATTTAGTCATCAGCCAGACGGATCCCTGATATTTGCCTAGACGGATCCCCCCAAGGAGGGAACCGTGGGATCTGTGCAACAGAAAAATAGTTTTCTACTAACTTGAGTCGTATTTGCAGGAAATTATGCATTATATACTTGTTTTTCTAACCTTTGTTTTGTAGTTGTTCAATTTACACATGAAGACTTTGAAGCTCTAAGCTAGGGGAAGCTTTGTGTCAAAATAATACATTGCAAAATCACTTGCAATATTAGGATTAAATTTTCATGACATCCCCTTGCAAAGTTGCAATCATCAAGGGGGAGCATATTAGCATTACTTTTTTTTACGCCCTCACATAGAGATGGACTCGTCAAGGGGGAGTTAAGACGAGAACTTTTCCCGTTACTTGCTCTCTATATTATTTTTCTTTTCCTTTTCTCACATGTTTTTCTTAAAACAATGTGTTAGTTTATTTTCGAAGCTCTTTTTGTTTCGACAAAAAGGGGGAGAAAAAGTAAAAACTACAAATTCAAATTTTTATGAATTTTAGCTTTTCCTTAAAGTAATTTTATGTTTTGTCATCAACAAAAAAGGGGAGATTGTTAATACAAATAAGCCGTAAAAACTTTTATTTATATTTTACGATCTTCTAATGTTTTGTCGATAACAAAGGTAAAATCATTTTAACAAAACAAATAAAATACGTAAATGGTTTGAGTCAATAGTTTTCTAACACACTTACATTTTCACATAAAACACTAAAACAAGTATAAGTGATTTTATGATTTAGTAATACATATGTACAACAACTAGTGTTTACATATTGGGCAAATATATACACAACTAGTATATATTATAATGGGTAAAAACTAAAACCCATGGAGCATATCCATAACCCATGGTATTGACCCATACCCATTTGACTAGATGCATTGCATCTAATAGGTACATTGTATCTAATGAAATACCCATGGATCAACCCATAACCCATGACCCATGAGCAAAAACACATGGGCAAAGAGGAGCGTCCCACGGATCCCTAGCTTTACACTAGACGGATCCCTTAAGGGAGGGATTCGTGGAACAGAAGACATTTTCTCTCTATAAATAGTGAGCCATTTCTTCATTGTTTCCTACCCCTTTCTCACATACTTTCTCCTTGAGTTAAAAATTCTCTAACCCTAGATCCAAGTGATCTATGTATGTATTTTTGTTTTTGTGTGATTCTCTAGGTTCCTCTTAAAGGTGAGATCACCACCTTTGAAGTCAAGCAAGCTCAAGTCCATGAGTTGGCATGCTTCCTCATCATCAAGACAACTGAAGTTATCTTGTTGATGGTTCTTTCTCTAAGAAGTGTAGTGTTGAAGACATTAGTGAAAGATGTCTCAAGTGTCAAGACGAAGACATTAGTGAAACGTGTCGATCGTCCGTATTGTAGGCATTAGTGAAGGGTTCCTAGAAGTCAAGTCACAAGACATTAATTAAGGGTGTCTAAAAGATCTAGTCAAAGGCATTAGTGAAAGGTGCCTAAGATGTACATTCGATATGGTGTGATTAGTTGTACAAGACAGATTAGTATTGGGTCAAAGGATATTGTTATCCTTGTTGATATTATAAGGAGTAGATCTCCTTTGGGGTTAGGTGATTGGTGTAGTGTTGAGTAGTAGTTCCTACATTGTAATAGAACTTGGTATCTAGCCTAGTACCGAATAAAGGGTAGGCGACGTTGTGATAGGATTGGTTCTCCTTGGTGAAAAGGACCCGGTATCTAGCCTTGTAGCGGATAAAGTGTAGGCAACGTTGTGAAGGTTTCTCCACCATAAGGAGTCGGTGTTGTGTAGTGATTACGAACTCTCGAGTAGGTGACTAGGGGATTGGAGTAGGGCAAGGAAGGTGTCCTTGTAGCTGAACCACTATAAATACTAGCGTTGTGGTTTTGTGCTTCTTACTCTTTATCTTTTCATTACATATTTATATTTCTATATGTTTGTTTATCAACATCCAACACACATCTAGATAGATTGGCATAAGTCAATCTAAATAGTTTAAAACAAGTTTTAATTGGTAAAACTATTCAATCCCCCTTCTAGTTTTCCATAGGGTTGTCTCCCGAAAGAGCACTTTTCTTTATTTACGAGTCTTTAAGTTAGACTCAGAGCCTCAGGGCTTCATGGGGGCCTTTGGACTTGGCCAACCTCCTCTATGTCTTTCATTAAGTTATTCCTTAGCCAAGCGACATTGGAAGCTGTGCGGAGGTATTCTTTGATTCCCACTTTCCGAACTTTGCAGAATTTTTCGTCCGGCCCCAAATTATACCTAGTGAATTCAAATCTTTCGACGAAAATCGATGGTGGTTTTTTATATTGGATCCCAAGGAGCTTGCACCTGCTTTGCTCATGCTTCTCATCTTCTAGGTCAGTCATCCTTGCTTTATATCGTGGCTCCTGGTGATCTATGATTCCCTTTATGTTGTAGTCATTGATTTCAACTGAATTATCCAAATGCCTATACTTGCAATCTTCTCTTGTGTCCTTCTTGTCATCATTTGTTGAGTTACCCGTATCTTGAGGAGTCTCTTCATCAGGATTATCTTCATTCATGCAGTCTTTCCAAATTTTATTTTTAGTGGACGTATCCACTTTTCCATATTTGATCTTTACCCAATCGTTAAATTTTAATCCACCTGACCATTGCAACTCAGTTCGCTTATTGTCAGTTGTTGAATTCCACAGAAATTCGTCAACTCCTATTCTATTGGCATTACTTCCTCCATTACAATTGTCATCGTACACGAGGCCTAAGAATCCCCATCAATGGTCTTTATTATTTCGCACCAATGCTTTCGACCAACGAGCCCCTGATCCGTGGTTATTGTTTCATGATTATTTTCAGAGGGTTTACTGAGACAAAGATCAGTCCATATTTTTCTTTTATCATTATTGCTGACTTGTCCATACCTAATTCGTACCCAAGCTTCGAATGTTAACTCTTTGTCATTTGTTGAGGACCATAAGTACTTGTTGTTTTTTTACTCTTTCCTTGTCATGTCCACCATCACAGATGTCCAAGTAAGGGTTGCATGAAGCCCATAGATCATATCCTTTATCGTGGTCAATAGGGATAGCCGTACACCAATGATATTTTAATTTGGGAAAGTACTTGTAATCAACTTTCTGAACTTCGTGCCATATTTCGTCAGACTTGTTTTCCATTGTTCTTGAGGTGTTATCGCGTTGTATTCCTCCTTTGTCGTGTTCTTTTACTTTCCTTCCCTGCATGTTAAGATCATTAGTAGCGTAGTGCTTGTGTGCGATGGTGGGAGGAGTAGTTTTGTTTTTTCCTTTCTTGATAACACAAACAGTTTCGACTGGGTGACATTTTCCAACATCATCCATATTCAGGGTGAGCTTCCTATCGTTTATATGACAACTCGTAATTTCAGGTCATTTTACAAACTTTGAAAATTTCACTATTCATCTCGGGAATTTACTATTCACTGGTTACTATTCATCGTTTTTGAAGTCGATTTGATATTTTGAAAGGGTATTTCAAAATTTTACTATTCACGAAACACTATTCATTCCCGGAGAAAATCACTATTCATGAGTCACTATTCATCATTTTACGTAAGCTTGGTTTACGAGTATCAAATACGCGTAACCTGGAGGGTTAAGCTGCGTATTCATGGAAAATCACATAGGGCATTTCATATAGACTAGAATTAGTCTACATATCATTAGTAACATCATTTCATATCAATATTATTCATGGGTTTTCATTTTTCATTAAACGTTTATTTCCTATTAAATAAACGCTATCGCGTAATCATTTATTTTGAACATTTGATCTGACACTTCCAAAAATTATTCTGATATATTTTTATACTCATATTAAGATTATAAAATTAAGAGTAAATTACACCGTTCGTCCTTGTGGTTTGCGTTGATCGTAGGGTTTCGTCCTTTGACCAAAAAAGTTGCACTTAGTCATTAAGTGTGAAACGTTATGCAATCGTTCGTCCCTTGACCAAAAAACGTTAAGTTTGACCGTTAAATACCCATCATGTGACTTGCACATGAGGGTAAATTCGTCATTTCAACACCATAAGGACGAACGGTGTAGTTTATGTGGATAAGACCACACACAAACACACATACAAACACAACCATTCATCATCCTCACCATCATCATTATTTTCGGTAGTCAATTTTTCCGGCCACCTCCATCAAATTCCGACCACCTCAATCAAACACCCAACAATCCAAAACCTCCAAATGTCTTGCCGAGACCATATGGGGTTAGGTAATTGCTACGGTAACAAGTTCTGATGATTAAGCGGTAATAACTACGCAATCCCAAACACCAAGCTAGATTAATCACAAACTACTACTAACTGAAGTAACTTATGACTAACTGATAAAACTAAGTTGTTAAATTACCCAAATCATCAGTTCCTTGACCCGATGATTTTACCAAACCCAAACACGAACTCGAAAAACTAACCCCACATTAGCGCCAACAATTTTAAGCTCTGCTCCTTAAGGTCCTTGTAAAATAACAAGATTGGCTTCAAAGAATAAACTAAAGCATATATATTATATACATACCTGCAAGTATGAAAATACCTTTTGATTGTCTAGCAAAGACGGCCCATTCCAGTTAAATTACAAGGATCAATCACAAATGTATCAAATATAAGCATTACAAAATAAAATCTTGATACACAAAATAGTACAGATAATACACTAGCACGAGCCTTCTTTGGGGTGCAGGAATCCTTTAGTTTAGACACTAGCACGAGGAGGAGCTTGATTAGCATTGGTCTCCGATTGATCTCCCCATATCAGTTTTGAAAGCTTTCCAATCACATGACTTGTTTCGAAAGCTTTCCAATCACATGTTTTGTGGTAAGCTTTCCAATCACATGTTTTGTAGCACCAACAACCTTCTTATACAAGATTAGATGTGGCGGCTGCGACCACAGTGGCGGTGGTGGCTCCCGTACACAACTCAAACAGATTCACAACCCTTAATATAGAAAACCCTAGAAATCCGAACCTTTAACTCGAGATCTAAGGAGCGTAGTCATGATTTGTAGCGCGTGTGTTGCAAAAATGGAGTCACAAGGACCCGATCTACCACTTTAGAAGGGTGGTGAGATTTGGTGGTGGCGCGTGGCCGAAATAGTCGCCAGAGATGGTGACCGGAGAAAGATTGGTGACATATTAGAGAGAGAGAGAGAAGTAAATTTTTAAGAGAGAGAGTGAATAGGTGAAAAATGAGGGGAATGGGGAAAAGTGATGCTCTATATCTACAATTAGTCCTTATGGTGTTGAAATGATGAATTTACCCTCATGTGCAAGTCACATGATGGGTTTTAACGGTCAAACTTAACGTCGTTTGGTCAAGGGACGAACGGTGCATAACGTTTCACACTTAAGGACGAACGGTGCAACTTTTTTGGTCAAAGGACGAAACCCTGCGGTCAACGCAAACCACAAGGACGAACGGTGTAATTTACTCTAAAATTAATATTATTAGTTTACCCGGTGTTTTAAATTCATTTTGTATATAAATTGTTATATTTATATAATTACGACGGTTTTCGTAAATACTACTCGATAATTATTATTTCACTCAATTTTTGTAAGAAATGTATTTTTATAATTTTTATGAATTTAATATATTTTATTTTGTTCCGTTAAAATTTATTTCTAGCTAACGCTACCCTAAATACTTAATTATATATACAAGTTACCAACTATACTTAAACAATTACACTTTTACTTATACAAAATACATTATATCATACCAAAAAAATGCATTACCCTTTTATTTTTATGTATGTTAGACATATAGGCCATGACTCAACATTTTGAGTACAAAATATCTAGTGTATACATAATACTTGCATATTTAATATTATACTACTACTAACACATACATAACAAATATCCTAAGGTGAAATGTTAGCCTTAATAGTTTTATTAGAAGTGATGGTCATTCACGTTTAGGAACTTTGTAACGTGTGTTAGATATCGTGATAGAATAAGTCAGCGGGCTCGTGGATTGGACTAAGCTAAATGGCTAGGCGTTATGATTATGCTAGCCGTTTGAAGCTTAAGTATCCAAAGCCCAATCCATGTCCAACCCACGAAAAGCCCATGAAAAGCCTTTTAGGGCATCAAGTCCCTTGGACTATAAATACCCCTCAAATGGTCATTTGAGGGGTGTGCTTGAAAGTGTGTGTGTGTTTTTCCTTTGAAATAAACATCATATTGTTTCATCATTCTCTCACAACATACACGGTTTATATAACATCAAGTCACCATCTTTCTCATCTTATTTCTAAACTTTGTTTGTGTTTGTGTTTCACGTTTTATACGCGTAACTTGGGTTACGTGTGTTGGGTTTGCTTGGTAAATTGATAAGGTTGATAAAAGTAAGGTCCTACAATTGGTATCAATCGCCTAACAATGGTTTAGGAGTGTTTTGGTTGAAGTTTGTTTGTGTAGAGTTACACGTAGTTTCGTTCTCAAAAGTGTCACGCATAAAGCTTTAATTTTTGCACTTAAAAATTCAAGATTCTTGTGGTTTAAGGTTTATTTGGTGCTAAAGTTTCAGTTTTTGCAAAAGTTCGAAGCTTTACGTGTTTTCTTCAAGTTTGAACTCGTATTTTTGAAGGTGGTCATTTCTACTCGTAACTTTTATAAGCACGTTGGGTGAAAAAGGTCAAAAGATTTGTGTTATTGGAGTATTTTTAAGGCTATACATTGCAAGAGAAATCGTTTAAATCATTGGAAATTTTTTACGAGTAGGTCAAAACCCTAGTTCTACTCGTAAGAAAGTCAAACTACGCATAGTTTTCTACTCATAACTTTTTGGTGAAGAATCTTCGAGCTATAACGGTTACTCAGTGCTTCCCTCACTTGGATAAGTGTGTGGAACACTTCGACTTTTGGATATCTCTTACACTTTGATAGTGTAAACGATTTTTGGGCTAAACCCTAATCTTACGCAAAAGCTTAGACTTACGCGTAGATTACTTTACGCTTAAGTATTTATCCTACGCCTAAGCCTTGTCTTACGCATAAGATAAATCTTACGCATAATTTTCCTACGCTAACTTTAAGTCTACACATAAGATCCTACGCCTAAGGAATCCTACGCCTAAGATCCTACGCATAAGATCCTACGCATAAGCACCAACTCTACTCGTAACTTCTGTTTCTACGCCTAAGCTCTTTCTACGCATAAAGGTTTTTGGCGGGAAAACTTGAGTAAAATTTAAATTTTTGAGGAGACTAAACGTTCAATTTTTACGCGAAATTCAAATTTTGGTTTAACTGTGAAAATTTTGGTCAAAAATTCAAATTTTTGGGCCTAAATTCAAATTTTTCGTATCAAATTTAGCGTCAAAATTGTCATAACTCAAATTTTTCATACGACCTTAGAATTGATTTTTATAGTGAATTTCAAATTTTGGGCGAAAATTTTTTAGAACCAAGGTTACGAGTACGACTTTCAGAAACACCTCAACCGAGCTTAATCTTCATCAACCTCAACTCCTCTATCGTTGAATCGATCCTACATCAACTTTATCAGATCATACCTTCATCAATGGCAACTCAACAAGATATTCATGCAGCTGGTGCCGAAAACCGTCCTCCTATGTTGGAAAAAGGTGGTTATCTTCAATGGACAAGTCGAATGCTTCGTTACATCAAGACAAAACCTAATGGAAAATTGATGATCAAATCCATTCAGGATGGACCCTTCATACCTCGACAAGTCCAAGATCCTGGAAATCCTGATGCAACACCTCCCGTCCCACCATTTTTTCGTCTTCAAAAGACATCTGAATACTCTGAAGCGGATCAGAAACAAGTCGAAGCAGATGACATGGCAATTCATATTATACAACCGGGTTTACCAAGAGACATCTTTTTGTGCCAGAGACAGCTAGTGCTTGCTTCGACATGTGGGAACGTGTTAGACGACTTTGTCATGGAACATAAATCGGTCAACAAGACACAGAGAACAAGTTGCTAACTGCATGGGAGAAGTTTACATCTACTCCGGGAGAATCCATTGAATCCTACTATGGAAGGTTTTGTACTTTAATGAATGAGCTGATCGGAAACAAGTTGACACCTTAACTATCGTGAGCAAATTCAAGTTCTTGAACAATCTACCAGAAGAATGGGGACGATATGTCACTATTGTCAACCAAACAAAGGACTTACATCAAGTGAACTTTGATCAACTCAACGATTTTCTGAAACAAAACCAAAATGAAGTGAATGAAGTCGGGCAAGAAAGATTAGCAAAGAATCATGATCCATTGGCACTCATTGCAAAGACTCAAACTTCAGTGAATACACAACAACAAGCTTCATCATCTTCCACTAACAACAAATTGCAGCAATACATCCCTCAACAACAAAACTATCCACCTGAACAACAACATTACCAGGAACAAGGAATCACTGATCCTGAAATGGAACCAGAAGAAGCTTTGTCACAAGCATTTGTATTCTTGGGTAAAGCATTCAGAGGTCGCTATTCCACACCAACTAACAACAACCAAAGGATTTCATCAAACACTGCACATGAGGCAAATTGCACATACCGGTGTGAACATGGGCAATCAAGGTCAAATGGTTGGAGTTATTGGGAATCAGCAGGATATGCTACTAGATTTCGCATGGGTAATCAGCGGTTCCGAATCGTGGTAATCGGATGGGTCAGAATGTTGGAAATAGAGTATGGGTAATCGAATGGGAATGTTGCAGCTCCAGTAGTTGGGAATTATGGAAATGTGAATCGGGGTAATCAGGTTAAGTGTTATAACTTGCAAGGATTGGGTCACATGGCAAGGAATTGTCCAACTAAGGCGAAAAAGAAGGATCTTGCGTATCTTCAGAAAGTTATTCTGTTGGCACAAAAGGAACAATTTGGACTTCAATTGAGTCTTTGAGGAACATGACTTCATGGCTATTGTGGATGATTTGGAAGACCTCGAGGAACTCAATGCAAACTGCATCTTCATGGCAAATCTTCAGGAGACTAAGTACGACATGACCGACGCACCTCTGTCTATGACGCCAGCGCAGTATCTGAGGTACCAATCATTGATCCATGCTATAACAATGTCATATTTGATGTGTTTACTCATGACGAAAGCATAGACATCTGTGACATCACACCTACTTATGATACATACCGGACAATCCGAGTTGTAGCAATACTAACTCTGAGACTCGAATGTGGATCCTAGTGGAGGAACGTGGCACAAAAATACTTGAGACTGATGAGGAAACTCGCGCTAATTTTGAATCATTAATCAACAACTGTGGCATTGAAATTGAGAAAGTTAAAAGGTCAATCGCGATGTTAAGGCCGCGAATGCCAAATTGACCGATGAGCTTGAGAGTTACAAGGAGAACGCAAAAGCTTTTGAATTTCAGAAAAACAAAGAATCAGAATTAGAAATTGGTTATCGAAATTTGGTTTCTAAAGAAAAGAATTGCAAATCAAGTATAACACACTTGATGTGAATTCAAACTTGAAAATTAAATCTCTAAACAAGGAAATTTCTGATTTAAATAACCAACTTTCTAAACAAAAGAAATGTTTTCTAATCTTGAAAAAGAAAAGAAGAGTTGATTATCGATTTTTCAAAACGAGAAGATTCTCTTCTTGATGAAATTCTTGATAAAAATGAAAAAATCAAAACTTTGGAAAATTTGCTTCTTAAAACGGGTCATTCTGCTCAAACAATCAAGATGCTTTCTAATCAAGTAAATCCGCGTTTTCATACTAACAATATAATGGCACTTGGTAACGACCCTTCTTCGTTCCTCAAGAAAGCTCGAGAATCTCGAGAATATGTTAAACAATGGAAATGTTTTACATGAACCCATTATTGTTCGTGATTCTCTTGAAACGTTAGAACTATCCGAGGAGAGTAGATCAAAAATGAAACAAAAGAATCCGGAAATCAAACCAATTGATTATAACAAATGGAACAAAATTAACGGAATTACTTTTGTCAATCAAAAAGAAAAGTCAAAGTTCTCCATCACACAAAATGTTTCAAACAAAGAGTCAACTCTGCTCAAAATCTGTTTCAAAACCAGTCGTTGTCTCAAAATCTCGTTCGAACATTGAACAAATGTCTTCAAACAATCCTTTTAACTCAAGTGATGCGAGAAGTATTTTAGACAATGTGAAACGAGAATTGTGGATCTTCAAGAAACTGTTAAAACTAAAACCACTATTACACCTAATAACCGGTTCTCTAGTTTTGATATTGAACAGAGAAAGTTTTTTGAAACTCAAATTGCCCCTTAGCTGAATGCCATCAGTGCAAGGGTAATTCATTTTGAACAAGCGTTTTGAAAGAAAACAGCCGACTTTGTCAAGGACCATAAATCCCTGGTAAAGCAAGCTACTGACTGTGTTGAACAAATCAAAGCTTTGGAAAATTTAAATGACTCTCTCGAAGATGTTCGACTCTTGATATTATGTCCATCAATTTGCAAACATATTCTGTTGAAGATCATGAAAGACTCCAACTGAGACCTCAAAAATTGTTTCAAAATATGAAAAACGCAGAAAACTTGAAAAGAAAATGTCTCATATTTTAAACAACTTGATCGAAAAACTGAGGAATGCAAGTATGACAAATTGTCGTATGAGCGTGCCTACAATGACATGAAAGCGAAAAATGATCTTTTGAGGGCTCATTTGAATGTCAAAAGGAAAGGCAGTGGATATCGTGATTAAAAACCATTGACTCGCGAGAAAGCAAATGTTCCCAAACCGGTTTCCAAACCAAAAATGCATGTTTCTATGCCTCCTCCAAAAGTCAATGAGAAAAATGTTTCATCAAAACCAGTCACTCCACCGGCCCTACCTAAACAAAATGTTGATAAGGGAAAAGCGGTTATCGAGAAACCAACAGTTTTAGCTCCTGGCCTTTTTAAGATGAGTACCACTAATGCGTCTGCCTCCACATCTAAAACATCTGGAACAAACGTCATAAGTTTAGAAAAGCACTCTAAAGAGACTAGGAAAGCTGAAACCACTTCTCTAGATAAGATTGTGAATCCTAATGAGTGTGCCTTACCTTCTACAGGACTAGGAAGCACCTCTAGGAGCAGCAGACTAAAGCCTAAGAGCAATACAAGGAACAATAGAGTCTCGCATGCCTCTAAGAGTAGTAGCTTGAATAAAGAGAAGAAAGTAGAAGAACACCCTAGGAATTTACCGCTTTTTGAATAAGAAAGACATTTCATCTGAATGTAATGAACCTATGAAATCTGCTAAGTTTAATGAATCTGTTGAATCTGTTTGTTTAACTTGCAAGAAATCTTTATCTAATGTTCATGATGATTGTGTTTCTAAGAATGAGATTGTTAAGCCTATTAAGAAGAATGTTCCCAAAAGAACTTATGCTAAACGAATAGGAAGACTAGTTGCGAGACTTAGGCTTTACACTACCTGATAGGGGAGCATAATGTTTACTTTAGGGATGACATTTGGAAACCCGGTAGAACTTTCACTTTCGAGAATGGTAGAAGAATGGCGATGCACTGTCTTATATATAGACAACTTCTAAGTGTGATCGGATTTTACCTCTAACCCAAAGGAACCAAAATCAAAACGGTTTCCAAATCTTCTTAACACGTTATTGGCGGTTATCGAAATATGTCTTTGGATCGAACTCGGGGTTGCTCCAAGCACATGACCGAGAATCTGAAGCTACCGATCAATTTCGTCTGGAAATTCAGGGAAAATGCGTTTGAAATGATCATGTAGAAGCTATCATGGGTTATGGAGATCTACCTTTTGGAAATTATTTGATTACTCGGTTTTACTATGTCGAAGGATTGGGACACAATTTGTTTTCGGTCGGGCGGTTACGTGATGCGGATTTAGAGGTTGCTTTTAGGAAAAATGCTTGCTTCGTTAGAAACTTGGATGGCACTGATCTCTAAACTAGGAATCGTGATACAAACTTGTATGCTATCGACATCAATCAAATGGCCTCTTCATCACCAATATGTCTTATGACACATCACGGAACACAGTTACGGTTGTGGCGCGGATTTATCCCATCTCAATTATGACACCATCAACAAAATTGCCAAAGACAACATCGTCAACGGACTTCCAAAGTTCAAATACACCAAGGATCACTTATGTCCATCATGCGAACAAGGAAAAAGCAAAAGAGCATCATATAAACCCAAAACCATACCTAGTTCGGAAGCAAAGTTGCATATGTTGCACATGGACTTATGTGGCCCAATGAGAGTTGAAAGCATTAATGGGAAAAAGTATATTCTTGTTATCGTCGATGATTATTCAAGATATACATGGGTTAAGTTTCTGAGATCAAAAGAAGAAGCACCAAGCATCATCATCACCTTTACGAAGCGAATTCAAGTACTTCTTCAAACTCCATTAAGGTTGTAAGAACAGAACAACAACAATTCTCTCGGGAGTTAAGAGATTATTTTGAAGATGTTGGAATCACACATCGGACATCGGTTGTCGAGAACTCCATAGCAGAATGGGGTAGTTGAAGAAGAAATAGAACTCTTGTGGAAGGCTGCTCACAATGCTAATCTATTCTAGTGCACCGTTATTTCTATGGGCTGATCTTTGTTGCGGCTTGTTTCACTCAGACCCGATCCCTTATCCATCCAAGATTCAATAAAACCCCATATGAGCTTGTGAATAACAGAAAACCGGTTATCTCTTACTTTCACGTATTTGGCGCTCTGTGCTATCCTACGAATGACCAGAAGATCTTGGCTGAAAGCAAAAGGTGATATTGGAATCTTCATTGGATATTTAGATAACTCGAGGGCATTCAGGGAGTATAACAGAAGAACTAGGAGGATCATGGAGACGATGAATGTGAAGTTTGGCGTCACAAATGGCTTCGAGACTGCTCTAGAACCGCACTAAACCAACAGACTTACGGACACATCGGTTCAGGACTCGTACCTTAAAGAGCTCAATCAACTTCGATTGACAATCCTAAAGAACAAGAATGGGAGAATTTCTTTGAGTTAATGTTCGATGAATACTATGGTGGAACTTCGAAAAATGCATCAAACCATCATTCTGCTGCACCCGCTCAAAATCATCCTCCACCACCAACAGAAGATGCATCTACAACGGTCGAAACCAATGCACCAACTCCATCAACATCATCTACATCTACTACAGCTATTACACCCGTTCTACCAGCAGTTGATGAGCAAAACCAAAACCAAAACGATGCACGCGTTAGATGAAGACTTATTTGAAAACCGTTTGCTACGAATCAGTGAATCTTCTTCAAGCTTACGAGAACCATCTAACTCGCATCGTTTAACCAACGGTATCCCTACTGAAGTGGACAAAAGACCATCCGATTGAACAAGTTATTGGTGAACCTTCAAGGCCAATTCAGCGAGGCGCCAACTTGCCGATTGCGACTTATGCATTTACCTTTGCTCAATTAGCAATCTGAGCCAAAGAACATTAAGCGAATGGCGAGAACACGCATATAGAAGCGATGCGGGAGGAACTTCTCCGATACCGTCTACATGACTCTTGGGATATGGTTCCAAGACCCACAGCGTTCGCGTCATTGATCTTAAATGGTTATGGAAAAACAAACGAGATGAAGAAATATGTCATTATAGCAAAAGCTCGTCTTGTGGCCAAAATCTGAGCAAAGGAAGGGATAGACTTTGAAGAGTCATTCGCGCCGGTAGCTAGACTAGAAGCGGTCAGGATTTTCTTAGCCTATCTTTGGCCAAAAAATCACGGTTTATCGGATGGACATTAAGACGCGTTCTTGAATGGAACTCACGAAGAAGAAGTGCGTGAGTGGCGAAGGCTTCATAGACATGAATCATCCGGACTACGTCTACAAACTCAAAAAGGCAATCTATGGATTGAAACAAGCTCAGAGAGCGTGGTATGACGAACTGTCCTCTTTCCTTATCCTAAACAATTTCACCAAAGGAACAGTTGATCCTACCTTGTTTACACAAAATGCAACCGACATTTTGATTGTTCAGATTTATGTGGGCGACATCATCTTTGGGTCCACTAATCCGAATCTTTCAAAACATTTTGAAAATCTCATGAAAAGTAAATTTGAAATGTCCATGATGGGGAACTAAAATTCTTTCTTGGTTTACAAATACATCAATCCCCTCGTGGAATTTTTATAAATCAAGCTAAATATACTACTGAGATTTTGAAAAATCATGGTATGGATAATTGTGACTCGGTCGAAACACCAATGGTAACTTCACCAAAAATTGGAGCCGATTTGTTTGGGAAACCTATTGATCCGAAGAAATATCGGAGCATGATTGGTTCTCTCATGTACCTCACTGCTAGTCGACCGGATATTCATTTCTTTGTTTGCTTATTAGCGGTTCAGCAAAGCCTACCGAACGCACCTCAAAGAGGTTAAGCGGATCTTCGGTACACGAAGACATCCATTCACATGGGACTTTGGTATCCGAAGAAATCTGGATTTGATCTAATTGCCTTTTCAGATCACGGTTGATCAAGTTACGGCAAAAAGTACATCAGGAGGAGCACAATTTTTGGGTGAAAAGTTAGTAAGCTGGTCTTCAAAGAAACAAGATTGCCCTGCACTTTCAACAAGTGAGTATGTGTCTCTATCTGCGTGTTGTGCTCAAGTTCTACGGATGAGAACGCAACTCACAGATTATGGCTTTACTTTCGATAAAATACCTATGTATTGTGACTCGAAAAGTGCCATAGCCATATCATGCAATCCTGTTCATCACTCAAAGACTAAGCATATCCGTGTCCGCTATCACTTCATCAAAGAGTATGTGAAAAATGAATTGGTTGAATTATTCTTCGTTGAAGGATTACCAACTCGCCTATCTATTAACTAAAGCCCTTCCAAAAGAAAGGTTTGACTATTTAGTTCGACGAATTGGAATGTGAAGCCTAACCCCTGAGGAGTTAGAAAGTCTTCTCGAATCTTCTTGAAAATGATTTTTCCAAAAAGCTTATTTGTAAATATTTTTTTAAAAAACAAAATACAAAATTTGAAAAACCAACAAAAGCAAAATATAAAAACATAAAATTTTTCAAAAATACAAAAACAATATAAAATCAAAAATCCAAAAGTATTCTTCTCACGACATGTCTCTCGTTATAATCGATATTCATGCGTTTCTAGAAATGTCATTCAACAATGATACGGGTATGTACAGATGCTTGAGCAAGAGTTCTTTAATTGTTTTCTAAAACATGTCGTTTCTCAAAATTTCTTCATAAAATGGCTTTCGTATACTTGATGCGAACCGGACTAAAATGATGACTTTTGATTATTTTTCAAATCAAAACTTGTGCTTTTTAAAGAAAAATCAAGTGTGCGGCCTTGCACTACATTTAAAAACTGGTGAGAAATCATCATCATCTTGAGCACCTTTTCAAAATTGTTCAAAAAGATTTTCAAAATCTTTCAAAATATTTTGTGCTCAAGATAACTCCCTCTAAAACCCTTTAATTGATTATGCTTTATTAAAGGGGAAGTATAAAACTAAAATGTTCCAAATTCATGCTTAAATCAAATCCGTTTGTCTCCCCAAAAGATTCTAAAATGTTTTTAATCCGTTGATATCAAAAATATCACGAATATGCTATTTTTGAGGGGAGAGGCGTGATTAAAATGTGATCAAAAATGTTTAAGGATCGGTGTTTGAATCTCACAATGAGCTCGACTCGGAGAGAACCAATGAATTGAGAATCAAAGTCATTAAATGTACCATCTCGAGAAACTTGTGATAGATATGCACCTTCATGGGTCTAACCTCCTTTTCAAGGAGTGTTTACAACTTCAAGTTAGTTATTAGAGCTAGTTGTCACCTAAAACCTGACAATGGAACTCTTTAACTAGGCAACGTAACCGTGTCTCGTGGGGAAGTGTCTATCATGAGCCAATCAATTCAAAAAGTGAAAACTCTACCCTCGATGTGCAGATTTTTGTTAAAACTTATAAGCACATGTGAAGGGGAGTGTTTAAAAATATCGGCGGAGTGTCTCAAACATGTTTTCTCTCATAAACACTCTGTGAGATTTTCAAGAAAAATGGTTTTATGGCAACAATAGGACAGTCATGGAGTTATAAGGTGACTAAGGATAGGAAATTAGATCCTATGATCCGCCCGGCGGGAGGGATCTCTAGGACATCACCAATAGTTTAGTATTAGAAGTCCTTAGGTATGATTGAAAAAGGAGTAATGTGAGAAAGGAGAAAGAAGGGGTTGAAGAATTAAAAGAAATGTAATGAGAAAGGGTGAAAGAAATAGCCCTCCATCAACCTTAGAAACAGGGTTCAATACATATGCTACGGTTGTCACTAGATGACACGGTATTGAAGAAAAGACGTCATGGACCCAGTGGCGCACCTAACCTTCTAGCCACTCAATTCCTCTTAAAAGGATTTGTTTCATTCTCCCTGGGAACCCTACATAATCTATCGACTTTCTCTTAGAGATCGTTGGTATTGAAGAAGGAGACCCTCTCCCAGTCTCCGCTCCAGGAAAACATAATGTACACTTATTGAGTCTAGAGCCACGAGATTCATCAAAAGATCTCATAGGAACACATGTCATGACATCGCTTGTTGTTCATCATTAAGGACACAAGTGATATATTATAGAGTCCCTACGAGATCTTAGCAATTTGCCAGAACATTTATGAGAAGTTCACATTGTGATCTTCGGATTGAATGGAAATTCTGCCAGGGTCAACATCAAACGACCACGACAGCAGGTCACTTCGGTATTCTGGTGGATTACGCTAGTGTCTCCAAACGGTCTACGATCGTGAGGTGATGCTTCGGTGTACCTCAACGACTCATCTGCTGTAGATGTACTTGGTATATCGCTTATCTCACTTGTGGACTCGTTCAGAACGGCCCTTGTCAGAATTAGAGACGTGTTTTCACACTATGCTGTTAACACCCTCGAAATTCAAACTTCTAAGTGCCGGAATCCGCTTATTACTAACCTGTTTTTATGTTTTCTTCTTATGGAAGCTCCGGAGCGGATGGATCGATGCGGCTTCGCCACATGCTCATACCTACAACACATGAAAGTTCTCATCAAAATCAAAGGCAACTCAAAGTTATAGATGATTCTTCGTCAATGTCAAAGAATCTACAAAGTGTAAAGACTCGAGAACTTCATCATTGGAAACTCAAAGTCAAATAGAAGTGTGAGCATGGTGGAGAAAGACGTGGAGATACCTAACCAACGAAGTTGACATCGGCGACAACCACATTATCTGATCACAAAGCATGAAGGAACAAAGAATCAAGATTATTCTATATCTACGCACAAAGTTCAAGCTCGAGAAAAGTAAAGACCTAATCAAGTGGAGCATCATTTGAATGACCACCCTTTAGGGAAAGATTGTTAGCCTTAATAGTTTTATTAGAAGTGATGGTCATTCACATTTAGGAACTTTAAAACGTGTGTTAGATATCGTTGATAGAATAAGTCAACGGGCTGGTTGGACTAAGCTAAACGGCTAGGCGTTATGATTATGCTAGCCGTTTGAAGCTTAAGTATCCAAAGCCCAATCCATGTCCACCACGAAAAGCCCATGAAAAGCCTTTAGGGCATCAAGTCCCCGGACTATAAATACCCCTCAAATGGTCATTTGAGGGGTGTGCTTGAGTGTGTGTGTGTGTTTTCCTTTGAAATAAACATCATATTGTTTCATCATTCTCTCACAACATACACGGTTTATATAACATCAAGTCACCATCTTTCTCATCTTATTTCTAAGCTTTGTTTGTGTTTGTATTTCACGTTTTATACGCGTAACTTGGGTTACGTGTGTTGGGTTTTCTTGGTAAAGTGATAAGGTTGATAAAAGTAAGGTCCTACATGAAAATCAAATATACTCTCTCTTTTTCATTCATTGAAACCGGCTAAGGAAGAAAAGAAGCAAGGAAGCCAAATTTTTTCAAGAACAAGTTTAATTATCACCTTTAGTATACTCTTAATCAAGGTTTTGAGATAAAAACCTAGGGTATTAGGATAAACCCTTGTTCTTTAAACCTCATCACTTCACTAGTAAGCATTTCATGATCATTTTTAATTTTTCATATTCATACTTTGGTCATTTTATCATGCTTGAGAAAAACATGCAAGTTATATGTGAATCTATACCACTTTATTTGTTTGTAAGCACTTATAATGAATATATATCATCCTATTATTATCCCTTGAAACATATCATTTTTGATGATGTCTAGGAACCCATGACACCCTAAGAAGGTGTATGGTAGGTTTAGAATAGCTTTGGCGTTGGTTTGAAGTGGTTAGAATAAGTATTACGCGAGAAAAATCCATTTCGACAACAATATATAAGGGTCTGATCATTTTTGCTAATTCTGGAATTTTCGACAGTTTGAAAAATATTTTAGGCTAGATATTCAGAAAATATACTTTAAAACGGAGTTATAGCGAAGAAGTTATGCTATTTTCAAGTTTAACGACGAAAACTATTTTTCCTGAAAAATCAGCATGTGTCCAAATATTTTCTGAGTCAAAAATGAGTCTTAAGCGTTATCTAAATGAGTCGATTTATCAAAAATAAATTAGTATACTTTAACACGAAGCTAAGGACATATAAAACGTAGAAAACGGACTTGTAATGACTAAATTACAGCTTTAACAAGGTTGTCGTAACTATTTCAAATAAGCATAACACATATATTTTCTAATAGCCAAAATTACGGTAGCGAATGACCATGTTGAGGGTCGTTTTTAACATGATGGAATACTTAAAATGATGTCTTCTAGTAAAGTAAGTCGCCTAGCCTATTTTCCAAAATGTCCAACCGTTAGTCAAAACGAAGTTGTAACGAATAAAATACGGTCCTCAACTAAAACTACCCTTAAACAATATTTTGGTACAAGTACCCTACTTTACCTATGTTTTTCTCCATGATCAAGACCTCTATGATGAAAATTTAAAAGCTAAGATTTTGAGATAATGCTACATGCTTTCCAAAACCATTAAGTTTGTTTCCTAACACTCGATATTCACTATTTTCTGACTAGCTTTTCAAGGCTACTTAGTCACTTTCATGAATTGTCAAATTACATTATTTTGCGACGAAAAACTATAATTTCTTAATAAATCACTAAACGACTATCGTAGGATGTTGTTTCAACGTGAATACTTGTAAAGTATTTTATAATATGACGAGATGTCATAAACAAATATCGGCGGTGATAAACATTATTTTCAAATGTACAAGTGGTATGGATATCATATGAGTTTGCATGCACGACATTGTTTCATGATTTACATTAGAACATATCATTCATAATAGGTGTGGTTAGAGGTTGCGCCTCGTTTTAGTATTGCCATTATATCATCATAAACATTGCACCAGGTGAGTTTTCATAGCCCCGATTTATTCAAGTTTATACATTATTTCAAACATACGGGGGAGAATACATTGCACATCATTTTTATACGAGCCCAAGTATATTCAAATTCAATTACATTGCTTAAGTTACCTCATTGCCAATTGAATGTCCCCATTTCATAATCATGAACCGTTAATTTGGGAAGAAGCGGGGTGAGTGGATAGATCTATTGAGGGTGCCTCCTCCATCCGTGATGGTGGTCCCAACTGGTCAATGGATGCATTTCATTTTTATCATCATTGAGTTGTTTGGCAAAACACTCGTTGGGCGACATCGAGAACGATCCCTTGATTCTTCATGTGCAGCAATTGTACCATTTTGTGACATATTTGTCATACATAACTTATACTAGTTGATTAGTATAAAACATTTTCTTAAACTCTATGAACTCACTCAACCTTTGTGTTGACACTTTTAGCAATGTATTTTCGGGTATCTAAGGCATTCACTTCATGGCATGCATGTGGACATATCATAGAGTCGCGGTGACGCCGCGTCTCACTTGGGTTTTATGCACTTTAAAACATCGTTTGGATTATAACAAACTTAATTCCGCACATGTCTAATTTCATTTGGGACCTATCTTTTGTAAACTATGAATGTTTTATTATATCAAACGATGTTCTTTTCAAACGACACTTTAGGTCGTTCAATATATCTCTAGAATCGTGATGCTATGACAGTCAATCCCAGGATGTCCATTAAGCAAGCAAAAGGTAATTTGGGGTGTGACAGGTTTATTTTCAACGTGATGATTTTTTGAAAACATTAATCTTAGCATGAGCAGTAGCGAAGGGTCTACAAAATTAATGGAATGTGGGGTCTTCTTCATGTCGAAAATAACAAAGTCGACGGGAAGAGTAAAATTATTGATTTTGATGGCGTTCTCAACTATCCTCGGGTATCCTAACCGTTCTATCGACCATTTCTATAGTCATGCAAAGGGGTTTGATAGGGCCAAGGTTCAATCTTTTACACATGGAAAATGGCATGATACTAATACTAGCCCCAGGTCACTAAGGCATTGATATTATTTAAATTATTAATAGAGCAGGGAGAATAAAACTTCCCGGGTCTTTTTCCTGAGAGGGATTTGATTGGATGATCGTAGAGCATCCGGCGTTTAATATTACTTCATTCTCCATAGCTTCTATTTCGTCTATAATTCATCCTTTGGGGCTTCGTCTTGTTATACATGATTTTAGCTTGTTTTGTCAGGAGCTCCTATTCATCGATCTGAAAGGGGTATAGAGGGTTTTCCATTGTGGAAAATATGGCATTCTGAAACTATCGTCAAATGAATTGTCTTGATTAATTTCAGTTTCCTCCATCTTTGGTTCTTTTCGTTGTCCTCCAGATCTCATCTTTGACCAAGGAGAGTGGTTCTAGTTTCCCGAATTTTTGAACAATGCGTTCATGTTGTCTTGCCGCTTATCATCTTCTTCCAGATACTTATTTATTGATTCCTCGAGCGAAGAATTTCTTGTTTTGAAAGAATCCCAATTATAACTTTGATGGTTTTCCTTCACCTTACATTACCTTTTCGATTTGGGGGCTTATATTATTCATGGGAAAATCTCCGGTTGGGCCCCATTCTTCACTTTTATCGCATCCAATCCGAATAGCATATGCGTTTTCCGGAGCTTCTTCATATCTCTCCCAAGGTTTCCAATTTTCTTGTAATGGTGGCAATCTGATTGAACCTCTTTCCGAGCTTTGGTTGTTTCCCCCATCGTGCCATTTTTGAGAGTGATCGGCAAGTTTCAGAATGGCTTCAAGGGCTAGAGTAGGAGTCATGTTTGGGATTGTCCCTTGATAGTCCAACATCTATCTTGTAGTTATGTTGATTTCTTTGTAGAAGATTTTGACCTTTTACTGGTTGTTCAGATCATGTGTAGGACATTTGTAAAGGAGATCGTTGTATCTATCGATACAATGTTTCATCGTTTTCTTGCTTGAAATTATGGATTTCCAAAAGCTGGTTAGAAATCTTCGATGGAGAACAATACCTCTGAATGAAATGCTTATTTAGTAGAGCCCAAGTATTTACTACCCTGGCGGGCAATCTTTCAATCCATCTTCTGGCAGCCCCAGTAAGAGTCATGGGGAATCTTAGCATAACAGCGTCATAAGACACGCCCGGAATGTTGAAGAGGCTTGCGATGTATAGGAAATTTTCAACGTGCTCATATGCATCTTCGTCCCTGTTTCCTGAAAAAGGGTTAGCGTGAAGCTCCCTCATAAATTGGTCTTTAATTCGAAATGAACATCAGCTCCAATCGCCGATCTTACGAGACCTCGCCCTTGTTCTGCTCTTGTCAACGCCAAATATTCCTCAAGAGTGAGGTCATCAATGTTAAAACATCCATGGTACCTTAAAATTTGAATAGTGATTGTGAGAAATTAAGAAAAGTTCAAAACAGCGAAATGAAAGACTTAATAGTAATCCTATTATAACTCCCGGCGGCGTAAAACTTGATGCAAGTTTTACTAACCAGGTTTTAATGTTTATATTGTCTCATTATACCTATGGTCTACCTAATGCACTAGGGCATTGTACCGGTCGTGTGTAGTGTATATTCGATAAAACCGAGGTCGATCCCAAGAGCTATGTGTGTTGGATTAATACTAAGTCTAGGTGTCCTGATTTTAAATAGATTTCGATAAGGAATTAATTAATTAACTACTAAAGCAGATAAAGCGACAAAGGCAAAGGTTCAATCAATAGAGGGAGAGTGGTGCTAACCTAGTTAATCATCCTAGCTAGTAATGTCTACGTCTAATTACTTCCAATTACTTAAGGTGAGGTCAAAGTCGAGAGGATAGGATTTGGTCAATTAGGCAACCTATCGACGAATACCACCGGAGAAGTCGGTGTCCCCTCATAAGTCGGTTGTTTCGGTCCCTAAGCCAAGTCATTAAGAATACCGCTACATGCTAGATTTATAATAGTGAGTGCCGTTGCTAGCACTTAAACACTCACCCCTAGTTCTTAAGTTCATCCAAAAGTAGGTGATCAGTTGGTCAAATCGCCAAGTTGAAAGGGGTCTTCAGTTGGTCATATCTTACCCTTCCCATCTCGGTCCCTTTCACTTAAGGTGAGTTGGTCATATCTCCTAAGCAACCTTCTACCATTCAAAACTAGAAACAAGGGTAGCTACCAATAAAATATGCATGCATACACTTAGAAATAATTATATGGAAGTAATTTAAACGCAAACAAAACAATTAAGGATTCATAACTGAGCCCAGCCAAGAGGTGCTTAGCCCATATAACTTTACAAATCAATTCAATATTCAATGTTACGAATTACATGAATCGAAAGTAAAGAAAAGATAAAATGCTAATGCTTTCGTGGGGAGTGATTTCTCCCGGAGCGACTCAGTATGCTCCTCTAGACACGCTTCCCACGTTCTTTGGTTGTGGTGTGTGAAATGAGATGCTTTGAAATCTTTGAAATGTTGGGGTATTTATAGGCGGATTCGGGTTCTGGCGTAACGAATAGTTACTGCGTAATCTTTATTTCTTTGTAAATTGCACTAGATCTGGCGGTTACAGCGTAACCTTATAAGTAGTTGCCGTATCTTCAATATTTCTTGGTTCGCCGGAGTTTATGCAAGGATTACGCCGTAGTTATCGATGACGAACCTCATTTGACCTAATATAGTTACTTAGTAGTCTTTTGGGAGAGTTCTGCGGTAACCTTCGATGAGTTGGCTTTAAGGTCACGCTTTAGTTACGGCGTAATTTGAGAGATGAGTTACACCGAAACTTCTTCAAAGTGAGCATACTCTGATAAATCTTTGATAATTCTCCAATTCCACGTCTCTTTAGCTCCAATGCTCATAATTTACCTGAAAGTGGAAAACAATGGAAAACAACCGTAAATCCATATGAATGATATAAATTACAAGCATTATCGGAGGAAATTGATACTTAATATTCAGGATAATTTGATGTTATCACGATCAAAGAAAACAGGCACGTTCAAGACCAGGGGAACATGTGCTCATATAAAAATATAACTTGGAAATCGGCATAAGCGAAGAACAACAACTCATTGAGGATCATTAAGCAACGGCCTCCATAAGTTCAATGGTTTTAGCACCTTTTGATACATATTGGATTTGACATACACATCATAACACAAACACAAGTAGAGTATAGATGATTTTCTTAGAGAGAGAAAGTTAGAGGTTTGGGAACTTTAGTGAGAGAAAGAAAAATCTTATGATGAGCTCCAACTCTACCGGGTGAGAGTATTTATAGTCTTACACCAAACGCCACCTAACGGGGTGGATCGGCATCTGATGGGTAAGACCCGCCGTCCTCGGCGGTGTTACTTAACTAAATACTACTTAACATTAAATAATCTACATTCTGAGCTTTAACGATTACATATACTTGAGTGACCGACTCTTTAATGACTGATTTTCTAAATCCAAAAATCTCCCCAAGGGAGGTCGCCTCAAAAATACATTAAATACAAACAGATATTACAATAAGATTGTTCTTGGATTCTTGTTAAAGTTCTTTGCTCTGTAGCTTGTAGTCATTGATTCTTCATTTTGCATGTTTGGTGAAGTGGAGGTCTTTATCGATCCGCGTGATAATGAGTTTTAAGCCAACTTTGAGATCATCGACAATCATAAATCTCGACTCTTCCATTATGGTGTTGGTATTATGTGATGTTGTGACATTTGGACGACATGATCACATTCGGATCATGATTTCTTCTCATCGAGTAGCGAAGCTTTCGTTGATTCATGATATTGGCGCGGCGTAGCGAAGCATGGAGTGAAAATATCCAGTTCGTTGAAGCACTTATCATGATTTCTTTTGAGATGAATGTGTAGTGTGAGCATCGCGGTATGGATTAACCGCTTCATTACGATCATTTGCAAATGTGGGCGTACACGCATACAACAGTTAGCAATAAAGTGCATGAAAGTGTCTTTGATCACTTTTGAATTGAATTAGTGCGGCCCACGCGGTTCGTTGATCGTCTGCAGTAATGCGCGTGATCGTATATTCGAAGAATTTCTTGACATGGTTTTAAGATGCTCTAGTTGTTCTCAAATCGGAGCGTCTGAAGACAACACGGTGAGTGAACCGACAATTGAGATTCACGATTGATGAAAAGATTTGAAAAACAATCGTGTATCGCTCAATAGGAATTGTTTTGCAATACAACAAGGTTTTAATGAAAATCAATTATCAATCATAACACCTTTTAATTTTGAAATATTAGTACCGCGATTCGTGCTAAGAAAAAGTTTTTAAGCACGATGGCGGTTTTTTCAAAGGTATCCGTCAATCCATAACGAACGAGTTGATTCAAAAGATTGAATCGCCCCATTGTTTCGTTCGGTTGTCAGCATGTTTGATCTATTGGATAGATCTCACATGCCACCCACCGAGAGCTTGTTTGATGTTGGCTCTAGAAGGCTTTCCATCTTCATTGTGAATCGTTTGCATATCGAGATGTTACGCAATACCACAAGGATAATGCGTAGGACTCATAAGATATAATATCTATTTCCACATTATGTGAAACGAGAGTCTTCATTATTGTCTAAAGAGATTTATTTGATGATCTCGTGGCTCTAGACACAATAGTGCACATTTGGTTCCTATGCCGGAGACTAGGGAGAGGGTCTCCTTCTTCAATACCAACAAACTCTAAGAGAAAGTCGATAGATAATGTTGGTTCCCGTGAGAATGAAACAAGTCCTTTTAAGAGGAACTTGAGTAGCTTGGGAAGTTGTAGTCTTGAGTCGTCCGGTTCATGACGTCTTGTCTTCAATACCGGCGTTACCTTAGTAACAACCAGTAACATATGAATTGAACGGTTTTACGCTAAGGTTGAATTAATGGAGGGCTATTTCTTTTCACCCTTTTTCACATTCAATTCTTTTCATTCTTCAACCCCTTCAGTGCTTACCAAGACTTCATAACTAGAACCTTTTGGGTTTATTCCATACTGCTTCAGTCTCCAGTCCGCCTCTTCCCATCTCTCACTTTTCTCCTTTTTTCATCAAACCTAAGGACATCTACTCTATCTAGTGGATTGTTCCTAGGTAGATCCTAGGTTACGGGGATCATGGGACCAAATACCTAACCTTATCATCCTTATATCACCATACATAAAGTAAATTTGATTGGAGTCTATTTGGTATTGTTCATCGCCATTGGAACCAATCGAAAACCATTTGAAAATCAATCATACTTGTGATATAATATATCAAAGCATTTTGTACATTGTGTTTTGATAATTTTAGAAAACGAGCCCCTCAACATGTGCCTCATGTATTTGAAATCATTTTGGCACACGAGGCAAGGAAGAATTAACTTCTTTGATTACCATTTTCTAAACAATATCAACATCACTTCCCTGATCAAATCAAGTAGATAAAGCATATTAAGGAGGAAGGAGGTTTTCATAAATTTGCTCCCCTGATATGTGCCTCGAGGTTTGAAAAGAGTTTTTGCACATATTAGAAGGAATCGCACTTAGATACAAATGTCGGGTTTCAATTCTTTGTGGTTTAAAATAGATGCTCCCCTCAACATGTGCATGGAAAATTTGAAATCGTTTGGCACATGTGGGAGGAAAGCTTGCTAAACTTACAAAACCATTTATCAAATTATCGGTTTAAATCAATTTAAATCACAAATTCTCCCCCGATCACAATTTTCAAATCATTTGAGATTTGTGATCTCTAGAGATTTAAATTGATTTTGAAAGCTTTGAGGAAATGTGACTTGATTATGAAAACATTTTAGCCGATAAGGATCGAATTTTGAAACTTTACACTCCATTGATTAAGCATGCATGATTATCTTTTTGAAAACAATTGTATGTCGAACAACCTTTTGATTTAATTGATCCCCCTCAATCAATGACATAAGTTGTTGATTTAGAGATAGATATTTTGACAAACGTTAAGTCCAGATGATTTTCAAAAATAGAGTTTGAGTTATTTAACAAAGCAATTAGTTTTCATTAGATGGTAAGTAATTGTTTTAAAGAATCAGAGCATGAGTTTTGAAAAGCAAGATAAAGCATGGCTCAGGTTCTTTCTTTGAAAAGCGGTTCTCAAATGACAATAAACTGTTTTTCTTCCAAATATATATATATATATTTATATATATATATATATATATATATATATATATATATATATATATATATATATATATATATATATATATATATGTATATGTATATATATATATATATATATATATATATATATATATATATATTTTAAAACAAAACTATGCATTAGAACATCTAAGGTGACATTCTTTGAATGTCAACACAAAATCCGTAGATGATATCGAATAAAGAAAAACATGACAAAATAACAATATTTTTTTGGAGTTTTTCAAGATTTTCTAATTTTTGGGTTTTTGAAAGTTTTATATTTTTTCTGCTTTTGTTGGTTTTATAATTTTGTATTTTGGTTTTATTGAATAAATATATACAAAGATATGGATGAAAAAGACCTTACTCCTCTTCTTCCTCTTGAAGACGTTTAAGTGTTCCGGTTGAAGACTCTTTTAGACCAAGTAGGTGGAATAAACTAAAGCGTTCTCTAGGAAGAGCTTTGGTGAAGATGCGCTAACGGTATTGATCCTCACAAAGTATAGTTCCACCACACCGCTTTCAACTTGCTCCACGATGAAATGATGTGAATGTCGATGTACTTTGCTCTTGAGTGTTGTACGCTGTTGCATGAGAGAGCAATAACACTTTTATTATCACAATGAGGTTTTGTTGAATTCAAAGCCATAGTCGGATAATTGGGATCTCATCCATAGAATTTGAGCACAACAAGATGACATGGCTATGTATTCTGTGAGAAATAAAGTACTCATTTTCTTCTTTGAAGACCAAATCACAAGCTTATCAGCCCGAGCACCTCGGGCGTACCGGCGTGTATCTTGACATCCTGCATGATCGAATCACGCATAGGATGTTAGTGACATCCTGCGGTGTCGCCGGTACCAAAGTCCCATGTTGATGGTTCCTAGGAGATATCGAAAGACCCATTTAACTACTTCAAGGTGCTTTTGGTAGGCTTAGCACGGTATCTAGCACACACAAACAAATGACGAACAAGATGAGTGCACTTATGAGGTACATCAGGGGATCCAGATCATGCTACGATATTTCGTTTGGTACCATGATCTGAGTGGTCCTCATCCGATTTAGTACGCTCAATCATGGAAGTGTCAACAGGTCACAAGAATCAAATCCAAATTTCTTTAAAATCTCATTTGCATATTTAGATTGATTAATAAAAATGCCTCCGGGACTTTGTGAAATTTTTAATCCCAAGAAAAATGACATTTGTCCCATCATTGACATTTGAAATTTAGAACCCATTTCATTTGAAACGATCACACTCATTAGAAGTCATTCGAGGCAAAATAATATCATCAACATATATTTGAACATGAATTAAATGTTTTGCGACTTCCCGGTGAACAATGTCGGATCAACTGCTCATTTCTTTGAATCCGAAGATTGAAGAAACTTTGATAGCGTATCATACCATGCTCTAGGAGCTTGCTTCAAGCGTAAGGGCTTTTTCAAGCGATAGACATAAGTAGGATGCTCTGATTCACAAAAATCCTCTGGTGGGCGGCGTAAACCACCTCTTTCAAATCTCCATTCGAAGGCGGTTTCACATCCATCGATATACAACCATATTCTTGCTAGCGGCATAGCCAAGATTCGATTGCCTCAATCTACGAGCAACTAGAGCAAATGATTCTTCAAAGTCAATACCTCTTCTTGGCGGTATCCTTTGCAACCAATCGAGCCTTGTTCTTGAAAACATCACCATGCTCATCAAGTTTTACTTTGAAGATCCACTTTAGAGCAATGATCATAGCGCGGTCGGAGCGGTACTAATTCCCATAAATTTAGTCGATCAAACTCATGAATTTCTTCTTGCATGGCATTGAACCAGCTGTCTTCATTCATGAATTTTAACATCTTTTGGTTCGATCTTAGAGAGTACGAGGAGTTGAAGAAGCACCATAAGCATCGGTTTGCAAGTTCTTTTAAGTGGATCTTGGACGAAGAGGTTTCCAATGATGTTGTCCAATGGATGATCATGTGCCATTTCTAAGGTGTTCATGTGGTTGTTCTTTGAGGAATTGAAGTAGCGAATCGATTTCTCTGATGAAGATGGTTGATGATGATTGAAGCAAATATGTTTTCAAATGGAGCATCTCCAAAGAGTAGCAAAGGGATTAACTTCATCCGAGTGCGAGAAACAATTCCATGATGTACACTTGATGATTGAAGGTTTGTTGATGAGAGCAGTGATCAGTATGACTTTCTTAATGACACTCAGCGAAGGGGTTAACTTCATTGGCGGGTAAGCGCCCTCTGTTGGAATAATGATCATTGGCATTTGTCTCATAATGTTCATCAAACATTGGATCAAACAATTTCTTCAAATCATCTTCAGATGGAGGTAAATATGGAGTTCTGGGATGAGTTAGGTACAAGGGATGAACCAATTGAACTTGTTTTGAATGCTTGGTCTGGCTGGATTGTCCGGAGCCATGAGGTGGATCCGACTCATCGGCGTGCGTGAATTGTTTCCATAATATTTCAGGTTCTTTTGTTGTAGATTCGGTATCCCTTTTTGTTTGGTGCATATCCTACAAATACTCCAATGTCCTTTTAGCCTTAAGTTTGCCTAAGTCTTGACCCTCATTAGTTGGATAACCAATGCACCAAACCGCGAAGGAATGAGATTAGGTTTTCTATTGTGGACAAGTTCATATGGAGTTTTCCATGGCGTGTGAATTAGGGATCGATTTTGAGTGTAGCATCACGGTGGCTTCATGGCCCGGCCAGGAAACATTGGAACCTTGAGTAAATCAAACATTGTTCTTGCGACTTCCACAAGGGTTCGATTTCGTCTTTCAACTACACCGTTCTGTTGAGGAGTTAGGTGGAACACTTCGATGATGATTCCAACACTTTCATAAAACTCACTAAGTTGTTTATTAACAAACTCAGTTCCATTGTTTGTTCGGATGATTTGACAATTTTGTTAAGTCGAACCTGCAGTTGTTTGATAAGTTTGATGATGATATCTGGAGTTTCATCCTTTGTCCTTAGGAACTTCACCCAGGTGAATCGAGAGTAATCATCAACCACAACTAACACGTATTTCTCCCCAAAGATATTCTGCACTCTCATGGGTCCACATAAGTCCATGTGGATTGTATGAAGAACTTTTGTAACAGAGTTTGTAGGTTTAGGTTTGTGGGCATACTTCTTGCTTTTTCCTAATTGGCATGCTGAACAAAGATGATCCTTTTCATACTTTAGTCTTGGTAAACCTACAACTAAGTCCTTTCTGGAGAGATCATTGATGGTGCCGAAGTTCAAGTGATTGTGATGACGATGCCATAACCATGACTTTGTTTTCGAAGCCTTTGACAACAAGCAAATGGGAGAAGACTTCATCATATCTTCGATAGAGATGGTATATAGATTTGAACCACGTGTTCCTCTTAAAAGTTCCTTACCATCAAGTTCTCTAGAAACAAAATATGTTTTGAAGGCCACTAGATCGAATCACGAATTGACGAGAAAATACGTTATGACCAAGACCTTACGTATATACCGGAGATAACACTATCACCAACAACATAATCTCCATAACCCATTATAGCACCAAAATGATCATTCCGAATCAAACAGCTTCCGATGAATTTACACTTGAAGTTCATGAGCGCGACGGTCTCCAGTCATATGCTTGGAACGGCGATTCGGTACCACAGAAGCGATTTGAACGATCTGCGGTTGAACCTGAACAAGAATGGATAAGCGGATAATGGGATCCCCATGCAGAATGGGTTCCACTTGGTTAGTAATGTTGATTGGCACACCCACATCAGAAGTAGAAACAATGGAATCATTAGAAATAGATGCAGTGCTAGTGTCCATATTTGACCTATTCAAAGTATGTCATTTCTTAAGGAATAGTTCTATCATCGATGAGCATCCATTTTCTAGTGGGCATTGATTTAGCAACTTTAAGGCATAGCTCATTAATCTTCACGGCCGGTATCCATTGATAACCTATTTTACTAAATTTCCTTCCGTGGGTTTCCACTATTTTTAACTTTCTTTCGCCTTTGCAGCCTTCTTAGCTTGACTTTTAGCATTAACAATTTTATCAGGGCATTTGATAGCATTAGACAAAACATTCATACCACATTCATGATTAGTAACAATCAAGGTCAGCTCATTACATGGTTTGCAATAGTAGCGAATTTGAATTAATACACGAGCATAGCTAATACTAGAATCAACCGCGAATAGTTTTATTCAACTCAAACTTAATATTCCTAGGATGATCTTCTACTCTATTCCAATGCACATTCTTAGCTGGCGAGGTCCTATCTTGCTTGGTATTGCACAGGCTTTGACCTTGCTGCTTTAGTGTCACGATTACTCTGTAGAGTGAATTATGGGAACATGGTTGGATTCTACTTTTGCATTCCGAACTAGATGTGCAGGGATCTGATCTTCTTGAAGGCACATTAGTGTTCACTTTCTTAAAGATGGGCATAGAATGATTTGTATGCTTGGCACAGGGCATGGAACAAGGCATCACAACTTTGCCTTTTGCACCTAAGGATTTAGGACATGTTGCAATTATACATTCTAGCGACTCTTGAGATGGTTTGGCACGAATGCAAGCAAACCAAATTTCTCTATCAAGAGGTTTATTAATGAAATCCTCTTCAACAATCTCACGGAGACATTCTAGACTATCCTTAAGGTGAGCACCAATAGTCATGAAACGGGTTCATTATTCTAAGATGAGGAGGAATGTATTTACTTGATAAGTGTATTTGCGGTCGAGAGGACTTTGATGCAACATTCTCATTAAAGACAAGTGACGGTTTCCCATTTTCGACTCTCATTCTCGGTTTCTTTTGTAAAGACGTTATTTTTTCGTTGTTTTGGTTGACTTTCATTGAATCATATAACTCTTTAAAGTGTCGATTTAAATTTTTCATTTTCTTGAAAAATCTGGTTTTCCTTTTGTAAGGCATTACTAAGTTTTGAAGATGAAAAGTTTGAGAGTACTGAGAATCTAAAGGAGGAGGCATTTGGGATCCATCGCATTGTTCTTTTCACTATTTAATTGAGAGATTTGGGCTTTCAACTTTCTGATCGTGTTACAATGAGCTCGAATCACGTTCATCGTTTGCTAATTTCAAAAGCGCATCAAATTAGGAGCATCCAAGGATGCCTTGATATTTGAGGTTTTAACATTTTCTTTCGGATGTTGATATTTTAATTGCAAAGCAAGATGCTTAACTTCCAATTTAGAAAACTATTTTACCAGGTTATCATGATCATCTTGTTCAACTTTATCATGCAGTTTAGAGTTAGTTTTTCAAGCTCAATGACACGATCATGGGAGACTTTCAGAGCAACAAATAATTCATGAAATTGAGAAGCATTAATAGAACAATTTGTAGCAATGTAAAACACATCTTGAGCAATACATTTAGAAATAAGATTCTCATTCAAGGTATGCAGGTTCTTCCTCTCAATCTCATTATATTTTAGTTCTTGCTCATAGTCACTAACCTCAACAATCATCGCATCAAATTCCTTTTCCATTTCTTTAATATCTAAGTCCATCCCTTTTAAGACTCTCAAATTGATCTTTTAATTGTTTGAAGAAAGGCATGACCTTAGTTAAATAGCATTCTTTGGTTTGTTCAAAACCCTTTCCCTTCAAGTAATCCAGTGGGTGTGATCCTTTTCTTCTGGGTTTTCTCAAAATTAGAAAATAGTTGATAAATGACATATTGACTTAGGTCTTGCTCTTGAGTGGGAATAGATCTTGGGACTAAATGCATTGGATTATTGGGGGGAAACGATTGGCGGGGAGGCATTCTTATACATGGGGGTTACGTGCAACAAACTCATCGACTTTTCATGTCCATATCCTTTTTCCAGAACACTTGTTCCGAGTGTTGTGTTTGAGGTCTAAACTTGTTAAAGGCAATCCAATTGTCCTTAGCATAATTGGTGTTTTATAGTTGATTTTCTTTTCTATGCACAAAGGGCTCTTAAGTTTTTCATCCAACTTCATTCTAGTGACTTCTTCTAGGCGCTTATCTTCCTCGGTGTTCTCGGCAACTAGGTTTCTCGCCTAGGCTTAAGGATCTCATTACCATCATATAGTACCTTATGAGCTTCTAGGCCTTTTACAAGCCTCGGGGTTTGGTTCATCAACTAAGGCAACACTATGTTTGTCACTTAGAACTCTATGCTTAGTGATCATGTGGCAGTGCGAATGGTGTTTCCTTATGCGATACAACTTATTTTCAAGCTTGTTTCTCAAAGTCTTTAGATTAGAAAAATCATTCAAAAGTTTTGACTCCTTAGCACTAAATTCTTGCTTAAGCACTTTAACATTTTCTTGAAGTTCTTGTTTTTGCTTAGCGGTTTTAGAAAGCTTTTCTTGTAAGGAGTTTAACTCTTGTTTTAATACTTCTTCTTTAAAATTACTTTTTATAATTATTGCACGCATTTGGTCATCCATTTCACGCTTCACGGTGGTTAACTCAAAGTTAGCGTTGTTCATAGATAGCAACTTGTTCCTTATAGGAATTGGAGATGTAAAGAATCATCATGGGCACATGCGTGTATTCATCAAAAACAAAATCATTATTATTGCTTGAAGATACATCACTTGGTACAATCTCACTTTCACTTTGAGCCACATGTTGATTATATGGGACGGTACTATTTCCTACATTTTCAACATCTGAATCATAAGTTTCAAGAGATTGTACTTCATTATGTATCTTTTGCTCATCAACTGCTGATAGTACAATTTTAATACCTCGAGATGATTGATTCTTTGGATGGACCCGCCTTCATTGCGGTGAAGGAACCTTAGGAGAGACCATAGGAGATCCCCTAGCCATGAAGATTGGTTGGCGTTGGTTCATCATCCCGAATCATAAGCATCAGTCGGCTAAAATGCATTTGGATTGTTCGACCCATACCTGCCTGGTCGCTCATCACGTCGACATCATATGTCTTAGCATTCCTTCCGAAGAAACAACAACTCCTCTTCATCCAAAGTTGCTCCGTTGTCCTGAGCTTGCACAAGCGACATCTTGTCGAAGTGCATTAGGGACGTTTTGGAGATGTACAATTCCTTGCAATATGTCCCTCACCACCGCAGTTGTAGCATTTGCTTGGCTTTGCTTGACCTTGATTCCCAGTCCCTTCCACGATTTTGATTAGCGAGCACCTACCAGCTACCCTTCTACCCTTCATACTTCCTTTCTTGAATCGGTTGCACCATAACCTTCCCATCTCGGCAGTTACTTGATTATGTGGAATGGATCTTTGTTATGGTTATTGTTGGTGTGTGGAAGAGAGTTCATGTTTTGATTGACCATGAGAGATAGTTGATTGATGAAGTTTTCCATGAATGTATTTGGAGTGCGGTGGCTTATATCTTGGGTCGGGATGAGTTTGTAATTAACATCACCCATGGGAATAACTTGTGAGGCTTTGGTGGTAATACCAACATTGGTGTAAAAGGCTGTAGAATCATTTTGTGAGCTTGTTTCTCCCTGATTTGTTTTGAATTGTTCAAGAATCCTTTTTTTCAAACATGGCATGTCTCATTCGAAGAAGAAAGGCATCTGATTGCTCATAGTTTGTGTCATTCAATCCTTTGGTTAGCTTCACAGAGGTGACAAACTTGTGCCATTCGGATTCATGTTGTTCACAAACTTTGAGTTCATCTGAATATTTTGCATAGTCATCTTTATATTCCTCATATCATTCACCAGTTTGTGGAATCTCACGTAATATTCATAGACACTTTCTCTTAGTTTCATCTTAAAGTGCTCGAACTCATCATACAGTTGAGATTCTCTGTCTTCGTTAGTGTTAGGATTTGGAAAATCCAGTAGTTAAAGTGTCGGTCACCTCAAGTATATGTAATCGTTAAGCTCGTGGTCGTAGTTATTTAATGTTAAGTAGTATTTAGTTTAGTAACACGTGGAGGATGACGGGTCTTTACCTCTTATGCGATCCACGGCCGTCGGTGGCGTTTATTGTAACACTATAAATACTCTCTACCTAAGGTAGAGTTGGAGCTCATCATAAGATTTTCTTTCTCTCACTAAAGTTCCCAAACCTCTAACTTTCTCTCTCTAAACTCATCTTGTATGCCACCTTTGTTTATGGTTTGATGTGTATGTGAAATCCAATATGTTACAAATGGTATCAAGAGCCATGGTTAGATCATCTCTTACACATCTTTGGATTTCTAGTGGTTTTTAGATGGTTTTTGAGTTTGAAAAAGTTTAGTGGTTTTGCATCATTTGGTTCATTTCTTGTGTTAAAGTTTGAATTTTGGGTGTACTTTTGTGTTTAGGATCATTGTGTGTTGCTTGGTTTTGATTTGGTAGCTTGAATCAGCGTGGTTGAGCTTGTTTTGGATTGAAAAGTCTGTTTTTAAAGTTTTTCTTGGTAGCGACTTGGCTCTCGAAGTGAATTTCTTGGTAGCGACTTGCTTGATAAAAGGTAGCGAGTTGTAGTGTTTTGGTAGCGACTTGCCTTTTGAGACAATTTGACAAACAATACACTTAGTGGATTCTCCACTACAGGTAGCGACTTGGTAAGGTAGCAACTTGCTTTCAATTTTGATAGCGACTTGTTCTTTAAGTTTCTTAGCGACGGTGGTAGCGATTTGGTCACCGAGTTGCTATTTAGAAACTGACATCTTAGCGACTTGGTGCATAGCGACTTCTGTATTCAAAAGTAGCGATTTGGAAACTTAGCAACTTGTCGTCAAATTACTTAGCAACTTGGTGCCTAGCGACTTGATTCAAGGATTCTTAGCGACTTGGTTGACTTCTTTGTATGTATCTGGTTTCTCTTGATTTAGTAAAATCCGTGAAAGAATCTATTTCCGGTTTAATCATTGAGTTATAAATCGTTGTAATCTTTAAACATGTCTACCAACATACCTATCATCTCCCGCTGTTGGAGGATGTTCAAGCAGCTGGTTAGAATACCCGTCCACCCATGCTTGGATGAATCGACTAGACTCTTGGGCTCAAAGAATCAGATGTCTTGCTTGAAAGGAAATGGGGTCAACATTCTCAAATCAATTGATGAAGGACCTTATCAGGTTGAGACTACAAGAGACTTAATTGATACAGTTGCAGATGGAACAATGATCTATGGAATAGGCAGACCAAAGACATATGATGAGCTCAATGATAAGGAGAAAAAGAGATCGATCGATGCTCAGGGGCTTCTTGTCGTGCTAAGGTCTTCCAAAGGATATCTACAAGCTTATCAATCACAACACCAGCCAAGGCGGTGTGGATAATGTCAAGATGCTTCTACGTTTGAATTAACTATGGAAGACGAGAAATCACAACTCTATGATGAATTTGAGCACTTCAAGATGAAACCAGATGAGTGTCTATGAGTATTACGTGAGATTCCACAAGCTTGTTAATGACATGAGGAACACCAGAATGACCATGCCAAACATTCGTGAACTCTAAATTTGTGAACAACATGAATCCAGAATGGCACAAGTTTGTCACCTCTGTGAAGCTAACCAAAGGATTGAAGAATACAAACTATGAGCAACTCTATGCCTTCCTTCTGCAGAATGAGAGACATGCTATGTTTGAAAAAAGGATTCTGATCGGTTCCAAAACCGAGGAGAGACAAGCTCATCAAATGATTCAAGCGCCTTCTACTCAAACATTGGAATTACCACCAAAGCTTCGAGTTATACCGGATGATGGCAATCACAAACTCATTTACGATCCAAGGTTCAAAACAAGGCGTCGTCTGGCCGTCGCGACACTTCATTAATCAATTGCCCTTATGGTTAAACAAAACTTGACTCGGTCACATACCAACAGTCTTCACACTAACAATGAGATCGAACGCATCAAATCTTTACAATCATGCTCTATCGAGAGATGGGAAGGTTATGGTACAACCGAGTTCAAGAAATGCGTATGAACAAGGAAGAGGTGGAGTTAGTGAGGTTATGCTTCAAATCGAATAGGGAAGGAATGGAAATCGAGGACAAACAAAGCGCGTCAAGTGTTACAACTGTGGTGGTGAGGGACATATTGGAAGGAACTGCGCACTCAAAACACCCTCGAATGCAGAGTACTTGAGGGATAAGATGTTGCTTTTCAGCTGGAGATAATGGTGCAGCTTTGGATGAAGAAGAGTTGTTTTTTCTTCTTGAGGAAATGCCAAGACATATGATAGAATGTGGATGAGCGACCAATTGAGGAAATAGGCTACAATCATCGAATGCCTTTCAAGTCGTGATGTGATGCATACGACTCGGCGTTGATGAACCCTCTTGCACAGCATTTGTTGGAATCACTCCTAAACCTAAATCAAGTGTTAGTGATTCATATGTAATAGTTAGTATTATTATGTTAGTAATTAGCCTTAGGCTTATGTAGAAGGCCCAGAAGCCTAGGCCTAGTCCAATAAGGAAAAGGAAGGGAGTAGGAGTGTTGCCCTAGCTCCCTTCCTATAAATCTTGTAATAACCTCACTTGAGGGTTGGTTGTTCAATTTATCTCTTTCACTCATCTCTACCTTCACCGTTTATACTTATACGTGTGTGTGTGCTTGGATATTGGTAAACCGCCCTCTTTAGATTCTAGGAAATGCATACTCTCCCATAGCTCAGGTTTCACCTCCTAAGAAAGTAGTACCACCTAGTGCATTCACTAAGACTAAAGCAAATACTAGTTGGAGATGGCGGAAATGGATATATAACACACTAGGATTTAAATGGATACCTAAAGTTATTGATGTGTATGTGTCTAATATAGCGCTCCAGGAACCCTCTAACATTTGGGTTCCACATCTACTTCTATTCCATTTGTGTTAGTCTATGTGTGTAATGCGGTGTCTGATCATTCTGCGGATTGTTGATAGCGGATGTTCCCGACACATGACAGAACCTAACTGTTATCAAACTTTATTGCAAAGTTCATTGACGCTGTGGTCGGGAATGATCACCCTTGAGATATCATGGGCTACGGAGACTATATCAATGGGAACATCAAAATTAGCAGGGGTTATTATGTGGAAGGCCTCGGTCACTCGTTTTTAGTAGGTCGGTTACGTGATGGATTTGGAGGTTGCTTTAGGGGATAAATCTTGTTTCATTCGTGATCTAAAAGGAAACGACCTTATGTCTGGCTCGCGTAATTCAAGTCGTACACTATCTCATACAAGACATGGTTGCTTCATCTCCCATCACGCTTACTTTCAAAGGCAACATCAACAAAATCACGGCTATGGCACCATAGTCTATCACATTTAAACTTTCAAACTATAACCAATCTTGCTCGACACAAACTAGTTGATGGTCTCCCACGATTCCGGTATTCTAAAGATCACCTTTGCTCGGCTTGTGAACAAGGGAAAAGCACTCGTGCTCATTTTCCTTCAAAGGTGGAACACACCGCTCAGCACGTGCTTCATCTTCTTCACATGGATTTGTGTGGCTCGTCATGCTGCAAACGATTAATGGCAAAGCGTACATCTTAGTAATTGTTGATGACTATTCACGCGGACTTGGGTTACATTTTCTTGAAGCAAAGACCAAGCTCCACGAGATGATCATCACCTTTCTCCACGAAAATACATGTTCGACTCCGAAACTGCGTCGGACAAATCCCGAACGGACAAAGGAACTGAATTTGTTAACAAAACTCTTCGTGAATTTTATGAGAAAGTGGAATTGACATCAAACATCTATTGCCCGCAGGCAAAGGTTGTTGAAAGTGGCAGGTACATTAGTGGAAGCTTCGAGCGATGTTAATCAATGCTAAACTTCGGATTATTGTGGTACGTCTCAGCGCATGCTACACTCAAAAAACCGTTCAATGATTACAAAAGCGTCACAACAAAACGCCTTTGAGCTTGTCCACAAAAAAAAACCGAATCTCAAACACTTTCATGTATTTGGATCTCTTTGCTATCCGAATAATGATCGTGATGACTTTGGAAAGCTCAAACCAAAGCTGACATTGGAGTCTTTATTGGATATTGTGATAATTCTAAAGGTTCCATCTGGAATAAGTCGAACAAAGGAGGTTATGGAAGCGATTCATGCTCATTTTGATGACCTTCGAAAATGGCTTACGAGTATAACGACTTGAACCGGTCACAACGGCAAACTTCCCCAAACCCCATCATCATGAACAAAGCCCCGGCTTACTTTCGTCAGCAAATGGAAAGACTTTTGCTCGGCTGTTACATTGGCGATATTGATGAGCGTGCTCCATGTTGTGATACATTTGTTCCATACTGGCGTGATACTACTCTATACACGATACACCGCAACAACAACTTGTTTGAAGAAGCACCACCGGTTGACTCCAACACAACGGTTTAACAAATCGCTTCCAACAATGATGAACCGGTGATGATGTTCTTAATGAAGTACCCCACCACTGATTTGATCCAAATGCGTTCTTTAACCCGTTTGCTAATGAGGCGCTACAATGTCGCGAATCTTCAACAAGCCATTTGAATCCTCAAAATCTGCACAATGTATACCAACATCAACCCTACACATCGACGGACAAAAGACCATCCTGCAAAAATATTATTGGCAAGCCGAATCAACCAGTCGTTAGAGA
>OU343218.1:46324229-46457558 GCA_910596185.1 Chrysanthemum makinoi | reverse complement strand
AAGAGTAAAATTATTGATTTTGATGAGCGCGTTCTCAACTATCCCTCGGGTATCCTAACCGTTCTATCAGCCATTTCTATAGTCATGCAAAGGGGTTTGATAGGGCCAAGGTTCAACCTTACACATGGAAATGGCATGATACTAATACTAGCCCCTGGGTCAGCTAAGGCATTGATATTATTTAAATTATTAATAGAGCAAGGGAGAATAAAACTTCCTGGGTCTTTTTCCTTGAGAGGGATTTGATTCAGATGATCAGAGAGCATCCGGCGCTTAATATTACTTCATTCTCCATAGCGCCTTCTATTTCGTCTATAATTCATCCTTTGGGAAGCTCGTCTTGTTATACATGATTTTAGCTTGTTTTTGAAATCCGGAGAGCTCCTATTCATCGTATCTGAAAGGGGTATAGAGGGTTTTCCGTTGTCGGAAAATATGGCATTACGTAAACTATCGCCAAATGAATTGTCTTGATTAATTTCTCCATCTTTGGTTCTTTTCCGTTGTCCTCCGATCCTCATGTCACCAAGAGAGTGGTTCTAGTTTCCTGGAATTTTTTGAACAATGCGTTCCTGTTGGCTTGCCGCTTATCATCTTTCCGGATACTTATTTATTGATTCCTCGAGCGAAGAATTTCTTGTTTTGAAAGAATCCCAATTATAACTTTGATGGAAGGGTTTTCCTTCACCATACATTACCTTTTCGATTTGGGGGCTTATATTATTCATGGGAAAATCTCCGGTTGGGCCCCATTCTTCACTTTTATCGCATCCAATCAATAGCATGCACGCTTTCCTCGAGCTTCTTCATATCTCTCCCGTTTTCCAATTTGCTTGTAATGGTGGTACGTGATTGAACCTCTTCCAAGCTTTGGTTGTTTCCCCATCGTGCCATTTTTGAGAGTGATCGGCAAGTTTCAGAATGGCTTCAAGGGCTAGAGTAGGAGTCATGTTTGGGATTGGTCCTTGATAGTCCAACATCTATCTTGTAGTTATGTTGATTTCTTTGTAGAAGATTTTGACCTTTTATCGGTTGTTCAGATCATGTGGACACATTTAAAGGAGATCGTTGTATCTATCGATACAATGTTTCATCGTTTTCTTGCTTGAAATTATGGATTTCCAAAAGTCGGTTAGAAATCTTCGACTGAGAACAATACCCTCTGAAGTGCTTATTTAGTAGAGCCCAAGTATTTACTGCCTCACGGAAATCTTTCAATCCATCTTCCTCAAAAAGAAGTCATGGGGAATCTTAGCATAACACAGACACTCGAATGTTGAAGAGGCTTCATGATGTATAGGACATTTTCAACGTGCTCATATGAATCTTCGCCCCTGCTTTCCAAAAGGGTTAGCGTGAAGCTCCTCATAAATTGGTCTTTAATTTAAACGAACATCGCTCCAATCGCCGATCTTACGACCGCCCTTGTTCTCGCTTTGTCAACGCCAAATATTCCTCAAGAGTGAGGTCATCAATGTTAAAAACATCCATGGTACCTTAAAATTTGAATAGTGATTGTGAGAAATTAAGAAAAGTTCAAAACAGAACGAAAATGAAAGACTTAATAGTAATCCTATTATAACTCCCCAGAATGGCCAAAAACTTGATGCAAGTTTTACTAACCAGGTTTTAATGTTTATATTGTCTCATTATACCTATGGTCTACCCTAATGCACTAACGCATACCCTTCCGTGTAGTGTAGTATTTGGTAAAACCGAGGTCGCCCCAAGAGCTATGTGTGTTGGATTAATACTAAGTCTAGGTGTCACAGATTTTAAATAGATTTCGATAAGGAATTAATTAATTAACTACTAAAGTATAAAAGCAAAGAAAGGCAAAGGTTCAATAAATAGAGGAGAGTGGTGCTAACCTAGTTATTCCTCCTAGCTAGTAATGTCTACGTCTAATTACTTCCAATTACTTCAGGGGTCAAAGTCAGAGGATAGGATTTGGTCAATTCACCTAACCTATCAAGAAGATACCACCATCGAGAAGTCAGTGTCCCTCATAAGTCCAGCTTGTTCCCGGTCCCCTGCCAAGTCATTGGTACCGCTACATGCTAGATTTATAATAGTGAGTGCCCTGGCTGCTAGCAACTTAAACACTCACCCCTAGTTCTTAAGTTCATCCAAAAGGTAGGTGATCATTGGTCAAATCGACAAGTTGAAAGGGTCTTCGCTTGGTCATATCTTACCCTTCCCATCTCGCCTACTCACTTAAGGTCATTTGGTCATATCTCCTAAGCAACTAGCCTCTACCGCCATTCAAAACTACCAAACCAAGGGTAGCTACCAATAAATTATGCATGCATACACTTAGAAATAATTATACCAGGAATTTAAACGCAAAACAAAACAATTAAGGATTCATAACTAGGCCAAGACCAAGAGGTGCTTAGTCACTCATATTAACCATACAAATCAATTCAATATTCAATGTTACGAATTACATGAATCGAAAGTAAAGAAAAGATAAAATGCTAATGCTTATCGTAGGGAGTGATTTCTCCCCGAGACACCGTGATGCTCCTCTAGACCCGCCTTCCCACGCGCTCTTTGTTGTGGTGTGTGAAATGAGATGCTTTGCCGGAAATCGCGGGTATTTATAGGTCGGATTCTTACGGCACAATAGAATAGTTACTGTAATCTTTTATTTCTTTGAATTGCACTAGATTCCACTGGTTACGGCAGAATTATAAGTAGTTACTACCGATCTTCAATATTTCTTGGTTACCGGAGTTTATGCAAGAGTTACCGTAGTTATCGTAGACGCGGAACCTCATTTGACCTAATATAGTTACGTCAGAAGTCTTTTGGGAGAGTTACCGCAACCTTCCTCGATGAGTCGGTTTCTCGAGTCACGCTTTAGTTACGCGTAATTGAGAGACGAAGACACCAAACTTCTTCAAAGTGAGCATACTCTGATAAATATTTGATAATTCTCCAATTCCACATCTCTTTAGCTCCAATGCTCATAATTTACCTGAAAGTGGAAAACAATGGAAAACAAGAGTAAATCCATATGAATGATATAAATTACAAGCATTATCGGGGGAAATTGATACTTAATATTCTGATAATTTGATGTTAATGTATCAAAAGAAACCCGCACGCTTTTAAAGACCCGAGGGGAACATGTGCTCATATAAAATATAACTTGAAAATACGGCATAAGCCTCAAGGAGCAACAACTCACATTGAGGATCATTAATATAGCAACGGCCCATAAGTTCAATGGTTTTAGCAACCGCTCGACATACATATTGATTTGACATACACATCATAACACAAACACAAGTAGGCGTATAGATGATTTTCTAGAGAGAGAAAGTTAGAGGTTTGGGAACTTTAGTGAGAGAAAGAAAATCTTATGATGAGCTCCAACTCTACCTGGGAGGTAGAGAGTATTTATAGTCTTACACAAAACGCCACCTAACGACGTGGATCGGCATACGTTAGTAAAGACCCGCCCTCCTCACTCTGTTACTTAACTAAATACTACTTAACATTAAATAATCTACGACTACGAGTTTTCTAACGATTACATATACTTGAGGTGACCGACTTTTTAATGACTGGATTTTCTAAATCCTAACAATCTTCCCCTAAGGGAGGTCACCTCAAAATACATTGAATACAAATAGATATTACAATAAGATTGTTCTTGGATTCTTGTTAAAGTTCTTTGCTCAGCAGCTCGTAGTCATTGATTCTTCATTTTGCATGTTTGGTGGTGGAGGTCTTTATCCGATCCACGGATAATGAGTTTTGAGCCAATTTGAGATCATCATCATCATCAATCATAAATCTCTGACTCTTCCATTATGGTGTTGGTATTATGTGATGTTGTGACATTTGGACCGACATGATCACATTCTGGATCATGATTTCTTCTCATCAGAGTAGCGGAAGCTTTCGTTGATTCATGATATTGGCAAGCGTAGCGTAAGCATGGAGTGAAAATATCGAGTCATTGAAGCACTTATCATGATTTCTTTTGAGATGAATGTGTAGTGTGAGCATGCGGCTATGGATTAACCGCTTCATTCGATCACCGCAAATGTCGGGCGTACCGCATACAACGTTAGCAATAAAGTGCATGAAAGTGTCTTTGATCACTTTCGTTGAATTGAGGTACACGCCCACCTTCCCTCGCTGATCGCTGCAGTACCGCCGTGATCGTATAATTCAAGAATTTCCTCATGAGGTTTTCTAGTATGCCTAGCTGTTCTCAAATCGAACGCCTCAAAGAAGACAACACGAGTGAATGAACCAAATAATCGAGATTCACCGATTGATGAAAAGAGATTTGAAAAACAATCGTATCGCTCAATAGAATTGTTTTGCAATACAACGTAGGTTTTAATGAAAATCAATTATCAATCATAAACACCTTTTAATTTTGAAATATTAGTACCGGATGTGCTAAAGAAAAGGGTTTTTAAGCACAACGATCGGTTTTTCAAAGGTATCCGTCAATCCATAACCCAACCGTGATTGATTCAAAAGATTGAATCGCCCCATTGTTTCGTCAGCTTGTCACATGGTTGAACTATAGGATAGATCTCACATGCCACCCACCAGGAGCTTGTTTGATGTTGGCTCCGGAAGGCTTTCCATCTTCATTGTGAATCGTTTGCATATCACTCGAGATGTTCCGCAATACCACAAGGATAATGCGTAGGACTCATAAGATATAATCTCTTTCCACATTGTGTGAAACAGAGAGTCTTCATTGAAAGTGTCCTAAAGAGATTTATTGATGATCTCGTGGCTCTAGACACAATAGTGCACATTTGGTTCCTATGCCGGAGACTAGGGAGAGGGTCTCCTTCTTCAATACCAACAAACTCTAAGAGAAAGTCGATAGATAATGTTGGTTCCCCATGAGAATGAAACAAGTCCTTTTAAGAGGAACTTGAGTAGCTTGGGAAGTTGTAGTGTGCTCACCGGGTCCATGACGTCTTGTCTTCAATACCGATGTTACCTTGGTAACCACCAAGAGCATATGAATTGAACCCGGGTTCTGCCCTAAGGTTGAATTATTGGAGGGCTATTTCTTTTCACCCTTTTCACATTCAATTCTTTTTCATTCTTCAACCCTTCGTTGCTTACCAAGACTTCATAACTAGAACCTTTTGGGTTTATTCCAGTACTAGCTCAGCCTCGATCCAAGACTCTTCCCATATCTCACTTTTCTCCTTTTTTCATCAAACCTAAGGACATCTACTCTATCTAGTGGATTGTTCCTAGGTAGATCCTTCCTTCAAGGATCATGGGAACAAAATACCTAACCTTATCATCCTTATATCACCATTCATAAAGTAAATTTGGTCGGTCTATTTGGTATTGTTCATCCGCCATTGGAACCAATCGAAAACCATTTGAAAATCAATCCAGATACTTGTGATATAATATCAAAGCATTTTGTACTGAATTGTTTTGATAATTTTAGAAAAAAGAGCTCCCCCTCAACATGTGCCTCATGTATTTGAAATCATTTTGGCACACGGAGGCAAGATGAAGAATTAACTTCTTTGATTACCATTTTCTAAACAATATCAACATCACTTCCCTGATCAAATCAAGTAGATAAAGCATATTAAGGAAGGATGAGGTTTCCATAAATTTGCTCCCCCTCAATATGTGCCTCGAGGTTTGAAAGAGTTTTGCACATATTAGAAGGAACGTGCACTTAGATACAAATTAATCACGTTTCAATTCTTTGTGGTTTAAAATAGATGCTTCCCCTCCACATGTGCATGGAAAATTTGAAATCGCTTGGCACATGTGGGGAGGAAAGCTTGCTAAACACTTACAAAGCCATTTATCAAATTATCAGTTTAAATCCAATTTAAATCACAAATTCTCCCCGATCACAATTTTCAAATCATTTGAGATTTGTGATCTCTGTAGATTTAAATTGATTTTGAAAGCTTTGAGGAGAAATGTGACTTGATTATGATAACATTTTAACCGATAAGGATCGGATTTTGAAACTTTACACTCCATTGATTAAACATGCATGATTATCTTTTGAAAACAATTGTATGTCGAACAACCTTTTGATTTAATTGAAATTTTCCCCCTCAATCAATGACATAAGTTGTTGATTGAGAGATATTTTGACAAACGTTAAGTCCAGATGATTTTCAAAAATAGAGTTTGAGTTATTTAACAAAGCAATTAGTTTTCATTAGATGGTAAGTAATTGTTTTAAAGAATCAGAGCATGAGTTTTGAAAAGCAAGATAAAGCATGGCTCAGTTCTTTCTTTGAAAACTGTTATCACCGAATGACAATAAACCATAGTTTCACTTTCTCCCAAATATATATATATATATATATATATATATATATATATATATATATATATATATATATATATATATATATATATATATATATATATATATATGTGTGTGTATCAGTGTATATATATATTTTTAAAACAAATTTATGTACATTCGAAGAACATCTAAAAACCCGTGACATTCTTTGAATGTCAACACAAAATCCGTAGATGATATCGAATAAGAAAAAACATGACAAAATAACAATATTTTTGAAATTTTTCAAGATTTTCTAATTTGGGTTTTGAAAGTTTTATATTTTTTTTTCTCTTTGCTTTTTGTTGGTTTTATAATTTTGTATTTTGGTTGAATAATATATACAAAGATATGGATGAAGAAAGACCTTTTACTCCTTTCTTCCTCTTGAAGACGTTTAAGTGTTTCCGGTTGAAGACTCTTTAGACCAAGTCGGGGGAGGATAAACTCAAAACGTTCTCTAGGAAGAGCTTTGGTGAAGATGTCTGCTAACCGGTATTCAGTCCTCACAAAGTATAGTTCCACCACACCGCTCAACTTGCTCCCTCGATGAAATGATGTCGAATGGCGATGTACTTTGCTCTTGAGTGTTGTACGTTGTTGCATGAGAGAGCAATAGCACTTTTATTATCACAATACATAGGGATTTTGTTGAATTCAAAGCCATAGTCGATAATGGGATCTCATCCATAGAATTTGAGCACAACAAGATGACATGGCTATGTATTCACTTCAGAGGAAATAGAAGTACTCATTTTCTTTCACTCACAAGCTTATCACCCAAAATCGAAAGCACCTCCGGACGCATTGACGCAGTATCTTGACATCCTCGCATGATCGATCTCGCATAGGATGTTAGTGACATACCGGTGTCCTTCGGGTACCAAAGTCCCATGTTGATGGTTCCTGGAGATATCGAAGACCCATTTAACTGCTTCAAGGTGATTTTTGGTAGGCTTAGCCTGGTATCTAGCACACATACAAACAAATAACAAGATGTCGGTCTACTTGCTAGAGGTACATCAGGATCCGATCATGCTACGATATTTCGTTTGGTCTACCATGATCCTGAGTGGTCCTCATCCAGTTTAGTACGCTCAATCATGGAAGTGTCAACAGGGTCACAAGAATCAAATCCAAATTTCTTTAAAATCTCATTTGCATATTTAGATTGATTAATAAAAATGCCTCCGGAACTTTGTGAAATTTTTAATCCCAAGAAAAATGACATTTGTCCCATCATTGACATTTGAAATTTAGAACCCATTTCATTTGAAAACGGTCACACTCATTGGGGTCATTCGAGGCAAAGATAATATCATCAACATATATTTGAACATGAATTAAATGTTGCCGACTTCCTCGGTGAACAATGTCGGATCAACTGCTTCCTTTGTGAATCCAAGATTGAAGAAACTTTGATAGCGTATCATACCATGCTCTAGGAGCTTGCTTCAAACCGTAAAGGGCTTTTTCAAGCGATAGACATAAGTAGGATGCTCGATTCAAAACCCTCTAGTCGGGTCGACGTAAACCACCTCTTTCAAATCTCCATTCGAAAGCGGTTTTCACATCCATCTGATATACAACCATATTCTTGCTAGCAAGATTAGCCAAGATGATTCGATTGCCTCAATACGTGCAACTAGAGCAAATGATTCTTCAAAGTCAATACCCTCTTCTTGACGGTATCCTTTTGCAACCAATCGAGCCTTGTTCTTGAAAACATCACCATGCTCATCAAGTTTTACTTTGAAGATCCACTTTAGAGCAATGATCATGGCACAGTAGAGCGGTACTAATTCCCATAAATCAAGTCGATCAAACTCATGAATTTCTTCTTGCATGGCATTGAACCAAATGTCTTCATTCATGGCGGTTTTAACATCTTTTGGTTCGATCTTAGAGAGTACGGAGTTGAAGAAGCACCATAAGGCATCGGTTGCAAGTTCTTTTCGATGGATATGGACCGAGAGGTTTCCAATGATTTTGTCCAATGGATGATCATGTGTCCATTTCCTAAGGTGTTCATGTGGTTGTTGTTGAGGAATTGAAGTAGCGATCGATTTCTCTGATGAAGATGGTTCAGATGATGATTTAGGAGCAAATATGTTTTCAAATGGAGCATCTTCAGGAGTAGCAAAGGGATTAACTTCATCCGAGGCCGAAACAATTCCATGATGTACACTTGATGATTGAAGGTTTGTTGAGACAGAAGTGATCGCAGTAGGCGCTTCTTGACTTAATGACATCGAAACCAAGGGTTAACTTCATTCGATGTAATGAGCCCTATGTTGGAATTGACAGATAATTGGCATTTGGCTCATAATGTTCATCAAACATTGGATCAAACAATTTCTTCAAATCATCTTCATGGAGGTAATATGGAGTTGCTGGGATGAGTTAGGTACAAGGATGAACCAATTGGACTGCTTTGAAGGTACGTAACTGGATTGTCCAGAGCCATAGGACCGGGTCACCATCGAACGTAACGTGAATTGTTTCCATGATATTTTAGGTTCTTTTGTTGTAGATTCGGTATCCCTTTTTGTTTGGTGCATATCCTACAAATACTCCAATGTCCGCTTTAGCCTTAAGTTTGCCTAAGTCTTGACCCTCATTAGTTGGATAACACAATGCACCAGACACACGAAGGAATGAGAGATTAGGTTTTCTATTGTGGACAAGTTCATATGGAGTTTTTCCATGAAGTGTGAATTAGGGATCGATTTTGAGTGTAGCATGCAGTGGCAATGGCTTCACCTAGAGAAACATTGGAACCTTTGAGTAAATCAAAATTGTTCTTGCGGCTTCCACAAGAGTTCGATTTCGTCTTTCAACTACACCGCTCTGTTGAGGAGTTCGTGGAACACTTCTTTGATGACCGATTCCAACACTTTCATAAAACTCACTAAGTTGTTTATTAACAAACTCGGCCCATTGTCTCTTCTGGATGATTCTCGACGTGTTAAGTCGAACTCCAAATGTTTGATAAGTTTGATGATGATATCCGAGTTTCATCCTTTGTCCTTAGGAACTTCACCCTGTGAATCGAGTAATCATCAACCAAAACTAACACATATTTCTTCCCAAAAATATTCTGCACTCTCATGGGTCCACATAAATCCATGTGAATTGTATAAAGAACTTTTGTAACGGAGTTTGTAGGTTTGGGTTTGTGGGCATACTTCTTGCTTTTTCCTAATTGGCATGCTAAACAAAGATGATCCTTTTCATACTTTAGTCTTGGTAAACCTACAACTAAGTCCTTTCTGGAGAGATCATTGATGGTGCCGAAGTTCAAGTGATTGTGATGACGATGCCATAACCATGACTTTGTTTTCGAAGCCTTTGACAACAAGCAAATTGGAGAAGACTTCATCATATCTTCGATAGAGATGGTGTATAGATTTGAACCACGTTCCTCTTAAAGTTCCTTACCATCAAGTTCTCTAACAAAACAAGTATGTTTTCTGAAGGCCACTTCTAGATCGAATCACTAATTGACCACGAAAATAACGTTATGACCAAGACCTTCTACGTAATATACCCGGAGATAACACTATCAGACAACATAATCTCCATAACCCATAATAGCACCAAAATGATCATTCCGAATCAAACAGTTCGATGAATTTACTCAACGGTTCATGAGCCGACCGGTCTCCAGCCATACTTGGAACACTGAGTCCGTGTACCACGTAACGATTTGAACGATCCAAGAACATGCACAAGAATGGATAATCGATAATTGGGATCCCCATGCAAGAATGGGTTCCACTTGGTTAGTAAATGTGATTGGCAATAACCCACGTAAGTAGAAACAATGGAATCATTAGAAATAGATGCAAAGGTTAGTGTCCATATTTGACCTATTCAAAGTATGTTCACTTCTTAAGGGAATAGTTCTATCAGTAGGCATCCATTTTCTAGTGGGCATTGATTTAGCAACTTTAAGGCATAGCTCATTAATCTTAATACAGGTATCCATTGATAACCTATTTTACTAAATTTCCTTCCTGTGGGTTTCCACTGTTTTCTAACTTTCTTTCGCCTTTGCCTTTTAGCCTTCTTAGCTTGATTTTTAGCATTAACAATTTTATCAGGGCATTTGATAGCATTAGACAAAACATTCATACCACATTCATGATTAGTAATTAAATCAAGCGATCATCATTACATGGTTTGCAAATAGTAGAGTAATTTGAATTAATTACATGCGCTTATAGCTAATACTAGAATCAACACGATTAGTTTTATTCAACTCAAACTTAATATTCCTAGGATGATCTTCTACTCTCTTCCAATGCACATTCTTAGCTTCTGAGGTCCTATCTTGCTTGGTATTGCCTGGAGGCTTTGACCCGCTTGCTTTAGTGTCACCGATTACTCTGTAGAGTGAATTATGGGAACATTAGTTGGTTGATCTACTTTTGCATTCCCTAACTAGATGTGCAGTGGATCTGATCTTCTGAAGGCACATTAGTGTTCACTTTTTTAAAGCTGGGCATAGAATGATTTGTATGCTTGGCACTGGGCATGGAACAAGGCATCACAGCCTTTGCCTTTGCACCTAAGGATTTTGGACATGTTGCAATTACACATTCAAGCATCTCTTGAGATCGTTTGGCCTGAATGCAAGCAAACCTAATTTCACTATCAAGAGGTTTATTAATGAAATCCTCTTCAACAATCTCACTGAGACATTCTAGACTATCCTTAAGGTGAGCACAATAGTCATGAAACACAGGTTCATTATTCCTAAGATGAGGAGGAATGTATTTACCAAATACAAGTATTTCAACCGAGGATGACTTTGATGCAACATTCTCATTAAAGACAAGTGGCGCTTCCCATTTTCCTCGACTCCTCGATTCTCAATTTCTTTTTGTAAAGACGTTATTTTTTGTTGTTTTGGTCACGAGTGACTTTCATTGAATCATATAACTCTTTAAAGTGTCGCTTTACCTTTTCATTTTCTTCTAGAAAAATCTCGCTCCTTTTGTAAGGCATTAACTAAGTTTTGAATGAAAGTTTGAGATACCGAGAATCTAAAGGAGGAGGCATTTGGGATCCGGCCATATTGTTCTTTTCACCATTCAATTGAGAGATTTGGGCTTTCAACCTTTTGATCGTGTTACAATGAGCTCGAATTGCTCATCACGCTTGCTAATTTCAAAAACCGCATCAAACCGGAGCATCCAAGGATTTCTTGATATTTGAGGTTTTAACATTTTCTTTCAGATGTTGATATTTTAATTGTAAAGCAAGATGCTTAACTTCTAATTTAGAAAACTATTTTACCAGGTTATCATGATCATCTTGTTCAACTTTATCATGCAGTTTAAAGTTAGTTTTTTCAAGCTCAATGACACGATCATGGGAGACTTTCAGAGCAACAAATAATTCATGAAATTGAGAAGCATTAATAGAACAATTTGTAGCAATGTAAAACACATCTTGAGCAATACATTCAGAAATAAGATTCTCATTCAAGGTATGCAAGTTCTTCCTCTCAATCTCATTATATTTTAGTTCTCGCTCATAGTCACTAACCTCAACAATCATTGCATCAAATTCCTTTTCCATTTCTTTAATATCTAAGTCCATCCCTTTTTTAAGACTCTCAAATTTATCTTTTAATTTCTTGAAGAAAGGCATGACCTTAGTTAAATAGCATTCTTTAGTTTGTTCAAAACCCCTTTCCCTTTCAATAATCCCAGTGGGTGTGATCCTTTTCTTACTGTTTTCTCAAAATTAGCAAATAGTTGATAAATGACATATTGACTGATTAAGGTCTTGCTCTTAGTGGGAATAGATCTTGGGACTAAATGCATTGGATTATTGGGGATAAACAAGCAGGGAGGCATTCTTACATGGGGGTTCTGCAACAAACTCATGCCTTTTTCATGTCCATATCCTTTTCCAACACTTGTTCGGGTCACTGTGTTTGAGGTCTAAACTTGTTAAAGGCAATCCAATTTCCTTAGCATAATTGGGGTTTTATAGTGATTTTCTTTTCTATGCAAAGGGCTCTTAAGTTTTCATCCAACTTCATTCTAGTGACTTCTTCTAGTCGCTTATCTTCCTTAGTGTTCTCAACAACTAGATTTCTAGGCTTAAGGATCTCTACCATCATATAGTACCTTATGAGCTTCTCTAGCCTTTTTACAAGCCTCTGGGTTTGGTTCATCAACTAAGGCAACACTATGTTTGTCACTTAGAACTCTATGCTTAGTGATCATGTGGAGTCCGAATGGTGTTTCCTTGTACATACAACTTATTTTCAAGCTTGTTTTTCAAAGTCTTTAGATTAGAAAAATCATTCAAAAGTTTTGACTCCTTAGCACTAAATTCTTGCTTAAGCACTTTAACATTTTCTTGAAGTTCTTGTTTTGCTTAGCAGTTTTAGAAAGCTTTTCTTGTAAGGAGTTTAACTCTTGTTTTAATACTTCTTCTCTAAAATTACTTTTATAATTATTAACGCATTTGGTCATCCATTTCGCCACGGGTAGTTAACTCAAACTTAGCACGTTGTTCATAGATAGCAACTTGTTCCTTTATAGGAATTGAGTTCGAGGTAAATGTAATCATCGGGCACATGCTGTATTCATCAAAAACAAAATCATTGATCGCGAAGATACATCACTTGGTACAATCTCAATTTCACTTTGAGCCACATGTTGATTATATGGGACAGATACTATTTCCTACATTTTCAACATCTGAATCATAAGTTTCAAGAGATTGTACTTCATTATGTATCTTTTGCTCATCAACCTTGTCGTATAATTTTAATACCTCTGAGATGATTGATTCTTTGGATGGACCAGCCTGCTGGTGAAGGAACCTTAGGAGAGACCATAGGAGAGATCCTAGCCATGAAGATTGATTGGGCAGTTGGTTCATCATCCACATCCGAATCATAAGCATCACAATCAGCTACTTGAAATGCATTTGGATTGTTCTCGACCCATACCTGACTGTCGCTCATCTAATCAAGATCATATGTCTTAGCATTCCCTTCACAAGAAACAACAACTCCTCTTCATCCAAAGTTCTTCGTTGTCCCGAAGCTTGCACAAGATCTTGTCTCAAGTATTCTCGCATTCGAGGACGCTTTGGAGATGTACAGTTCCTTGCAATATGTCCCTCACCACCGCAGTTGTAGCATTTGCTTGGCTTTGCTTGACCTTGATTCCCATCCTTCCCGATTTTGATTAGCAAAGATAACCTCTACCAGCTCCACCTCTTCCCCTGTTCATACTTCCTTTCTTGAATCTGGTTGCACCATAACCTTCCCATCTCCTCGACGCTACTTGATTATGTGGAATGGATGCTGTTATGAGGTTATTGTTGGTGTGTGGAAGAGAGTTCATGTTTTGACTGACCATGAGAGATAGTTGATTGATGAAGTTTTCCATGAATGTATTTGGGTCGGTGGCTTATATGCTGGATCCGGGATGAGTTTGTAATTACCATCACCCATGGGAATAACTTGTGAGGCTTTGGTGGTAATACCAACATTGGTGTAAAAGGTCAGAGAATCATTTTGTGAGCTTGTTTCCCTCCGATTTTTGAATTGTTCAAGAATCCTTTTTCAAACATGGCATGTCTCTCATTCTGAAGAAGAAAGGCATACAGTTGCTCATAGTTTGTGTTCTTCAATCCTTTGGTTAGCTTTACAGAGGTGACAAACTTGTGCCATTCTGGATTCATGTTGTTTACAAACTTTGAGTTCATCTGAATATTTTGCATAGTCATCTTTATATTCCTCATATCATTCACCAGTTTGTGGAATCTCACGTAATATTCATAGACACTCTTCTTAGTTTCATCTTAAAGTGCTCGAACTCATCATACAGTTGAGATTCTCTGTCTTCTTTAGTGTTAGGATTTGGAAAATCCAAGAGTTAAAGTGTCGGCCACCCAAGTATATGTAATCTAGAAAGCTCTCTAGTCGTAGTTATTTAATGTTAAGTAGTATTTAGTTTAGTAACACCGTGAGGACGGACGGTCTTTACCCACTTTATTCCCGATCCACCACAAAGGGCGCTTTTATTGTAACACTATAAATACTCTCTACCTCCCAAGGTAGAGAGTTGGAGCTCACAATAAGATTTTTCTTTCTCTCACTAAAGTTCCCAAACCTCTAAATTTCTCTCACTAAAACTCATCTTGTACGCACCTTGTTTATGGTTTGATATGTATGTGAAATCCAATATGTTACAAATGGTATCAAGAGCCATGGTTAGATCATCTCTTACACATCTTTGGATTTCTAGTGGTTTTTAGATGGTTTTGAGTTTGAAAAAGTTTAGTGGTTTTTGCATCATTTGGTTTATTTCTTGTGTTAAAGTTTGAATTTTGGGTGTACTTTTGTGTTTAGGATCATTGTATGTGCTTGGTTTTGATTTGGTAGCTTGAATCAACGTGGTTGAGCTTGTTTTGGATTGAAAAGTATGTTTTTTAAAGTTTTTCTTGGTAGCGACTTGGCTCTCGGAGTGATTTTCTTGGTAGCGACTTGCTTCAAGTAGGTAGCGAAGTTGAGTGTGTTTTGGTAGCGACTTGGTCGTAGCGACTTGCCTTTTGAGACAAGCCGACAAACAATACACTTAGTGGATTCTCCACTACTGCAAACTTGGTAAGGTAGCAATTTGTTTCAATTTTGATAGCGACTTGTTCTTTAAGTTTCTTAGCGACTTGGTGGTAGCGATTTGGTCCTTACCGAGTTGCTATTTAGCGACTTGACATCTTAGCGACTTGGTGCATAGCGACTTGTCATTGTCAAAATTGTAGCGATTTGGAAACTTAGCAACTTGTCGTCAAATTACTTAGCAACTTGGTGCCTAGCGACTTGATTCAAGGATTCTTAGCGACTTGGTTGACTCTTGTGTGTAATACGGTTTTCTCTTGATTTAGTAAAATCCCGTGAAAGAATCTATTTCCGGTTTAATCATTGAGTTATAAAACTGTAATCTTTAAACATGTCTACCAACATACCTATACTCATCTCCACTGCTGTCAGGATGTTCAAGTACCGTTCGATATTCGTCCCACCCATGCTTGATGAATCCGACTACGACTCTTGGGCTCAAAGAATCGATTCTACTTGTCTTGAAAGGAAAATAGGTTAACATTCTCAAATCAATTGATGAAGGACCTTATCAGATTGAGACTACAAGAGACTTAATTGATACCGCTGCAGATGGAACAATGATCTATGGAATAGACAGACCAAAGACATATGATGAGCTCAATGATAAGGAGAAAAAGAGATTCGATGTCGATATCGGGCTTCTAACATCGCATTCAAGGTCTTCCAAAGGATATCTACAAGCTTATCAATCACAACACCGGCCAAGGCAGTGGGATAATGTCATGATGCTTCTTTCTCGGTTCAATTAACTATGGAAGACAGAGAATCACAACTCTATGATGAATTTGAGCACTTCAAGATGAAACCGGATGAGAGTGTCTATGAGTATTACGTGAGATTCCACAAGCTTGTTAATGACATGAGGAACATCGGAATGACCATGCCAAACATTCAGTTGAACTCTAAATTTGTGAACAACATGAATCCCGAATGGCACAAGTTTGTCACCTCCGTGAAGCTAACCAAAGGATTGAAGAATACAAACTATGAGCAACTCTATGCCTTCCTTCTTCTAATGAGGACATGCTGTTTGAAAAAAGGATTCTTGATCGTTCAAAACCAACCGTGGAGAGACAATCTCATCAAATGATTCAACTGCCTTCTACTCAAACATTGGAATTACCACCAAAGCTTCACGAGTTATACCCATGGATGATGGCAATCACAAACTCATTTCTGATCCAAGGTTCAAACAAGCCGATGTCGATGCACTGCGTGGCGAACTTCATTAATCAACTAGCCCTTATGGTTAAACAAAACTTGACTCTCAATCCACATACCAACAGTCTTCACACTAACAATGAGATCGAACGCATCAAATCTTTACAATCATGCTCTAGTCGAGACGGAAGGTTATGGTACAAACCAGTTCAAGAAATGCGGTATGAACAAGGAAGAGGTGGAGTTCGTAGAGGTTATGCCGCAAATCAGAATAGGGAAGGAATGGAAATCAGGGACAAACAAAGCCGATCAAGTGTTACAACTGTGGTGGTGAGGGACATATTGGAAGGAACGGCACATCGCCAAACGCCCTCGAATGCGAGAGTACTTCAGGATAAGATGTTGCTTGTCAAGCTCGGATAATGGTGCAGCTTTGGATGAAGAAGAGTTGTTGTTTCTTGCTGAAGGAAATGCCAAGACATATGATGCAGATGTGGATGAGCAGCCAATTCAGGAAATAGGCCACAATCATCAGAATGCCTTTCAAGTCGCTGATTGTGATGCATACGACTCTAACGTTGTTGATGAACCTACTGCACAAAGCATTTGTTGGAATCACTCCTAAACCTAAATCAAGTGTTAGTGATTCATATGTAATAGTTAGCTTATTATGGCCTTTATGTTAGTAATTAGTCTTAGGCTTATGTAGAAGGCCCATAAGCCTAGGCCTAGTCCAATAAGGAAAAGGAAGGGAGTAGGAGTGTTGCCCTAGCTCCCCTTCCTATAAATACCTTGTAATAACCCTCACTTGAGGGTTGGTTGTTCAATTTATCTCTTTCACTCATCTCTACGCCTAACCGTTTATACTTATACGTGTGTGTGTGCTTGGATATTGGTAAACCGCCCTCTTTAGATTCTAGGAAATGCATTACTCTCCCTATAGCTCCAGTTTCACCTCCTAAGAATGTAGTACCACCTAGTGCATTCACTAAGACTAAAGCAAATACTAGTTGGAGATGGCAGAAATGGATATATAACACACTAGGATTTAAATGGATGCCTAAAGTTATTGATGTGTGTATGTCTAATATAATCGCCTCCGAACCCTCTAACATTTCGGTTCCACATCTACTTCTATTCAATCTGTCGCATTGTGTAATGCGTGATACGATCATTCTCTGGATTGTTGATAGCGGATGTTCCCGACACATGACAGCAACCTTAAACTGTTATCAAACTTTATGCAAAGTTCATTGGCACTGTCGCTGTGATTCGGGAATGATCACTTCAGAGATATCATGGGCTACGGAGACTATATCAATGGGAACATCGGAATTTGAAGGGTTTATTATGTGGAAGGCCTCGGTCACAATCTGTCTTTCAGAGGTCACTGTGATGGAGATTTGGAGGTTTCTTTCTGGGAGAAAACTTGTTTCATTCGTGATCTACAAGGAAAACGACCTTATGTCCGCTCTCAACGTAATTCAAGTCTATACACTATCTCTATGCAAGACATGGTTGCTTCATCTCCCATTTGCTTACTTTCAAAGGCAACATCAACAAAATCCCGCTATGGCACCATCGTCTCTCACATTTAAACTTTCAAACTATAACCAATCTTGCTCGACACAAACTAGTTGATGGTCTCCCACGATTCCGGTATTCTAAAGATCACCTTTGCTCAGCTTGTGAACAAGGGAAAAGCACTCGTGCTCATTTTCCTTCAAAGGTGGAACACGACTCAAAGACGTGCTTCATCTTCTTCACATGGATTTGTGTGGCCCTATGCGCGTGCAAACGATTAATGGCAAACGCTACATCTTAGTAATTGTTGATGACTATTCACACTGGACTTGGGTCTATTTTCTTCGAAGCAAAGACCAAGCTCCACAGATGATCATCACCTTTCTCACGAAAATACATGTTCAAATTCAAACACCGTCGACAAATCCCAATGCACAAAGGAACTGAATTTGTTAACAAAACTCTTCGTGAATTTTATGAGAAAGTGGGAATTCAAAGATCAAACATCTATTGCCCGCACACCTAACAAAACGGAGTTGTTGAAAGACTAAACCGTACATTAGTGGAAGCCGCCGAACGATGTTAATCAATGCTAAACTTCCAGATTAATTGTGGGTCAAGGTCGTCTCAATGCATGCTACACTCAAAACCGTTCAATGATTACAAAACGTCACAACAAAATGCTTTTCGAGCTTGTCCACAACTGAAAACCGAATCTCAAACACTTTCATGTATTTGGATCTCTTTGCTATCCGAATAATGATCGTGATGACTTTGGAAAGCTCAAAGCCAAAGCTAACATTGGAGTCTTTATTGGATATTGTGATAATTCTAAAGGTTTGAATCCGAACTGAATCGTCGAATAAAGGAGGTTATGGAAACGATTCATGCTCATTTTGATGACCTTACTAAATGGCTTCGAGTATAACAACTTGGAACCCGTCACAACCGCTTAAACTTCCCCAAACCCCATCATCACCGAACAAAGCCCCGACTTACTCGTCAACAAATGGAAAGACTTTTGCTCATTGCTCAGCTGACGATATGATGAACGTGCTCCATGTGTATTCATTTGCCGGCTCACGCCAACGTGATACTACTCTTATACCGATACACCGCTACAACAACCATCGTTGAAGAAGCACCACCAGTTGACTCCAACACAACAGCTTAACAAATCGCCCAACAATGATGAACCGCTGATGATGTTCTTAATGAAGTACCCCCCTGCAGATTTTGATCCAAATGCGTTCTTTAACCCGTTTGCTAATGAGACCGCTACACCGGATGTCGCGAATCTTCAACAAGCCATTTGAATCCTCAAAATTTGCACAATGTATACCAACATCAACCCTCTACACATCGATGGACAAAAGACCATCCTCTAGAAAATATTATTGGCAACCCGAATCAACCGGTCATACGAGACAACGCTCTTCACACGATGGTGAACATTGCATTTATGCGCCACCGCTCGCCAACTCGAACCTAAAAACATCATAGACGCAATGACAAAAGACAACTGGATTGAATCCATGCAAGAAGAACTCAACCAATTCAAACGTCTTAAAGTATGGGAACAGGTTGAAAGACCAACAGGGGTCTACGTCATTGGTCTCAAATGGATTTGGAAGAACAAATTGGATCTTTGAAGGGAACGTGAATCAAACAAGTCACCCGGTGGCTAAGGGTTATCGTAGTGAGGAGGGTATTGACTTTGAAGAATCATTTGCTCCTTGCTCGCCTTGAGGTCGTTCGGATATTTCTCGCGTTCTCAGCTCATATGAATATGACGGTCTTTCGGATGGATGTCAAAACGGCGTTTCTAAATGGACAACTAAAAGAAACGGTTTATGTCACCAACCGTAAGGATTCGTCGATCCCGAGTTCCCGAACCATGTCTACAAACTGAACAAAGCTCTATATGGTCTCAAACAAGCTCCTCGGGCATGGTACGATAAGCTATCATCTTTCCTCATTGCCAATAATTTCACCAAAGGTTCGGTCGACCCTACTCTTTTCATACAATATCACGGGGCACATATCTTAATTGTTCAAATTTACGTGGATGACATCATTTTTGGGTCTACACATAAAAAGTACTCAATCGCTTTTGCAAAACTAATGAAGAAAATTTTTGAAATGTCCATGATGGGTGAACTTACGTTCTTTCTAGGATTACAAGTTCATCAATCACCCTGTGGTATTTTCTTGAGTCACCCAAATATGCCCTTGAATTGTTACACAAATTTGTAATGCAAAACTGTGACACCTACGCCACACCAATGGCTCATACCAAGAAGCTAGACGTTGATTTACATGGGAAATTGGTGGACCCTACAAAATACCGAAGTATTATTGGGTCTCTCATGTATCTAACTCAGCGCACTGACATTTTCTTTGCCATTCTCTGCTCCGTTATCGGCGAGACCAAGGCTGAAACCCACCTCTCTGAGGCTAAAAGAATCCTCCGATTCATCAAGGGAACCATTAATTTGGGAATGCGGTATCAGAAGGATTCGGTTTTGAACTAATAGCTTTTGTGCGACCACGCAGGGATGCTTAGATTCACGTAAAAGTACTTCAGAGCTCTACAATTTCTTGGTGATAAACCGTGTCATGGCAATCGAAGAAGCAGATTGTACATATTGTCCTCAACCGCAGCGAGAATAATATGTAGCCATGTCCGTATGTTGTGCTCAAGTCATCTAGATGAGAACACAACTCAAAGACTATGGTTACGTATTTGACAGAATCCCGATGTACTACGACAATCGGAGTGCTATTACGATCTCGTGCAACTCGCCAACATTGAAATCAAAGCACATCGATCTTGATATCATTTCATCAAGGACCACGTGGAGCAGTGGTACGATTGAATTATACCGTGGGTACAGAATATCAATTGGCATATCTACTCACCAAATCCTTGCCTCCCGCTAGGTTTAATGAGTTGGTCCACCAGGTTGGTATGCGGGGTTTGACTCAAGAGGAACTGGATGAACTCTTAAAACATTCTTAAAAACCAGTCAAACACCAAAATCTCTTTTGTAAATATTTTCCAAAACAAAATACAAAAATATAAAATCGATTAAAACAACAAAAATATTCTTCAATCTATATTTCTTTATACATGGCAAGTACATTTCTTCCATCAACACTCTAATCTTTCAAAATTCATAGATTTTTTTGATCAAGTGTTGAGGGGGAGAAAATAAATACTTAACTGTTTCAAAATAACACCGTACTTGCATGTTACCTAATCCCGGTTGTTTCTTTAAAATGGTGGTCACATTTCTGGTTCACTGACACTCCTCGGACTAAAATTTATAACCTTTCATTATTTCTTAAGTCGAGGGGGAGTGTCGTCATGTTTCGTTCTTAAAATCTTTCATTTGGTAACCAAAATGGAAGTTAAAAGGCTTTGGATGAAAATGGAAAAGGTGGAGGGACCAAAACTGCCAAAAGCATAAAGTTATTTTAATAAAACTCCTCCACCTAACCTAATCTTCACATTTATTACACATACCAAACAAATCCTACGCACAAAAATCTTTCTTCAAATCCAGTTATCTGATCTTCAACTTGTAAGTGATTTTGTGTTCTTAACAAGTTTTAAACAATGGTTTTGAATTTCATGCGAATCCAACGGTTAAAACTTAAGATTTAATGATTTTTGTGTTTTACGCGTAAGTGTTAGAACACATAATCTTGTTTATGTGTTTGAGTTTAAAAGGATTGTGTCAAAACGTTTCTTTTACATCACTAATACCATTCTTACACTCAAACACACCCGAATCACATTATTGATTGAATTTGAAAAACTAGGGTTTATGCGTGGGTTTGGGTATTTTAAAATGTGAATATTTTTGGTCAAAAAGATTGTTGTGTGATGTTGTTATCATGGTGAATTGATGATATCCAGGCTTTAAAACAACCCAGAAACACTAATTGATTATAAATTAGAAATTAGGGTTTAATGTTCTTCGTATTTGGGTATTTTTGATTCATTGAGAGTTTGATGTTAAAACTTGGTTATTACACTCACATGACATCTAAAACCACCGAAAAAACTTTGGTGTAATTCCCGTGGCTAAAATCTTCCGTAATCTTTGAACTATTAGGGTTTTGGTTTTACGCATAAGGTTCTTACGCGTAACGTTTGATTGAGTGTTTGTGAGTAAATCTGCTATACAATGAATGTGGGTGTTAATATTGATGTTGTGATGAATTTATTTCAGGTTTGCTACTCGTAATAATCAGAATCAAGGTTGTTAACCATCTACGCATAAGGATCACCTTACGGGTAGCATGTTATGCGTAAGAGAAATCTTCGCGTAAGCGTTACGCGTAAGGTTCTACAAAGGGACTACGGCGTATCCTATGAAGGATATGCGTAAACAAGGACCTACGCATAGGTCTACTAACTACGGTAAGCCTTGCAGCGTAGGTTTTATATACGCCTACGCGTAAGCTATACGCATAAGGTCCCCTGTTTCTACGCGTAATATTTCTTACGCGTAAGTCAGGATCCTACGCATAAGCTTGTGTCTACGCGTATAACTCCTGTTTACGCATAAGCTACCATTTCTACGCCTAAGCCTTGATCAAACCTTCATTATGAATTGTTACGCGTTCAAACATGTAAATAAATAAATCATAACATCACGAAACCAATAAATGTCACTAATAAGCTTAAACGTTTAATATGTTGTGAAAAAATAAGTGACAACATAAACTTTAAAACTTAAAGTTAACTAACTCACGGAACTTTTTTCGACGACATTGGACTCTTGGACAAACAAGTGATTTTGGACTCGTAACAATCATCGACATTGCACATTCAATAATTAGACAATAAAACCATCTGTTGACTAACATTATGTCTTTCGATATGTTGGTTCTTTTGGCTAAATGTGTTTCAAATCACGACATGGAAACTCAAATGAATGTGGATGCACCAAATGTTCTCACCATTGCTGATATTTTCCCTCATGGTTATCCAATGACGATTGGAAAGAACAATCTTCGTGTTGACTTTGAAACCCTCACCTGCTCGGAATCTTCTTGCCTCATTGCAGTGGATATTCTAAAGAACCATCCTTATCAGAACATGCTCACCAATTCTGCCACTGTTCCGGAGATCTACATTCAGCAATTCTGGAATACAATGCAAATGGTCAAAGGTTGATATGCTGTGACGGTGACACTCAATCACAAGCAAATCACCATCACTCCTACAGATTTAAGAGCTATTCTCCTCATTCCTGACATCATACCAACTGAATTCTCTGTTGCACCTAAAGAGAATGTTTGCAATTTTGATTGATTTTGGGTGCAATGAAGCTTGGGAGTAATCAATAAGCATTCACACGTAGATCTAAAGAACATTCCTCAGCCTTGGAGAACCCTTTATATCATCATCACAAAATCCGTTTCTGGTCGTGACAGCGGCTATGAGCATCCGAAGCTCATGGAACTGCAAATCTTTTGGGCTCTGATCAACATGAAACACATCAAAATTGAAGCTCTAATATGAGATGACATGATTACATTCCTCAAAAAGCTTGGCTCAAAGATTCCTTATATCAGATATACAAAACTGTTGATCCAAAGAGCACTTGGATACAACCCTGATATCCCCAAAAGAATCAATGATCTCGATAATCTCGACATGTTTTCTGAACCCACTCTAACAATCAGATTTAAGGAGTCAACAACCAAGAAACAAGGTGCTGTGTTGCCAGACCACCTTCTCTCAGATGACCTCAAAAAAACTCAACGCTTACAAAAGGTATCTGAAAGTTATACAAGAGAACAAAGTTGGTTTTCTAGATGAAAAATCTTCTGGCACACCTACCAGGGAAAACCGACGCGGAGTGCAGAAGTGCGCAAGCATCGAGTCGAGGAAGTTCCCCAAGAGGAATCCTCCACGTAAGAGGACAGTTCCCGCCAAGGAAGATGTTGGGTTTTAGTTTCCTTGAATCAAGAATTACTCTAAGTGCTGGAACCACGGACAAGTTTGATATAACCACAGACAGAAGAATGTAACCGCTGATGAAGACAAACCGCGGCTAGTAGTATTGTGTAACCACTGATATTGATATGTAACCACTGCTAGTCTTGTATAGTCGGTTTAGTTTATTGTATTAGATAAATATGGAAAATATATTTATTTTGTAGGTTACGTATTGTATAATCTAAAGGACTCCTTAGTCTATAAAAGGAGGTCCTAGGTTAGATTAGATATACGTATGTTTTATATCTAAGGTCGATACACTTCAAGGTTGTAAAACCCTAATACTGTTAAGAGTATTCGTATTAATAATAATATTGAGGTGTTGAATGTTTATTTGTTCTTCTTCTTAAGATTAAGTATTAAATTCCGCGTGATACTTAATAAGCATTTATTCTAAGTCAGTTTCTATATTAGATCGTTTGCTCAACTAGGATCAACAAGTGGTATCAGAGCTTGTGATCTAGAAACTGTAATCAAGAAGAGGTCAAGTTAAATTTTGAACAAGTAAGATAAGATGTCTGACGAAACACACATGGTTACCGCTTCAAAGGTGCCCATGCTCAAGCATGGTGAGTACCAAATCTGAGGATGCGAATAAGGCAATATATTCGCATGATTGATTATGCTCTCTGGGATGTTGTGGAAAAAGGTGATACTCTTCCTAAGAAGGGTGAAGATGGCAAAGAAATAGCCATTGTTAGTGAGATTGACAAGGCTAAGAGAAAGATGGAGATTAAAGCTCATAGTATTCTCTCTATGGGAATACCTAATGAATATGCTTTGGATTTTGAACAATATGATGCCGCTAAAGAGTTCTGGATGCTCTTGAGACAAGATTTGCTGGTAATGAAGCCACAAAGAAATCAAGGAAGAATATGCTCAAGCATCAGTTTGAAAACTTCACTGCTTTGAGTGGAGAAAAACTTGATGGCACCTATAACAGACTTCAAAAGCTTATCAGCCAATTGAAGTCAGTGGACTACAGAGTTGCTCAAGAAGATATTAATCTAAAGTTCATGAAGTTTATCACTGGCCGGCTGTGCATACTGTTGTGTGGAGGAACAAGGATGATTTTGAAAAGATGACTCTGGACAATCTCTTCAACAACTTGAAGGTATATGAGTCCGAGAATAACATTGCTTTGTGCATCTTCTGCTAATCAAAACCTTGCTTTTGTTTCAACTAATCATAATACTTCACAAGATGTATCCACTGCTGCTTATGGTATAACCTCGGCTATTGCAAACAATACCACTGTTAGTGATAATGTCAGTGATGGTGCAATCTGTGCTTTTCTGGCTGATTTAACTACCAGTGTTACTGTTTTGAATCAAGATCTAGATCAAATTGATCCTGATGATCTTGAGGAGATTAATCTTCAATGGCAAATGGGAATGTTGACTCTACAAGCAAGGAAGTTTTTGAGAAGGACTGGAAGACAGGTCAAGTATGATGGTAAAAGAAGAGCTGGATTTGACAAAAGCAAGATGGAGTGCTTTAACTGCAAAAAGAAGGGTCACTTTGCAAGGGAATGTTGAGCTCCAAAGAGGATTGAAGGTATCAAGAAGACCACTGAAGAGTCTGCTCCTTCTTCAGCATTGGTGGCTCAAGATGGTCTTGGTGATTATGACCGGAGTGATGAAATTGAAGAAGGACCAAATGCAGCTTTTCTTGCTAGTGAAGCTTCAAAAGAGCATAACTTTGCTCTTATGGCCTATGCTTCATCTTCTGGTTCAGATTCTGAGGTATCTATTGAGTCTATTTGTTCTTTTAAGTCATGTCAAGATAACTTAGAATCTCAAAAAGCTATCAATGAGAGTTTAAGAAAAGAAGTAGAAAGACTGTCTATGGACAACCTAGGTTATAGAGTTGGTCTAGAAAGTGTGGAAGAGAGGCTTAATTACCGTATCAAATGTGAGTTTGAGTATGTTGATAAAATTAATATACTAGGTGGAGAAATTGATCTTAAGGATAGGAAGATTAAGATGCTTAAAGAGAAACTAGAACAAGCCGAGAGTGTAAAAGTAGAAGCCCTAAAAGAAAAAGAAAAACATGTTGTTAGGGTTGCTAAAACACAATATGCTTCGGATCTAGTAAATAAACCAATAGGTCAAAAATTGTTCAAGGATGGAACTGGCCTAGGCTACAATGATATGCCACCACCTACCCTTATGCAACATGCACCACCTCCAAAGAGCTCTCATTTAGCGTGAATTTAGTTTCAACAAACCAGAGGTGAGACTAAAAGAATGAATCACCTAAGATAGGTTCGATAAGTCATCCGATGCACCCATCATTGAAGATTGGGAATCGATTCGAGGAAGATAGAGATGTATCAACACAGACTGAGAAGATAGAACCTCTTAAGAAAGTTGATACTAAGCAAGCCAACCTTGTGCCTAGATTTGGAGCTCAAATTGCTAAGAAAGTAGTAGAGTACAAGGAAGTACCTAGGGAACAGTTAAAAAGATATATACCTAGGGGAAACCAGAGAAACTTCAATGGACTAATTTCAAATAGGTTAGGCAATGAGTTTCAATGTGTTAAAAAGGCTTGTTTTTCATGTGGTAGTTTTGAGCATTTACAGAGAAATTGTTATAAAAATAGACCACAAGTTTGGAATCATTGGAGGAGGGTAAATCATAAAAACTTTTCAAAGAAAACAAACCCTCATCCAAACAGAAACATGATTCCTAGAGCAGTGTTAATGAGGAATGGGAATGCAAAATCAATTGTCACTGCTTCTCCAAAATGGGTTCCAACCACTGCTATGCAAAGTGTAAACACGGCTAAGCAAAATCAAACCACTGCTAAGCCAAAAATCACCACAGATAACAAAGAAGTTTTAAAAATTCCAAAGGTGATAACTGATATAGTGGTTGGAAATCATTTTTATGCTGTTAAGGCCTCAGCTAGTTGGCAATGGAAACCTAAGACCAAGGTTTTACATCATGTCAACTGTGCATCAATGGACCTAAACAAATTTGATTATATTGATGCACAGGGCAGCACCCAAGTCAGATTGGCTTGGGTCCACAAAAGGAACTAATTTGTTTAATTTCATGTGCAGGCAATCTACAAGATGAGCTAAAAGACAAAGGAGTTTTTGATAGTGGTTGCTCTGGGCACATGACTTGGGATGGGAGCAACCTGGAAGATTTTGAATCTTTTGATGGAGGATATGTGGCATTTGGCAATGATCCAAAGGGAGGAAAGATACTTGGAAGAGGCACAATCAGAACAGGGAATTTAGACTTTGAAAAGGTCTATTTGGTACAGGGACTTAAGTACAATCTATTCAGTGTTTCTCAAATGTGTGATAAGAAAAACTGGGTACTTTTTGGTGAAACTGAGTGTGTGGTGTTGTCACCTGAGTTTAAGATGCCTGATGAGAAGTTTATACAACTTAGGGTACCTAGGAAGGAAAATATATATTGTTTTGATCTTAAAGATGTCCTTCCAAATAGGTCCTTAACATGTTTGTTTGCTAAAGCATCTGTGGATGAGTCTAAGTTATGGCATAGAAGATTAGGTCACCTCAATTACAAAACAATCAATAAACTGGTAAAAGGCAACTTAGTGAGAGGGTTACCTTCTAAGGTTTTTGAGTGTAAGGAACTGTGTGTGGCTTGTCAAAAAGGAAAACAACATAGAGCTTCTTGTAAGACCAAAACTGTCAACACCATTACACAACCACTGTTTATGCTTCATATGGACTTATTTGGACCTACCTTTGTTAAAAGTTTGAACCATAAGCAGTATTGCCTAGTTATCACTGATGATTATAGTAGATTTTCTTGGGTATACTTTTTGGCAGCTAAGAGTGAGACTAGTGAGATCCTCAAGAGTTTCATTACTAAGATAGAAAATCTAGTAAATCATAAGGTAAAGATAATCAGATGTGATAATGGAACTGAGTTTAAGAATGTTGTGATGAATCAGTTTTGTGTAGTTAAAGGTATAGAGAGACAGTTTAGTGTTGCTAGAACACCACAACAAAATGATGTAGCTGAAAGGAAAAATAGGACACTAATTGAGGCTGCTAGGACAATGTTGTCAGAATCAAAGTTACCAACTACCTTTTGGGCTGAAGCTGTAGGAACTGCATGTTATGTGCAGAATAGAAGTAAGGTAGTGAAGCCTCATAACAAGACCCCCTATGAGCTGTTACATGATAGGAAGCCAATGATTGCATTCCTAAAACCTTTTGGGTGTCCTGTTACTATCTTGAATACCATAGACTACCTAGGCAAGTTTCAAGAAAAAGCAGATGATGGATACTTTTTAGGCTACTCTTCTAATAGTAAAGCCTTTAGAGTATACAATAGGAGGACTAGAATTGTTGAAGAGAATCTGCATGTTCAATTCAGTGAAAAGACTCCTAGTGTTGAGACCAAAGGACCAGACTGGCTGTTTAACATTGATATGCTAACCAAATCTATGAATTATGAGCCTATCATTGCAAGAACTTCCACTAATGTTGATGCAGGTACTCAAAAGGATTCGATGCGAAGCAAATTCTAAGGAAGTTGATTCTCCTCAAGAGTTCTATTTGTTTGAAAAGTGGAAAGCTAGTTCTGTCTCTCCCATCATTGAGAAGCAAGGTCCCATTGATGATGATGTATTGAATACTGGAGGTAATGTTAATCATCATCAATATAAGGATGAGTTCTTGAAAGATAACTCAGTGTTGGTAGAAGAAATTGAAAAGAAGAAAAGGCATTCTGAAACCACTGCTAAGCTAAATCAAAGCACGGACAGTTATAATGCAAACACTGATAAGCCAACTTCTACCACTACCAGTATCAGTGAAACCGCAGTTGTAAGTACTGATGATGGTACTTTCTTTGGGCCAACTGCAAAGCCATTATTTGGTGAAGAGGAGTATCCACATGATCGACATGCCCTTTGATTGAAATTGAAACTCCTACTGATGATGAAGACATGGATGATTTCTTCAATGCTGATTTAACTAATTTGGCACATGTCATTCAAGAAAGTCCTGTTACCTCAACAAGGATTCATAAGATTCATCCTAAGGAACAAATACTTGGAAATTTGAACACCCCTGTTCAAACAAGAAGCAAGGTTCAGAATACAAAAACCTTTCCTGAACAAGGTTTCTTTGCAAGATCACTTCACAAAAGAAACAGTCATAAAGATCTGCAAAATTGCCTGTTTGCTTGTTTTCTGTCTCAAAAGGAGCCCAAGAGAGTTGAAGAAGCATTATCTGAAGAAGGATGGGTAGAATCAATGCAAGAGGAGCTTCTTCAGTTCAAACTTCAAGAGGTTTGGACATTGGTAGAACTTCCAAATGGTAAGAGGGCAATTGGGACAAAATTGGTGTTCAGAAACAAAAGAGATGAAAGAGGTATTGTTGTGAGGAACAAGTCAAGGTTGGTTGCTCAAGGATACACACAAACTGAAGGCCTGGATTATGATGAAGTATTTGCTCTAGTTGCAAGAATTGATGCTATTAGATTGTTTTTAGCTTATGCTTCATTCAAGAATTTTGTTGTGTATCAAATGGATGTTAAAAGTGCATTTTGTATGGCACAATTGATGAGGAGGTTTATGTTTGTCAACCTCCTGGTTTTGAAGATCCCGATCATCCCGACAAGGTTTACAGGGCGACAAGGTGAGGAAGGCTATGTATGGGTTGCATCAAGCTCCTAGGGCATGGTATGAGTGCTGTCTACTTATTTGATGGACAATGGGTTTAAAAGAGGTTGATTGATAAAACTTTGTTCATTAGAAAGCACAAAGATGATATTTTATTGGTTCAGGTTTATGTAGATGACATCATTTTTGGCTCAACCAATAAGGAGCTATGCAAAGATTTTGAGAAGCTTATGCATGATAAGTTTCAGATGAGTTCTATGGGAGAACTCACTTTCTTTTTGGGGCTACAGGTTCAAAAAAGGACTGATGGTATCTTCATTAGTCAAGACAAGTATGTAGCAGATGTTTTGAAGAAGTTTGGGTTTCAGGATGTGAAGAGTGCTAGTACACCAATGGAGACTCAGAAACCACTGCTACCTAATGATGGAAGTCCCAGTGTTGATCAAAAGTTGTACAGGTCCATGATTGGATCTTTGATGTATCTCACTGCATCTAGGCCAGATATTATGTTCTCAGTATGTGTGTGTGTCAGATTTCAAGTTACACCTAATACCTCACACATTAATGTTGTTAAGAGGATCTTTAGGTATCTTAAAGGTCATCCTAAACTGGGCCTTTGGTACTCCAAGGATTCTCCTTTTGATTTGGTGGCCTACACAGATAGTGACTATGCTGGTGCTAGTTTGGATAGGAAGTCAACTACTGGAGGATGTCAGTTTTTGGGAAGCAGACTTATTTCATGGCAGTGTAAAAAGCAAACTATTATGGCTAATTCTACAACTGAATCTGAATATGGCCGCTAGTTGCTGTGGTCCAGTTCTTTGGATTCAGAATCAATTGCTGGATTTTGGGTACAATTTTATGCATACTAAGATTTACATTGATAATAACAGTACAATATGCATCATTAAAAATCCTGTTTTACATTCTAGAACTAAACATATTGAGATAATGCATCATTTCATTAGAGATTGTAATGAGAAAAGGCTGATTCAAATGGTAAAAATCCATACTGATTTCAATGTTGTTGATCTTCTCACCAAAGCTTTTGATGTGGGAGGTTTCAGTACCTTGTTGTTAGTATTGGAATGATTAATCTCTAAATCTCAACTTGTTTTGTAAAAGTTTGTATAAGTATTGAACTGTTATTATGTAATCTTAGTTTTGCTATTCTTGTTTCTAACCACTGATAGTTTGGTTCAAACCACGCTTGTTGTTCGTGTTTCCACTAACCATTTTGCAGATACAAGAAAGTTCATTATAGAAGCTAAAGTAGTACTGAATTTCATTGTTCATTCATTCATCAAAACAGTTTCAACTTACCTTACAATGAAAATTCAAGTGCAAATTAAAAGACTACTTCTATACATGATTTCCCACTACTATCCTCAGCTGTTGGATATGCATGACAAGCTAAGGATCAAAATGGGCAGGATGGATTGATGAAAACGAAGATGATGAAGATGAATACAGTAGATGAAGCACAAAGGACATAGTTATATCATACTTGCATCTACTGGTTTCACCAAAAAGCATCATTCCATTTTCCTTTTTCCCTTCCCCTTACGATATGTGAAGAAGCACCACAACTTGGTGCAGAAAGACCAAGAACCACCTCTCTGTCCTTTGGGAGTGGTGGATTTCTTGCTCGTGGTCCTGGTTGGGGTTGGGATGATGAAGGTTGGGGGTTTGAAGTTCTCTTCTTTGAGGAATCATCAGAGTCCTCAGATGCCTCACTTGGATCCACCACACTATCATCTTCAGATGATGGAAGAAATGGGGATTTTCTTGGTCTTGGTTCTTGTGGAGGGATGTAAAACTGCCATGGGTTTGTATCTTCACTTGATGATGATGAGGAGGAGGAGGATGTTAGATCAACAACTTCTGGTTTATTCCAACTGGGGTTCCACATGGTGATTGAAGTTGATTGTGGATTTTGGAGAAATTAGGGTTTTGATTTTAATTGGTGTGTGCGTTATATGAGATTTGGGTTCTTTATATAAGCAGAGTTATGGGTTATGGAAGTAAATGAGGGGCAGGTTAAATGTGGTTGAGGAGTTAATGAGATTCTTGGGTGTTGGACTAATATTAATCTTAGAAGTTGACCATATTGACTTACCTGTTCTAAACCACGGATAGGTCATTTGGAACCACTTCTAGCTCTTTCTAACCACTGACAACCATGACCTTCTTCTCTGTGTTTGTTTTGTGTTTTTGTCTTGCAGGTATGAAGGATTTGTGTACATAGGAGCTGATGTGTTAGCTTCTTGTGTTTGATTTAGAAAAAAAAATTGTGTAATCCTTCATATTTTTGTGAGATCTCTCTTGTTATGACACAGATTTACTTGCTATAACTCTTGGACGTTTGGTTGGAGTGTTACTATGTATCCACGGATGGTGTGTGTCGAAACGCGGATAGCTGTTCTGAAACCGCGGATAGAATGTTGATTAGTGTTGGATACTACAGGGGCTGATTGGTAACTTTTGTAAAAGTATATTTATTTCCCCCAAATCATGGATGGATCATTAATTTGGTCTTCAAATCACTTCAATTGGCGCTCACCATTAACCCTAATCACTTATCTTTGCATAATTTACAAAACCCATATCATACCCATCATTAATCACAATGGCTGAAAAGTATTCCACTACACATAACCTTGTTGCTATTCTCACCAAGAATGATCGATTTGAAGGGTTTCATCAAATGATTGATTTTCTTGTTCACAGTCCTATTCACTATGCCTTAACTGTCACACCAACCATTTTTAAAGCCTACATACATCATTCGGAGGAATGCTAAGCTTGAAAAGGTTGATGGAGTCGAAGTGTTTAGAACTGTTGTGGATGAGCATGCTATTTCTGTTACTGAGGAGATCATTAGGGATGTTTTAAAGTTTGATGATGCTGATGGTATTGATAATCTTTCAGATGTTGAGATTGTTGCTGGTTTGCAAAGGTTAGGTTATACCCACAGAGGTGATAAGGTACAATATTTTAAGAGTTTGTTTTCAAAACAATGGAAGTTTCTTATTCATACCTTATTGATGTGTATGAGTAATAAGACCACTGGGTTTAATGACTTTCCTTCCAAAATTGCTACTGCTATTATTTGTTTGTCTGATGGAAGAAAGTTCAATTGGTCTAAGATGATATATGAGGGGCTAGTACAAAACATTAGGAAGAAGGGTAAATACTATTTATATCCTAGGTTTGTTCAACTGATAGTGGAAAGTCAAATAGAGGAGCCTGTTGAGCATACTCAGGAGTATGAAGTACATCATATGCTTCCTAAGGTTTTTGCACATATGAGGAATCAGTCACAAAATGTACAAATTCTAGATGTTCCTTTATTTCCTCATATGCTTACTTTGCCTACTGATCATGAGTTTGATGAAGGTCTTGCATCTCCACCTTTAGTCACTGAACCCACTTCTAGTACATCTGAACCCACTGCTAGTGCACCTCAAATCACTGATAGTACACTTGCAATCACTGATAGTGCAATTCAACCTACTTCTGGTCAAACCCAAACCACAGTTACATCTATTGTATGGACTAGAAGACAGAAGGGCACTCAGCTACCTCAGGCTAGTGCTAGTGGTGTTGCTAATGAGGCTGTCACAGGTGGTGGAGGTGACATGATTGGAAGGGCTTCCAGTACTGATTCATGTTTAGATGCTTGATCGGGATAGTGGAAACATCAATCAGACCCAACCTTTGGCAACTCCTAATGTGGAGAGTTCCTTGGAACTTAACACGGGTGGAGGAATCCCTAGCCAATTGGCTACTACAGGGTGCATAGTGTTCAGGCTAGGTCGATGCTATGTTTACTATATCCAAGGATTCACCTCTCGCAGATGACACACGAAGTGATGAGGATAGATTGGAACATGAACCTGAATTGACGGATCCCAATATGGTACCTGATGATTTTTCAAATGAACCACCTCTCGGACCATTTAACACAGGTCGAAGTGGGGAGGATATTCTTGAACAGTTAAATGAATTGACGACTAAATGTACCAAGATGGAGGAGACAATCTCAAATCTTCAAGAGTTGGTTGTGTTTCAGGGTAAGGATATTAGGAGATTGAAGCACAGAGTATTGGTTTTGGAAAAGATAAGAAGGCCTGGGATTGCTGTTTTGAAAGCTATGCGAAGAAAGAAAAAGAAGGTGGACTCCTCTCCCGCTCTGAATGTGGAGAATGTATCCAAACAGGGGAGGAGTGTTGGCATGAATTTAGGGGAGGATGTTGATGTAGCTGTTGATGTATCTATGGAAGATGATGTTGATAGTGGAGATCAAGATCAAGCATTTTGGTATCGATAAAGATGGGAATGAGGCAGTTCTTGAAAATGTGAAGAATGTTGTAGAAGATGTAGTGCAGACACAAACACGATGGTATGTCCGAAACCACGGTTAGTACTCTTGTAACCACTGCTGCAGTTTCAAACATGGCAATTATACCCACTACTATCAAACCTACTACTATCATACCCACTGCTATCATAACCACTTCCACTGTTGTCACAACTCTCTCTGTATCATCACCTAAATCTAAAGAAGTTGAGAAAGAAGCTGCAAGTACATTGATAAACTTAAGCAAAACCTCATCTATTTCTACACCCATCATTGCACCTGTTTTATCTGTTCAATCTACTGCAACTAAACCCAAAGGAAAAAGTTTGGTTATTGGTGAACCTTTGAAGAAGAAAGTGGTTCAACCTGATATTGGAAAAGGTAAAGGGGTTGCAGTACCAGAGCTGAAGTTTAAATCTAAAGCAGAACAAGAAGCTTATGATGCAGAATATGCAAAGAACATTGTAGCTGAAGAACAAGAAGCTTTAGAGAAAAGGAAGCAAGATTAAGAGGAAGCTAGTCAGAGATGGTTAGCTACATGGTATGAATCACAAAATTATCTTCAAGCTTCTGAATTAATAAGTGATGAGTATACTGCACAAGAATGGGCTTTGTTGGATGATGAAGAAAAAGCTAGACTTTTGGGTGAATGGGCAAGGAAGGTTGGTAAAGAAAGGAAGCAAGTTATAAGAAAGAAACCTCCTTCAATTGCACAGATGAGGAATGTATTGATGAAGATTATTAAGAATTCAGGCATACATGTTCCTGATAATCTTAATAGATGTTCATTTGAAAGAATTTATGAGCTTTATGAGAGATGTATGAGGATTAATAATGATGATTTCTGTCCAATGAATTCTAAAAAGGAAGAAGAATGGATTAAGAAAGATGATGAGTGGATTCAAAGTAAAAGAAAGAGAAAATCTGAGATTCAAGAGACATCTGATTCTAAAAGATTGAAAGTAGTTGAAGATGTTAATCAAATTGTTTCTTATGAGTTTAAGCTTAAAGATGGAAGTGAAGGAGTTTGGAAAATTCAAAGACTCAACAATGAAATTTATGAGTATAATAAATTTTCACAAATGCTTCAGTACTTTGAAAGAGATGATTTGATGAATCTTTGGAGACTTTACAAGAAAAAGTTTGGTGAAGTACATCCAAAAGATTATCATGAGAGACTGGTCTATTATAATTTGAAGATTTTATTTGAACCAACTCATGATGAACCTGAGTGGAAAGGACTCTACAATGGTACTGTAACAAGATGGTTTTCATATCAAACTTGTGGAGTTCATGTTTTAACTGTTTCTGGAAAAGTTATTCACATGCTTGTAGAAGGTGATTATCCTCAGTTGAATAAGTATCCAGGAATTATTGCTCAGATGTTAAAGCCTGGTATTATCAAGATGCTGTTACCCTATGATGGTCAAGCTTACGATTTGTTGCTGAAGTATGAGAAAATTCTTAAATCAATCAAGTAAGTGTTTGGCTACATCCTCCAATTCAGATGTTTTGAGCTTAAAGGAAACTTGAGAATTCTGTTAGAATGTATCAAGTTTAGGGGAGGATTGTTGGGTTTTAGGTTCCTTGAATCAAGAATTACTCTAAGTGCTGGAACCACGGACAGGTTTGATATAACCACGGACAGAAGAATGTAACCGCTGATGAAGACAAACCGCGGCTAGTAGTATTGTGTAACCACTGATATTGATATGTAACCACTGCTAGTCTTGTATAGTCGGTTTAGTTTATTGTATTAGATAAATATGGAAAAGATATTTATCTTGTAGGTTATGTATTGTATAATGTAAAGGACTCCTTAGTCTATAAAAGGAGGTCCTAGGTTAGATTAGATATACGTATGTTTTATATCTAAGGTCGATACACTTCAAGGTTGTAAAACCCTAATACTGTTAAGAGTATTCGTATTAATAATAATATTGAGGTGTTGAAGGTTTATTTGTTCTTCTTCTTAAGATTAAGTATTAAATTCCGCGTGATACTTAATAAGCATTTATTCTTAGTCAGTTTCTATATTAGATCGTTTGCTCAACTGGGATCAACAGAAGATGTTCCTATTCATGTACCTAAGCCTGAACCGCAAAGACAGCTAGTGGACGAAAGCTCTGAAGATACACAAACAGACAAAGAGGTCTTCACTGAAACTACAACCGATGTGACTCCTCAAGTAGTCAAGCCTCCCAGTCCCTATAGTGAACAACGACAAAGGGAAGACTCCAGTGAATTGAGCGTGAAGTTAAGAAAGTTCAGAAGAAGAGCAACCGGACACCGCATAGAAGAAGTTCAAATTCATTAGACTCCAACACGTTGCGAAAGAATTTGCTAAGGATCAAATGGGTGGCCCCGGAGGGTCAAGTGGTGGAGTTTAACCTACACCAAATCCTGATTCAGTTAATCGACCCGATAAGGGATCTGGTGCCACCACTTTGGAGCAACAACAAAAGCGCGTGGAAGATTCTATTGATTACAACATTGAAGAACCGTAAACCGAAAAAGTCCAAGAAAGATAAAGTTGATGAAAAAGCTAAGTCTAGAAATGAAGAAGATGTTGAGTATGATCAGTTTCTTCTAGATAGTCCTGTACGCTCAAAGGAGGAAACTTCTGAGCCACCAAAGGACCCGAAGTCTCCTCATATCTCATCATCATCGGATTCATCTTCTCACTCTTCACCACCACCATCAAAAGAACAACCGCATCCACATCCGTCGTGAAGAAGCCAATTGCATCTTGGATCTCTCATGCAAAGACTCGAATCGTTAAAGCTGTCAAGCGGTCGGAAGAAAGACATACTCTACGAAGTGAATTTTCTCGTGATCGATCAAGATCTTCATGACGAGAATGAAAAGATGCAAGCTCGAAAGGGAACACGCCCGTAAGTTTATCGGTGGAGATTTCCAAAAGGAATTGGAAAAGACGGCAAGAGAATATACTCACAAGTTTCTTCTCGATATCGCCCCTGTGACTAGAGAAGTATTCTCCAGACAACTTACTCCAAACATCATCGCATTGGTTAAAAATATAATGAGCAAAGAATCTGACCTTCTCTGAAACTGAAGTTAATCGCTAAATTAGTGATGCAAATGTCAAAAGAGTCTGGAACCTTCACTTCGGATGAAGCTAAGTGTTTTGAGACTCTATTAGACTATCAACTCAAGTCTTCATGCAAAGAATCAAAGACATGTCAACCAAAACGACCAAGAGATGACGATGATCAGTGACAAGGATTCGCACCCAAACGCTCAAAGAAGTCCGTGAATCTTCCTCAATGATTAGACGATCTCCTCCTCGCTCTTCTACCTGAAAACCTCAGGATTCTGGGACACCACCCCAGACTTAGAAAACCGGTGATCACTTTGAGTATACGGGTGGTGACGATGAGGAAATCCATGAGCCCCAACAACAACCCATCTCTCGACACCAAGAAACCAATCCTCCTCTAGGCCAAAGAAAAAGAAGAAGAAGGCTATGACTGACGCCTTATCATGGCGGATGAGGATGACAATGAATTCTGACCGTTCTCGGAAGCTTGTTGATTCCACACCCTACCCACCTAAAGGTCAAGATGCGGTAGAAGGTCGTACATTGGAGCATGCTAAGTTCTTGCAAGAAAAATTCCATGTGAAAAAGATGACGAAATCTGAGTTGAAGCGAATCAAGAATGAAGCATTTCAACTTCTCAAAGACAAATTTCGGAAAGTGCTATTTAAGTCGAGTATCACCTTGATAATATAGCACGAGCCATGTCTAACAATATGGATTGGCTCAACCCAAAAGCAAACATCGACTTCACTCAACGGGAAAATCCTCCATATTACACCGACTGGTCTAAACCTCTACCAACAATTGGCCAACCAGATCAGCCTAGGATTCCATTCTGATATTTCTTCAACAAAGATTTGGAATTCCTTCTACACGGTGGCGATGGTTCAAGGAAATACGCTACATCTCTGACACTTCCATTCTCGGCAGCCATATACTCTAACTGCATAGCCATCGAGGAAAGAGCTAACCACATGTTCTCTAACAATGTGGAAGAGTATGACCGTGATGCAATGTATGGGATTCACCATTGGCCGGAACGCCGACGAATCTACTACAGTGTGCCAGGTTCGAAGTCTCAACATGATGTGTTCAGTACTAAAGCAATCGTGGCTATTAAACATGTTGATCTTTCGTCTAAATGGGACTACACTTTCCTCAAGAATATCGTGGTCAAAAGGCAAGATGAAAGGGATTATGCGTTCTCTGAAGCAGACTTTGAGAATTTGTCTATCAACGACATTGAAGACATGTACCTTGCCAAAGTACAGGTCGCATGAGACAATTCTCGACTGAAGTGCAATGTGAATTCATCAAATCCTTGCTTATCTTCATCAGAAGAATAGTAATCAAAGAACGTGTAGAAGATCTCTAGCTTGCAGTTGAATCATATCAGACCCGTGTCAACTTCACTCCACCTCAGCTAGATCTTCCCGACATCAACCAGCTTCCACAATATACTCTCATCAGTCAACCATTCGGAGTAGTTTACCTTAGTGAACTACAACGCAACTGCTTGATGGCGTGTAGATATCTTCACAAGTTTGGGGATCACACTTTGAAGAAGGTTAGGGACGAATTGGCTTATAGGTTGAAGGATATACATGAAGGAATTGGGTCACAAAAGTGATGGAATTCTAAGGATAGACGGGATGTGAATAGAATCATCACCAGGATTGATGAAAGGTTGTATCGACGGGACCAGCAGAACTCGAGAGTTTTGTAGGTGGTCATCCCAGGATTGCTCTCGCCGGCTATCAACGCCCTGTTCGCATTCCTGGCAAGATTGATGGAATTCCTGGTACCCCTTGAACTACTTCTATTTCATATAAACTACTTCTATTTCATATAATTTGGATGTATGATTATATATGACAATGGCTTGTGCACACATAACAGTGTACAACCTGATCTTGTAAATAAAGGACCCTGTGGTACGCCACAATCCTTATAAAAGGAGCGAAAGCTTCTTACTTTTGGGTAAAACCTATCAAACCATTCAATTTTCAAAGGTTTTTTTGCTCAAAAAAACAAGTACTACCCCTTATGATTTTCAAACCTCAACCATTTATATCACTTGTTGAGGGGGAGTATTTGACTTAAAAACTTTGTTCACAAAATGTTCTTTGTGTTATCTTCCCACAAAACTCAAAATGGACATATTTATTCTCAACATTTCTTCAAAAATAACATTTATATGCCATTTTTGAGGGGTAGAAAACTATGTGATAAGAAATATGTTGTGTAAATGCAAATGAATCTTTGGGCTACGTGAACTTAACCAACGAATTAACGAGATCTTAACTGTTAGTAACTCGAAAAGACTTGTCCGGGACGGGTAATAATTTCAAGCTAGTTCACTAGTGATGTAAACGTGTCTCGCAAAGGACTTGTCCGAGTAGAATGTACCATTCGAGAAACTCCTAGTAGACATGATCTTTGACGGGTTTGACAACCTTTCGAGGTTTGTCCACACCTTCAAGATAGTTATTAGATGTAGTTGTCACCTAAAAGCTGAAAATGTAACTCTTTAACTATTCAACGTAACCGTGTCTCGCAGGGGATTGTCTATCTTGAGTCGATCAATTCAAAAGTGCGCGCTTCTTCTCACCGCGGTGCAGATTTCTGTCTTAACACTTAAGCACGTGTGGAGAGGGAGTATTTCTGCTAAAAGATAAAACTCTCACAAGGGTACAAAAATGTTTTTCATTCACAAACACTTCAAGAGACTTTCATGAAAATGGTTTTATGGCAACGGAGTTATAAGGTGATTAAGGTTAGGAATAACCGTCCTATGATCCGCTAGAGCCGGAGGGATCTACCCAAGGACACTACCAATAGTTAGAATTAGAAGTCCTTAAGTATGATTGTAAAAAGGAGAAAATGAGAATCGGAGAAAGAAGGAGTTAAAGAATTAAAAAGAAATGTAAAGAAAAGGGTGAAAAGAAATAGCCCTCCAAATTATTCAACTTAGGGCAGACACGGGGTTCAATTCATATGCTACTGGTTGTCACTTGATGACACCGGTTGATTCGTTGTGAAGTGAGTGGTGAAAAACACAATATCAACGTATATCAAAATTACCGTAAAATTCGACAAATCAACCTTTTAGGAAAAGGGTTAACGTGCCAAAACTTACGGGTGTGATAAAAGTGATACCGGGAAAGTGATTTCCCCGGGTCGTGTCCCAACGAGGTGTGAAATTGACGGAGTCGTTGAGTTTCGTGATTAGGACTTGAATTGGTTAAATGATTTGTTTGATTTGAATTACGAATTCTACAAGTTAATTAACGGGAATGTAATTAAGGCAAGGGAACCCTAATAAACTAAAAATAAACTACCACTAGGCCTAAGGAATGATAAAACGAAGCTACACTAAGTCCTAGGGTGCAAAAATGCAAAAACGTAAAAAACGGGAAACAACCCGAGCCATAAACGTAAAAATTTTGCAATTTAAGGGCTACGGGTGTGAAATCAATTTTCCTACGTTCTATTTGACTAAAAATGATTTTAAGAAAAAGCCGGGTATTTTTTTTTACTTTTAAAATAATTATTACTTAATTAAAACCATTAAACACTAATTAAATTATTAAAAATACTAAAACATTTTTGAAAAATCTGAAACTTTCGTAAAATACTTGAGATACTATAGAATCTAGGAAAAATGAAAAACTATACTAGTGCTTAATGAAATAAGTCAGAAAAATTCAATAAGTGACTAGCATAAAACAAAGAAGGTGACTTAAATATTAAGTGATGCAAACTTAAAACAAGAAAGTCCCAAGGGCTTATGGTTCCGTGTACACATGCTATCACTCTCATCCAAGGGAGAGGTCTCGTGTTCGACCCCCCTCCCTTTTTTGCAAAATATATTTTTTTCAAATTTTCTTTTGGAACTTGTAAAGGGTAATGAGATAAGCAGTTTTTGTAAAAACTTTATTTATGAAACTTTGTCAATAAGTGTTACATACAACGGCTTATTGATTGCTGAATTGGGCAGAAATCAAGCAAACACACCTATACCCACTGATTTTAAAACAAACAAACCTATGCTCACTGATGGTGCACAAATTAAGCTAAGGCAAGCATGTGATAAGCAATAGGGGTGACAAATGTGATAACTCTTGCATCAAGAAGCTAACAATAAGCAAACAATTGGGAAATCAGTTGGCTAAAAGGTTACACTAAGGGGAATCCTAATCTAGAAAAGTAAGAAGAAATAAGCACTAAGAGATTTCTAATAAGCACTAAAGGACACCTAATAAGCTAAATCCTAAAGTTCTACTTTATGCTACTAAAACAAGCTTTATCATCACCCAATAAGCTAACTGAGACAACAACAAAAAAAGGTGACATGTGGCTATTACTGCAGGCTGCAAAACAGGTTTAGTGGACCTGTTTAAGCTTATTTTTAAGCTGAGATAAGGGCTGCAAATTGTGTACAAGCTGCAAGCATAAGATTAGCATGGTAGAGATTCAGAAAAAACTAATTAGAGGGTAAGATGGATTGATCAAACAAATTTTATAAATAAGTCAAGTTGATTGTTACTTTTGGTCGCTTTATGGAGACAAAATTGTAAATGGACGATTTTTCTTCAAATTTAACTATGCTAGTGATGATATTAAAGCTTGCCACTTAAACTAGATTGAGTGGGTAGTACAAGGATTGAATGAAAAAAAAATTTGCCAACTTTAGATACCAATCAAGCGGGGTGAAAATGAGCCCAAGAACAAAGAAAGACAACGCCTGTCCAAGGTCTGAAAAAAAAACAGAAAACAGTTTTTAATTTTACCTAAGCTTGTATCAAACTTGTTCAACTATTTTCAAGACTTCTAAACTAACCTAAATGTGTTAAGAGCAGTTTGACTTGATAAGTCAAACGGGTACAATCACTATTTTGACCATTCAGAAGCTTAAAACAAACAATCCCTTACTGATTTTTTTTCTTTTTTTTTTTTTTTCTTTTGCAAACTGTTTGACCCCTTTTTCCTTGATCTTTGAACTCAAAACCTTGACAACTTTCAAATGAGATTAAATACTAACATAATATTTAAAGATATGAAACTAAAAAAAACTTTTCATTGACTGAAAAAAAACATTACAACAGAATATTAAAAGCAATAAAGCTAAATTTTTTTTTCTAAAACTAGGGGTTGCCATTATAACTGGCATACATACTCCTATTTATACTACAACTTGATCTTCAATCCTTCTCCTCTTGTGCTTCTTTTGTGAGAGAAATCAGGCCAAAATTCGAGCTTGTGCTTTCTTGAGATAATCCCACCCATCCAATTGGTAGGTACCATTTTAGAGTTCATCTGAGCCGTTGGTGGATGCTTTATGCCCATGGATTGCCAGCTTGGATATTGGGAGGAGGGGGAAAAGAGAAGTAGTGGGTTTGGGTTTTGGGAAAATCCGGGTAATAGAGAGTTTGGAGGTGGAGTGTTTTGGGGTGGTGAGTTTCCTGGGTAGCAGAGAAAGGAGGTTGAGTGTTTGGGGAGAAGGAAAAGAGGAAACTAGGGTATCTAGGGTTCTCTGTGTTTTGGTTTGCGGGGAAGTGCTGGAGAAGACAGGAGATGGGTTGTGTTTAACTCGGGTCAAAGGTATTGGGTTGGACCTGGTTTAGATAAAGGGTGACGGGTTGGTTGGCCCAAGGGTGTAAAATGGACTTAGGATATAGATTTGAATCCATTTAGACTTTAGGGGTTAAACATGTACATTCTCGAAATTCCAGGGCCCATATGTAATTCTGAAAAGTATTATCCAAGGGCCAAACATGTGAAACTCAAATATGTTGAGGAATGATTCAGCCAAATTGTGAAACCCGAGGACTAAACTTGACAATTTTAAAATCCGAGATCAAAACTGTAATTTCTCAAACTTTTGAAATTTTTTACCAAAGGACTAATTATGACAACTTATGATTTCAAAAAGGACCTTTGGTGACTTTTCTTTTTAAAATAAGTGCTCAGGGACTATTTCAATTTTGAAAGATCGGGACTGAAACCGCCAATTATGCAAACTTTGTTCGTTTTTCATCTGATTTTAAACATTTTGCATCCGAAACATATAAAACACAATTTTGAGATATTTTCAGTATTTTGATGCATTTCGAGTGTTTTTAGATGTTTTGTACATTTCGATTTGACCAAAAAATGATGAGTGAATAAGCACTCATCAAATCCCCACACTAAAACATTGCTAGTCCCTAGCAATCTTTTGAGAAAACTTAATGGATTGGAGTCTCTTTACCAAAAGCCATTACTTCTGGAGTAGCCAAATGTTTCAGTTCAAGTAAGAACTATGGTACACTGATAACCATGTGATTTTGAGCAAACCACCAACTTCCAACGGATTTGATTTGTCTTTACCGTAAGCCGTTTGCTCGACTGCCAACTCTTAGATAAATTATCAATATTATCTTTGGTGAGTCGACTACCAATTATGGTTTTCCAACTGCCTTTACCACAAGCCATAAACTTGCGGGCTAGCCAACTCTTCACTAATTAAAGATATGGTGAGATGAACACCATACAATTTTGGGCAAATTGCAAGCCGTCAACGGATTTGAGATATTTTTACCAAGAGCCGTTTGCTCCCTCGGATTAGCCAATCCTTTTGTTTTTTTTGACATGGCGGATGATAACTATAAGTTGAGTAAGTGCAAAACACTTACTCCAAAAAAAAATTTTGGCCAAAATTGGGAAATAAGATGGTAAAACATATGATAAAATTCGTGAGAATTCCCCCCACACTAGAAATGAATATTGCCCTCAATATTCAAAGTACCGGCGGTTATGCCGAAACAAAGAACGTAAAAGGAAATACTACCCATTATTTGAATTTTTTTTTTTTATTTATTTATTTTTTTTTATTATTATTTTTTTTTAGAAAACTTATGTACAACAGCAGGGGACAACTCCCCCACACTAGGGTGGTAGAAAGTAGAAAGAGGTCAGAAATACGGGTGAAAACCCATATAGAGTGCTACTGTTTTTGTTAACCGAGTCGCTAGCTTGACTCGACTCGATTCATTGGTCCATGGGGGAGCAAGTGGAAGAGAAAATCTCCATCGGACTTTCATTCAAGTGGTTTGGATAAATATTGAATGTGTTGAAAGTTTCACTCCGATGAGATGCAACCGGCTCAAGAGAAAGAGAAATGCCGGGGTCAAAAATGGTATCTTCACTCCCGTAGGAGTTAAGACATGGAGAAGTCACGGGATGAGAAAGTAAAGTGTCAATTTCTTGACAACGGGTGGGCAAAAGATTAGATTGATGAACATTAACGGAATGTTCGTAAATCTTATCCACCATAAGAGAAGTCACAACATTCGTGTTGGACTTAAGAAATATCCGAGAGTGAACTCCCTTAAAAGGTAAGATACCGGGTTTGAAAACTTTGTCCTCGGAGAGGAATGAAACACAAGTATCAACCATGGTAAAATCCTCAAGGGTAGATGAGTTACTCATGGATAGAAGAGGATGCGGAGCATTTTGCTCAAATAGCTCATCCTCAATTCTCAAAGGAAAAGGATTGACGTGAGCGAGTTCACCGGCGAACTCCTCATGAAAAGGTCTACTCCTTCGAAGGAGGAGGTAATTCAAATGTGGACGACTCATACCTGAAGAGAAATATGAAAAGTGGGAATACCACTACTCTCCTTTTCAGTATGATCGTCTTCAAAGCGGAATACATCAAATTCCGGAAGAGAATCATTGGAAAAAGCCTCAAGTTCAGAAAATGGTTCGGGCTTTTCCAAGATATAGTCACTATCCTCAATGGGGATAAGAGTGAAGCCGGTTTAGCACAAAATGATTCGATCTTAGAAACGAGGAGATTTACATTGAACAATTTTTCATGAAGTATCTCGCCCCTCAATCCTGGATCATCGAATCTCTCACTTCCTCTAAGCTAACTAGCTCGAAGGTAACTCTACATAATCGATGTCTCCATAAGATAAAGAATCGCAAACGGTACAATCGTTGTCAGAATCGGAGAACATCTCGACATGATCGTTTGGGATGTCAAGAGGAGGAGAAGAATCATCATCAAGAGGCTCATCAAACATATTACCGGAGATAACCTCGGACTCACTTGGGGTTGGGACAAGGTTCTCAACCTCGTCCCCCATTAAAAGGTTATCCGAAGGTTCTATGGTAGATAGGCAAGATAAGGACGGAGAGTGGACATGTGCGGTACTTTGTGGGCTTGAGGTATGCACCTTGTCCTTTGTCATCTCCCAATCCTCTTCATCCTCGTCATCGAGACGGCAAGCCTCGTTAAAGAGGAGAAGCTTTTGAGCTGCTCGCTCCTCGGCTAGAAATCTTCATTGAGAGCCGCTTGTTCCTGAAAGTTCTTCAAGGATACAAGGATATTGATCGATGACGGAAGTGGGGGGTTGGACATTGTCAAACTCGAAGTGTTATAACAAGGATTGGGTCCAAAGTAATTATGATTCCACGATTGACATTGATAATCATCATGAGGACCCCCACACTTAGCACAATGAGGTATTGGGAGAGAAATTTTGAAACGATGTTTGATCATTGAAATGATGAAATACGGCTCGGTTCATATAAATTTTGTCGAGGGTAGTTGAAATTGTTTTGAGGATAATTGAAAGAGTTTGGGTTAGAATCATAAGCGAATGAATTCTCGACACAAATCGAACAACATCCATTGACAAGATAGTTTCCACACCACTCGCACATACATTTGTAACAACGAAAACCTTGTGGTAACAAGTCTCCACAACCGTAGCAATAACTTTGATCAAACGAAGATATTTCGGCTCGAATAGGAATCGAGGTTCAACAACATCACATAAAGCGGTATTTCCGGTTGAATCATGACGGTTCAATTAAGAAGTTTTGAATCATGTCATTTCGCCCTAAAGAAATCGTCGGTAAAACGCTCAAGATTCCGGAGTTGGGACAAGTGGTGTGATCTTAGAGCTAGCAAGTTCCACCACTTCCGTTATGGTCTCCGGTGTTTGAACGGGTTCATCGTAAGCAATTCTAATTCTCGACCTTTTTTCATCGGCTTGAATTTGCTCGATTAGATTACGGGCTTTAAATTCAAAGAAATCGTCCTCGTAACCCTCGGTGAGTGCTTGAGGTAGCTCCGACGTTTGAACGGGTTCGTCAACATTAGAACGTATTTCGGGTTGTGGCGGGTGGTCAAAATAACCTTGAAAAGAATTTTTTATGGATAATTCGCACAAATTGCAAAATTCGCTTGAACTAGGCCTTCCACACCGCTCACACACACTTGTGGCGATGATGTTGATGATTGTCGACATAAGAATTAAACATATAGAGGGTTAAAGAGATAGAATTAAACGGTTTTGAGGTTAAAGAAGAGTAGAATCAAACGGTACGATAGGGTAAGAGAAATAGAATCATACGAATAAGAGGAATGAGAAAAATATTTTTGTATTTTTGAATTTTTTTTTCAAAAAGCAATAACTTCACGAGGAAGGTTCTTCAAGTCACTAATCGCAAAAACTTCACGATATTGTCGCAACACACCTCCCCAAAGAAATAGCCGCGTAAAATTTGATTCGTTGTGAAGTGAGTGGTGAAAAACACAATATCAACGTATATCAAAATTACCGTAAAATTCGACAAATCAACCTTTTAGGAAAAGGGTTAACGTGCCAAACCTTACGGGTGTGATAAAAGTGATACCAGGAAAGTGATTTCCCCGGGTCGTGTCCCAACGAGGTGTGAAATTGACGGAGTCGTTGAGTTTCGTGATTAGGACTTGAATTGGTTAAATGATTTGTTTGATTTGAATTACGAATTCTACAAGTTAATTAACGGGAATGTAATTAAGGCAAGGGAACCCTAATAAACTAAAAATAAACTACCACTAGGCCTAAGGAATGATAAAACGAAGCTACACTAAGTCCTAGGGTGCAAAATGCAAAAAACGTAAAAACGTGGGAAACAACCCGAGCCATAAACGTAAAAAATTTTGCAATTTAAGGGCTACGGGTGTGAAATCAATTTTCCTACGTTCTATTTGACTAAAAATGATTTTAAGAAAAGCCGGCATTTTTTTTTACTTTTAAAATAATTATTACAATTAAAACCATTAAACACTAATTAAATTATTAAAATACTAAAACATTTTTGAAAAATCGAAACTTTCGCAAAAATACTTGAGATACTATAGAATCTAGAAAAATGAAAACTACACTAGTGCTTAATGAAATAAGTAAAAAATTCGAATAAGTGACTAGCATAAAACAGCAAGGTAACTTAAATATTAAGTGATGCAAACTTAAAACAAGAAAGTCCCAAGGAGCTTATGGTTCCGTGTACACATGCTATCACTTCATCCAAGGGAGAGGTCTCGGAGTTCGACCCTACTCTCCCTTTGCAAAATATATTTTTTTCAAATTTTCTTTTGGAACTTGTAAAGGGCAAAGAGATAAGCAGCTTTTGTAAAAACTTTATTTATGAAACTTTGTCAATAAGTCATTACAACTTATTGATTCTTGAATGGTGAAATCAAGCAAACACACCTATACCCAATGATTTTAAAACAAACACACCTATGCACACTGATGGTGTGCAAATTAAGCTAAGGCAAGCATGTGATAAGCAATAGGGAGTGACAACAGATAACTCTTGCATCAATAAGCTAACAATAAGCAAACAATTGGGAAATCAGTTGGCTAAAAGGTTACACTAAGGGGAATCCTAATCTAGAAAAGTAAGAAGAAATAAGCACTAAGAGATTTCTAATAAGCACTAAAGGACACCTAATAAGCTAAATCCTAAAGTTCTACTTTATGCTACTAAAACAAGCTTACTGTATCACCCAATAAGCTAACTGAGACAACAAAAAAAAAGGTGACCTGTGGCTATTACTGCAGGCTGCAAAACAGGCTTAGTGGACCTGTTTAAGCTTATTTTTAAGCTGAGATAAGGGCTGCAAATTCAGGTACAAGCTGCAAGCATAAGGTTAGCATGGTAGAGATTCAGAAAAAACTAATTAGAGGGTAAGATGGACACTGAAACAGCTTATAAATAAGCTGTTGACAGGTTACTTTTGGCTGTTTTATGCTGAGACAAAAAATTGTAAATGGACAGATTTTTCTCTTCAAATTTAACTATGCTAGTGATGATATTAAAGCTTGCCACTTAAACTAGATTGAGTGGGTAGTACAAGGATTGAATGAAAACAAAATTTGCCAACTTTAGATACCAATCAAGCTGAAAAATGAGCCCAAGAACAGCAGCACAACTGCTGTCCTGTGTGAGTGCAGAAAAACAGAAAACAGTTTTTAATTTTACCTAAGCTTGTATCAAACTTGTTCAACCATTTTCAAGACTTCTAAACTAACCTAAATGTGTTAAGAGCAGTTTGACTTGATAAGTCAAATGGGTACAATCACTATTTTGACCATTCAGAAGCTTAAAACAAACAATCCCTTACTGATTTTTTTTCTTTTTTTTTTCTTTTGCAAACTGTTTGACCCCTTTTTCCTTGATCTTTGAACTCAAAACCTTGACAACTTTCAAATGAGATTAAATACTAACATAATATTTAAAGATATGAAACTAAAAAAAACTTTTCATTGACTGAAAAAAAACATTACAACAGAATATTAAAAGCAATAAAGCTAAATTTTTTTTTCTAAAACTAGGGGTTGCCATTATAACTGGCATACATACTCCTATTTATACTACAACTTGATCTTCAATCCTTCTCCTCTTGTGCTTCTTTTGTGAGAGAAATCAGGCCAAAATTCGAGCTTGTGCTTTCTTGAGATAATCCCACCCATCCAATTGGTAGGTACCATTTTAGAGTTCATCTGAGCCGTTGGTGGATGCTTTATGCCCATGGATTGCCAGCTTGGATATTGGGAGGAGGGGAAAAGAAGTAGTGGGTTTGGGTTTTGGGAAAATCCGGGTAATAGAGAGTTTGGAGGTGGAGTGTTTTGATGTGGTGAGTTTCTGGGTAGAGAGAAAGGAGGTTGAGTGTTTGGGGAGAAGGAAAAGAGGAAACTATGGTATCTAGGGTTCTCGTGTTTTGGTTTGGAAGTGGAGGGAGCAGGAGATGGGTTGTGTTTAACCGGGTCAAAGGGATTGGGTTGGACCTGGTTTAGATAAAGGGTGAGGGTTGGTTGGCTAAGGGTGTAAAATGGACTTAGGATATAGATTTGAATCCATTTAGACTTTAGGGGTTAAACATGTACATTCTGAAATTCCAGGGGCCCATATGTAATTCTGAAAAGTATTATCCAAGGGCCAAACATGTGAAACTCAAATATGTTGAGGACCATCTGCAAATTGTGAAACCGAGGACTAAACTTGACAATTTTAAAAATCCAGAGATCAAAACTGTAATTTCTCAAACTTTTGAAATTTTTCACCAAAGGACTAATTATGACAACTTATGATTTCAAAAGGACCTTTGGTGACTTTTCTTTTAAAATACGTCGGGACTATTTCGTCAATTTTTGAAAGACGGGGACTAAACCGCCAATTATGCAAACTTTGCTCGTTTTTCATCCGATTTTAAACATTTTGCATCTGAAACATATAAAACACAATTTTGAGATATTTTCAGTATTTTGATGCATTTCGGAGTGTTTTTAGATGTTTTGACGATTTGACCAAAAATGATGAGTGAATAAGCACTCATCACCGGTATTGAAGATTAAAAGTCGTCATGGACCCAGTGACGCATGCACTAAACCTTCTTAGCCACTCAAGTTTCTCTCAACAGAAGCTTGTTTCATTCTCACAGGGAACCCTACGTAAACTATCGGCTTTCTCTTAGAGATTGTTGGTATTGAAGAAGGAGACCCTCTCCCTAGTCTCCGCTCAGGAAAACCAAAACGCACTATTGAGTCTAGAGCCACGAGATTCATCAAAAGATCTCTTAGGTACACTTGACATTTCATCACTAGTTGTTCAACAATAAGAACATCAGTGGTACGTTATCGAGTCCTTCACAGATCTTAGCAATCTGTCGAGAACATTTATGAGAGGTTCACAATTGTGATCCTCGGTGATTGAATGGAAACTCCTGCCAGGGTCAACATCAAACAGCCGACAGCAGTCACTTCGGTAACTCCCCATGGATTACGCTTAGTGGTCTCAAACGGTCTACAGTCGTGAGTGATGCTTGGTGTACCTCGTGACTCATTCAACCGTAGATGTACTTCGGTACATCGTGTTATCTCACTTGTGGGACTCCGGTTCAGAACGGCCTTTGTGAGAATTAGAGTTGTGTTTTCACACTATCTGTTAACACTCGTTCAAACTTGTAAGTACTGGAATCCGCTTATTACTAACCTTTCTTATGTTTTCTTCTTATGGAAGCTATGGAGCGGATGATCGTGATTCTTCACATGCTCATGCCAACATCATCGCTAATGGAAGTTCTCTCAAAAAGCAACACAAAAGTCAGAATGATTCTACGTCAAATCAAAGAATCTACAAAGTTTAAAGACTTAAAGAACTTCATCGATGCTGAAATCCAACATCAAATAGCGTGTGAGCATGTTGAAGAATGACGTGGAGACACTGGAGCGCGAAGCAGAACCTGAGGCAGACTTGATGCGCAACAACAACAACATACTATCACTACCATCACAAAGAACAAAGATCAAAGAACAAAGATGACGTCCAAAGCGTGCTTTAAAGAAAACAATTTCTCTACACTGGGAGATTGTTCAAATCAAGGCAATTCTTCTCACAAGAAAGAAGAATGTCGGAAGACGTCAAAGCTACTATTACATCTGTTCCTTAACCATTCATATTCATTCATCACCAACACTTAGGGGGAGATTGTTGGAATCACTCCTAAACCTAAATCAAGTGTTAGTGATTCATATGTAATAGTTAGCTTATTATGGCCTTTATGTTAGTAATTAGTCTTAGGCTTATGTAGAAGGCCCATAAGCCTAGGCCTAGTCCAATAAGGAAAAAGAAGGGAGTAGGAGTGTTGCCCTAGCTCCCCTTCCTATAAATACCTTGTAATAACCCTCACTTGAGGGTTGGTTGTTCAATTTATCTCTTTCACTCATCTCTACGCTTAACCGTTTATACTTATACGTGTGTGTGTGCTTGGATATTGTTCAACCGACCTCTATCTCTTCTCTATTCTTTCTATTGATGCTTGTGTTGTAAACTTAGTGACCTAACACCATTTTCATGGCTAGCATTTCTCCAATGGTCCCTCCTAAAGCCTCTTCATCTCCACAAGCTGGTTCATCCAAAGACAAAATCATTTCTGAGGTATTAAAACTATACGATGATGCTGATGTGCAAAAGATGCATGACAATGTACAATCAACTGAAACTATTGTGTCAGATATTGAAAATATGGGTAATATCAATGTTGTCCCATATGATCAATATGTGAAACAAAGTGAAAGTGAGGTCGTACCAAGTGATGCATCTTAGGTCGCAAATGATGACTATGTTTTTATGAATACACTTATGTGCCCCTGATGATTCTGTTATCTTTTAACTTAATGCCTATAAAGAACGAGTTGCCATTTATGAACAACGTGCTAAGTTTGAGTTAACTACTCGTGAGCGGGAGTTGGATAACCAAATGCGTATAATTATTAGAAAAAGTAATTTTAGAGAAGAAGTGTTAAAACAAGAGTTAAACTCCTTACAAGAAAAGCTTTCTAAAAGTGCTAAGCAAAAACAAGAACTTCAAGAAAATGTTAAAGTGCTTAAGCAGGAATTTCATGCTAAGGAATCAAAACTTTTGAATGATTTTTCCAATCTAAAAAATTTGAAGAACAAGCTTGAAAATAAGTTGTACGTACAAGGGAATACCAAGTTGCGTTATGTGCACTGAGGAAGATAGAAAATTAGATGATGCATCTAGGGAGAAAATGAATAAGAAGCTAGAAGATCCTGAAGGTAAAAAGAATAACATAACGATCAAACCCCATGATTACAAGAAATAAAACTGGATCTCCTTAAACAAATTTAAGCCTCAAACGTTGTTAACACCTGAACAAGTTTTCTGGAAAAGGGACTTAGATAAGCAAAAGCTAAAAATCTTGTTGAAACAAACCCTCCCTTAGGAAAATGCTAATGCGACGTGGTATCCTCCAAATACACCAATGCATTTAGTTCCTAGAACTATTGCCACTAAGAAGCAAGACCTTAATCAGACAATATGTTATTTTTCAACTATTTGTTGATTTTGAGAAAACTTGTAAGAAAAGGATCACACCCATCGGGATTATCAAGGGAAAGGGGTTTTGAGCAAACAAAAGAATGCTATCTAACAGAGGTCATGCCTTTCTTTAAACAACTAAAAGATCAATTTGAGAGTCTTAAAAAGGGGATAGATTCGGATATTAAAGGAATGGAAAAGGAATTTGATGCGATGATAGTTGAGGTTAGTGACTATGAGCTAGCATTAAAATATAATGAGATTGAGAGGAAAAACTTGCATACATTGAATGAGTCTCTTATTTCTGAATGTATTGCTCAAGATGTGTCTTACAATGCTACAATTGTTCCATTAATGCTTCTCAATTTCATGAATTATCTGTTGTTCTCAAAGTCTCCCATGATCGTGTCATTGAGCTTGAAAAGATTAATTCGAAACTTAATGAGAAAATTGATCGGGATGATCACGATAATTTGGTAAAGCATCTTTCTAAACTAGAAGTTGAACATTTTGATTTACAACTAAAATATCAACATCTTAAAGAAAATGTCAAAACCTCAAATATCAAGACATCCTCAAATGTTCCAGAGTTTGATGCGCTTTTCAATAAACAAACATGATGAATGATTCGAGCTCATTGCAACATGATCAGAAAGTTGAAAGCCCAAATCTCTCAATTAAAGGGTGAAATGAACAATGTGACAGGATCCCAAATGCCTCCTCCTTTAGATTCTCAGTACTCTCAAACTTTTCATCTTCAAAACTTAGTTAATGCCTTACAAAAGGAAAACGAGAGTTTTCTAGAAGAAAATGAAAAAGTTAAACGACACTTTAAAGAGTTATATGATTCAATGAAAGTCACTCGTGACCAAAACAACTAAAAAATAACGTCTTTACAAAAGGAAATTGAGAATCTGAGAAGTCAAGAAAATGGGAAACTTCCACTTGTTTTTAATAAGAATGTTGCATCAAAGTCACCCTCATCTGCAAATACCTGTGACGGTTAAATACATTCCTCATCATCTTAGGAATAATGAACCTGCTTTTCATGACTATTGTGCTCACCTTAAGGATAGTCTAGAATGTCTCCGTGAGATTGTTGAAGAGGATTTCATTAATAAACCTCTTGATAGAGAAATTAGGTTTGCTTGCCTACAGGCCAAACGATCTCAAGAGCTACTAGAATGTGTAATTGCAACATGTCCTAAATCCTTAGGTGCAAAAGGCAAAGTGTGATGCCTTGTTTATACCTAGTGCCAAGCATACAAACCATTCTATGCCTAGTTTTAAGAAAGTGAACACCAATGTGCCTTCTAGTAGTGCGCACCCTTGCACATCTAGTTCAGGAATGCAAAAAGTAGATCAACCAACTAATGTTCCCATAATTCCCTCTACAGAGTAATCGGTGACATAAAAGCAAGCAGGTCAAAGCCTCCAGGCAATACCAAGCAAGATAGGACCTTGCAAGCTAAGAATGTGCATTGGAAGAGAGTAGAAGACCAATCTAGGAACTTTAAGCTTGAGTTGAATAAAACGAATCTTGTTGATTCTAGTATTAGCCATTGGCATCAAATTAATTCAATTTTGATACTATTTGCAAACCATGTAATGATGTCTCGTGTGAATTTTGCTAATCATGATTATGGTGTGAATGCTTTGTCTAATGTTGTCAAATGCCCGGTTAAAATTGTTAATGCTAAAAATCATGCAAAGAAGGCTAAAAGGCAAAGACGAAAGAAAGTTAGAAAACAAAGGGAAACCCACAGGAAGAACATTTAGAAAGATAGGTTATCAATGGATACCTTTTGGCCATATGAATAATCAGTTTTGCCCTCAATCTGCTAAGACTATGCCCACTAGAAAATGGATGCCTAATGGTAGAACTATTCCCTTAAGAAGTGAACATACTTTGAATAGGTCAAATACATACACCAAAGATCGCATCTATTCCTAATGATTCCATTGCTTCTACTTTTGATATGGATGTTTCTATTTCCGATGTGGGTGTTCCAATCATCATTACTAACCAAGTGGAACCCATTCTTGCACGAGGATCCCAATTATCCAGCTTATCCATTCTTGTGTGTTCAACCGCAGTGTCGCTCAAATCGTTTACGTGGTACTTGGACTCGCCGTTCCAAGCATATGACCGAGACCGGTCGTGGCTCATGAACTTCGTGAGCAAATTCATCGGATTAGATTCGAATGACCATTTTGGAGAAATTATGGGTTATGGTGATTATGTAGTTGGAAAAAGTGTAATCTCCGGGGTATATTATGTGGAAGGTCTTGGTCATAATTTGTTCTCTGTTGGTCAATTCTGTGATTCCGATCTAGAGGTGGCCTTTAGAAAACATACTTGCTTCGTAAGAGAACTTGATAATTCGATAAATGGGAAGAAATACATTCTAGTAGTTGTTGATGACTACTCTCGATTTACTTGGGTAAAGTTTTTGAGGACAAAGGATGAAACTCAGATGTCATTATCAAACTAATCAAACAGCTTCGTGTTCGACTCAACAATACAATGGTAATTGTTCGAACGACAATGGCACATAGTTTTTTAACAAAGACTTAATTCAGTTTTATGAAAGTGTTGGAATCAGTCATCAAAGAAGTTGCCACCTAACTCCTCAACGTAACTGTAGTTGAAAGATCTAAATCAACTCTTGTGGAAGCCGCAAGAACAATGCTAAGTTATTCAAAGGTTCCAATGTTTCTATGGGCTGAAGCCATTGCCACTGCTTGCTACACCCAAAATCGCTCCCTTATACACACCTCTCATGGAAAAACTCCATATGAACTTGTTCATAGATCTAAAACCTGATCTCTCCTACCTTCGTGTGTTTGGTGCTTTGTGCTATCCAACGATTGACGGTCAAGACTTAGGTAAATTAAGAGCAAAGGCGGATATTGAGTTTTGTTGGTTATGCAAAAAAACAAGAAGGGTTACCGAATCTACAACAAGAGAACCCGAAATATCATGGAAACAATTCACGCTTACGCTCGATGAGTGACCGGTCAAATGGCTCGACAATCCAGCTTCGACCGCGACTTCAAAACAGTCCCATTGGTTCATCCCTTGTACCAAACTCTCCAAAGAACTCCATATGTACCTCCATCACAAGATGATTTAAAGAAATTGTTTGATCCAATGTTTGATGAACACTATGAACCAAGTTTTGATGAAATGTCAATTCCATCAACAGAGGTCGCCCTATCCTCGTGAATGAAGTCAACCCTTCCCTCAATATCATTAAGTCAAGAAGCGCCACGATCACTCGCTCATCAACAAATCACCAATCATCAAATGTACATCATGGAATTGTTTCTGGCATCAATGATGAAGTTAATCCCTTTGCTACTCTTGAAGATGCTCCATTTGAAAATATATTTGCTCCCAATCATCATCCAACCATCTTCATCGAGACATCGACTTTGCTACTTCAACAACAACAACCACATGAACACCTTAGAAAATGGACACATGATCACCCATTGGATAACATCATTGGAAATCCCTCTCATCCAGTATCCACACGGAAACAACTTGCAACCGATGTCTTATGGTGCTTCTTCAACTCCGTACTCTCTAAGGTCGAACCAAAAGACATTAAAACCGCCATGAATGAAGATCACGGTTCAATGCCATGCAAGAAGAAATTAATGAGTTTGATCGACTTGATGTATGGGAATTAGTACCGCCCAGATTGTGCTATGAACATTGCTCTAAAATGGATCTTCAAAGTGAAACTTGATGAGCATGGTGATGTCTTAAAGAACAAGGCTCGATTGGTGGCAAAAGGATACCGTCAAGAGGAGGGCATTGACTTTGAAGAATCATTTGCTCCAGTTGCTCGTATTGAGGCAATCAAAATATTCTTGGCTAATGCTGTAAGTAAGAACATGGTTGTCTATCAAATGGATGTAAAGACGGCGTTTCTTAACGGAGATCTTAAAGAAGTCGTATACGTCAGTCAACCTGAAGGCTTCATGAATCCAGAGCATCCTACTCACGTCTATCGTTTGAAGAAGGCTCTGTTAGTGCAAATATTACGATATTTAATCTATACAGTCTCGCTTGTTTTGATTGATGACAAACATGTAACTTGTAATACATAACGTAAAATGTACAAGTTACTTGTAATTACATTTGTCTCAACATACATTCAACACCTCTCGATGTCTCAAGTCCTCGTATGTTACAACACAGTTCGCATGTTTGTTATGTGGCATTATGATCAAACCCATTAACAAATCATTTAGAATGTTTAAAATACATTTAGAGTCACTAAGTATTTTAATAGGTTAACCATTCTATTTCGAACCTCATTTTACATTTTGCATTCACAAGTATTTCAAAAGGTAACTAGACATTTTATTAACTAGTTACATAATACATTTTACAAGTTTACCTTGATAAACCTTTTAATCTAAAAATGGAAATACATGTTACATCATGTCATGCATCATCTTTGAAATCCTTGGAAGATCACTTGAATATTTTGGTTAGATTGACACATAATATATCAAATGTGATCTTAGTAAGATTTGGTAATATCTTGGAAAGATTTGAAGAAAGATTTTTTAGCTTTTTGTCGCACCCACGGAACCCTGTTCTATAAAGGGCGGAACCCTTTAAAGGGCTCCTTGGTCCGTGGACGCTCCTGTCCACTTTTGGCTATAAATAGAAGCCCATTGTTTTCCCATTTCTTCACCACTTTAAATCACATCTTCTCCACCTTCTTGCATACATTTAGATCAATCATTAACAATGTAATAACATACATTAAACACCCTAATGATCATGATCATAATGCTTCTAACATTCATCTTTTTTGTAAGCATACTCTTTGATCAACCAAGGAAAGTTTGGAGATTTAGCCATCCCCACTTACCACAAGTTGAAGATCTATCACAAGAAGTTTAGGGAACTTGTGATCTTCATCATGAAGGCTTCCTATCAATGGAAGTTCATTTAGAAGTAGTTATTCATATCCATTAGACATTTGTGTCATGGATCATTAGTGTAAACATCATTGCATCATAACAACACTTTCACCAAACTAGATTAGATGGTTTATGTGTTTGTGCCATAAAACACAAGGTTTATTATGTTGGGCCATAAAACATATTGGGAGTGGTTGTACCCTTGTAAAAGAACTCGACATCTAGCTTAGTGTCGGAAATATTGTATAGGCGACGTTAGGTTGGTTCTACCTCGAACTAGAACCCGGAATTTAGCTTTGTACCGGAAAAAGTGTAAGCGACGATTGTAAGGTTTTCTCCGCCGAGAAGGGAGCTTGTTGATTTAGTGAAGTAACTCTCGAGTTGGGTACTCGAGGAGTGGAGTAGGGCGGAAAGGAGATCCGTGACCGAACCACTATAAATCCTCGTGTTCGGTTTGCACTTTCCTTTCTTTATCTCTTTACTTTTATACTTGCACTATACTATTGTTTGTGATGTGGTTTGATGTTCATGATTGTGTGACAACTTGGTTTACCATACTTTATATTAGTCACAAACAATAATTGGTACTTTCATATTATAACAAGCTTCATAAGCGATTTGATACTAAAGATCTAAAGTTTTTAAACGGTAACGTATTCACCCCCTCACGCTTCCACAATTGGTATCAGAGCCATGTAGCTCTTATTTTCAAAACAAATGGTTTTAAAATAGAGTACGATCCATGTATCAAATTACCATTGAAGTTTAAAAATAATATGAAAATGTTTTGCTTGTTATACTTAGAAATTTTGTTGTTAAATGTAACTTTGTATACAAGCTTGAAGGTTTTCTTGAAAAATAAAATAAAAGTTTGTTGAAAGAACTAGTAAGTATTGTATTGTGTGCTTATAGAAAATTTACTAAGAAATATGATTTTAAAGGAGTGTTTGGGATAACTATAAATTTAGTTGAAAAATCACCTCCGTAAATGTTTAAGATAAGTTACATAAGTAGATATGTTGTTAAATATGTGTATTATATGTTTACTATGAAATCTAGTAAGTCACACACGCTTTCTCTATGTCAAATACTAGTTTTGGTGAATCTGTCTCTGAGGACCACGGCACCAAATCTTATAAAGGGCGGATCCCTTTATTTGGTTCCGTGGAATCCGTGTGTACAAGATGCGCTTTTTGGGCAACTTCAAAAATCATAACTAATTAACCGTAAGTCCGCATTTGAGTCGAGCCACCTATCATTTTAAAGAGAATTGAGTCTACTTTCATTTAAAAATACTCTCATGGCCTGAGTCTAATTTTAAATAAGTGAAATATACCAAATACTACAGTATGTCTAAAATATTGAGTTTCGCTTTAACATAAAAACTCAAATTTTTAAATCAAGCAATTTAAGTTGGTATTCTTAGAACTTTGATACAACTTCCTTTGAAACTAAATAATTTGGTAATATGTTTAAAGGAAACTAATCAAGCTTGGTATACATCGTCATATTTAAACACAAAATGACTAAAAGTGTCTCTCTTGTTATGCTATGCTAAATGACCACTTGTTTATGTTGTTTGCATATATGTTGCTTGCTTACTTTTCAAATTGTTGTTTACACTTGTTTGTTTGCATAATATAAGTGTCAATCTTGCCATGTTATTTATTCGCTTGTTTGACGATTTCTTGTTTATGCACAATAGGTTATTTGATAGATTTTGTGCACTAAGTTGGAAAATTGTTTTACCATCGCTAGTAGAATTAGATCACTTCATTTGCATAGGTTATACTAACATCTCGCATAACTTATGAAATGTCATAACTCACTTAGCAATAAGTACTAAGTAAATTAGTCAAGTACTTTGAAAATGAAGGTTTTAAGAGAGTGTTTGGTACAAGGACAAAAACAATGTTGTATGATGTAATTTATGTGTTTTGTAGAGGATGATAAACTAACTTAAAACATTGATGTATGCTAACCGTTCATGGGGGATAACACACGGTTGTTATCAAATTTTACCCATTTTCACTTATATGTGAAAATCGTTAGCCCTTGGTCAAAGTCTATGCTCCACTATGTTTGTATATGTGTTATTGACTTTTCCTAACTAGAAATGATTAATGTCACATGTTTTAAGCAAAATTGTGTTTCGAAAACTCCCCGACACCTAAAAAATGGGTCTGTAGAAGTTTTCTCGGTGTCCACGGATTAGACGGCACCAAAAATTTGGTACCGCTGTTATGCATTTTGGTACCGCTCCTCGCACAAAGGACCAGCGGCACCAAATTAAGGGTTCCTACTGTGCGTAAAAATTGGTGCCGTGGATTCTACATGTAAGTTGTTTAATTTTACTAAATCTCGCAATCTAGATTACCAAATTTTGTTTCTAGGATAGTTGTTAATGCATATCTTTCATACCTCACTCAACACATCCTCAATGAATTAACTTAGGATGTTTGACATGATCTTAGACACTTCCATCTCATTAGAAACTACTATCTTTGTATGAATTAACATCAAGTGCATGAATCCTTAGTTCCATAAATCGACACATTCAGAATGGTCATTTTCACACCTTCATCAACATTTTCCTTAAGCTTATCATTTCTCAAAGCAAAGTCAAAATGACTAAATCTTTAACCTCAAATAAGACACTTAAGAAAACCACTAGGATTAGCATTCGATCTTGTTGCTACATTAACTTGAACTCTTCATCCTTAGACTCATTACCTCTCAACATCTCATCACCCATTCAAGATGTGAACTTTCTAAACTTAAGTACTCCAACTCCACCACCAAAATCACCCACCATTATGACTACTTCACAACCATCCAAAAACACCTTCACTACCAAAGTCTCCAAAGCTTGTCTCTATCAAAATTTGTGCAACACCACCAACATCTCCTCACCCGCTTATGGATGACTTAGATGACTTACCGAGACTAACAAATCTAGACTCATTATTTGCAAAGATATCATACACAAGTCTATCATATGACTATAGATATTGTTTTGTATCTACATGTATTGCCTCACTTGGTTAACATGAAAATAATGTGTCATCCTTCAAGACGATAAGTATTTACATAGAGTCATAACTCACACGTATGTTAAAGACATACTATCAAGTCTTGTTATCCTTGAGTTCAATCTAAGCTTTATAATCTCAACAAATTAGGATTGACAACTTAAGTATTTCATCCGAAATATTCAAGTATATGCGACTTACGATTGTAGTCATTAAAAGTCATATCCTAAAAATCAACACCCAAGTATTTTAACAACACATGTTGAAACACTTATCCAAAACAAACAACCCATTGTGCCACTTATCCCTCTCTGACACCTACTATCCCTCTTCCATCTTTTGGCACCATTAAGAGTATTGCTCATGATCTTCCAAGAGCATCCTTTAAATCAAACGCCCCCTTTCAAGGTGAACCTATACCTCAGCCCCTAAGCTTCATAGACATGACCAAAACTTCAAGCACTTCACCCACTAGTTGTAGCAACCAATGAACCATAAGAATTAGTATCCGTACTTTTGTGTGTTCAACATCTATGGACAAATAATCAACCTAAGTACTCCCATAGCACAACAAACCCCTACATCACCACATCCTTATTTAGACACACTAGAAGACCTACCACCTAGATCAACCAATCCACCATCCTTACCATCATTTGAATTGCTGAGTGTATTGCTCACAAAGCCCTTGTGTCCAACACTTGTACTGAATCAAATGCACGTTTGAACAAACTCAACCATTCTTTCCCACATATAAGGACTTAGATAATTCATTATGGCTAGAACCTCAACTATCAAATAAGCATGGTGCTCTTGGTAATTGTTGTCAATTTCCACTAGGTATAAGTAGTACTACCTTCACAAATTATCAAAGTATTAGTAATACTTTGTCGTTAAACTTCGGCATAAATTTCGTTAAACCTCAAATCAACATTTTAACAACATATGTTAAAATGCAATCTCAAAGCCAACATCATACACCCCAAGCAACAATGACTCTTGAGGAGTATACATAAGAAACTCGAGTGAATTCATCTTGTCATCATCTAGTGAATATAATCTTGAGACCAAGTTTATTTAGATGGGACTATCCGATTCAAACACTTTGGCTTCATATCTTCATTTAGGAAAACATGATGTTTTGAAGAACATTATGACTAAGATTCATGCATTAAGCTTTCATTTTGTTAAAAGGATATTGTATATCCTATGCATCACTCTTGAGACATAAATAGTTGTGTTACAAGAGATTTCATTACACCTCATTGGCTAAATGATCTTGAAACAAACATCTACAAGTTCTATGAACTAGCATATCCAATTCATCTTGTCATACTTGTTTTCATAAGCATGATAACTTTATCCCATGGGATAATCTCATTTGTTGAAAGATACTATTTGTATCTATTTCCTTTCAAGTGTACATCATAACCTAACCTTGCTCAAACCGAGTGCACATCCAAGGTTAAAACTACACATCTTTAGAGCATACACAAGATCTATTGAAGTTGGTAACCTCACTTAGATTCTTGTTAAATAAAGAGCTCTCTTGAGAACGTTCTTAATTTAACATATTCCATTCTCTAGTCTTAGATGATCAATTCACATTTAAAGTACACACTTCAACTCAACATAAAAGATGTCATCCATTAGATCATACAATTAGCGGTGTAATTTGAACAACTTTAGATTCTAAACACAAGATTCAAACACATTGTTTATCAAACACACCATTGTTAAAATTCATGTGTATAACATGACGCCTTCATCACCTTAGTTATATTGCATATTAGTTGTGTCACATTAAGCCAAGTATTGGTAAACTATCATCTTTTATGCACTTTAATAGGCAAAAGTAGGAGTTCCCATCTTTCTAACATGAGAATGACTACTGGAGAACCTATTGCACTAGAAACTCAATTTGACCTAACGGTTGAATTGCTTCCTAAAGAGAAGTTGGGTATGTGGAATCACCCGTAAAAATGGTCGTGTTTAGCCTTAATTGAGCACCGCTAGTAATAGTCTCATATTCATTCTCCAACTTGAAAAATATGTTTTCCTATACTTGCCTAAGGTAAGTGTTAAAACATTGATAGTTTGCCTCACCTTAGGAATACTAATCAAACAAGTAGTATATATGACTTTTCTTTTAAAACCACTTGCATTGCACTTGCATTTGTTGATTACATGTTCTTGTTTGATACGATAAGTTGATTTGACATTATCTTAGTGTTTGATAACTAGTCAAATGTGTAAACCTTAGTACGGTTTTATCTTCATAATGCTTGTATTCTTGTTTCATGCTACTAAACGCTTATACCTAAACTTTATTTACATGATGCTTACTTCTGAATTATTTTTAGCATGATTAACATGTTACTTATGAACTCATAATATGGCATTCTGATACGTGATAATTTTGATATGATATATTTGTGTTTGAAAGCTATTAGTTGGCATTCATTACATCGATGTGTAGTATGATCCAAATGATACATGCTCTTGTTTAAAATGATCAATTATCTTGACATTTTCTTGGTGTTTGATACCTACTTGATTAATTGTCAAATGTATAAACCCTAGAAAGTTTTATCTTGTGATGCTTTATGCCACTTAATGTTAAGCTTAAACATGATTTGCATGATATCTAAGGTTAAAGAAATTTTTTGTCATCTATATAATGTTTCACATGACTAATGTGAACTCATAATATGTCATTGATGTATCCATGTTTGAAAGCTATTGTCTTTTGTTGACATTCCTTAAATCTATGCACAAGATGGTCTAAATGATACATGCTCCAAATTGTTATGTCTTAAACATGGCTTGCATAAATCTTTCATCTTGTTTCTTTTGCTTCTTGTCACACTATTTGTTTGCTACGCAGTGCACATATAATCACAAAGTGCTTTTGGTATGAAAATCTTTTAGAAGCCTTTTTATCTTACAAATTAATCACATAGATTATTGTATATCCAAGTATGCTTAAGTGTCTAAGTCTAACGACAAAACAATCTCATAATGAAATGTCTTGAATAAAGTCATATTCTTGCATAATATGATTGTTTTGATGCTATCTTGTGTGGTGATTTCTTGTCTACTAAGTGCAATGTGTTGTTTTTGCTTATATAATATGTTATCATTTGATTTCTATCATGTTAACATCTTTTGTCACTAACAAATTTGTTTTGTAGGTTGATAACAAATTATTTGTTATCTCACTTGGTTTTAACTTTTATATGCTCATTTTGCATAATCCCTTTTATTGCTACATAGATTAGTACTATGCTTTATGGGACCCCTACACTTGCATATAGTTTAAAAGCATATAGAATTAAGTTCTAGAGGGTTGGCTTTGCATTTTTGTCTTTCAACCGACCTCTTTCCAAATCTCAATTTAAGCTTCCGCTTTCCAAAAATCATCTCCATCATTATTTAGTTATAACAATACTCAAATCCTCTTCACTTCCTATTAGGAAACCACATGCCTCATCATACGATCATCTCGTATTAATCGAGAAGAAGTACGGACTTTAAGGATGAAGCTCATTGTATGCTAACCATCATCCGTAAAAACATTACTAAGCTCACCTCTTTCGTTAACCCTAATAACCTCCTAAACACTTTGTTGTCATTCCTTATTTGATACATTGCACATTATGTTAGATATCCACCAATTAAGGGGAAGAGAAATCCATTCACATAATTGTCTTTTGTCAAAATTTATGTCTCTTAGACTCTAAAATACCAACACATAGGTAAACACCACTTAGCTAAAACCGTTCACGAAACCACAACTAGTTCAACCTTTTAACCTTATATCACAAGTTTGCACCAATACCTCATCAAGTGAAAAACACATCATGTGTTTTACAAACTTCTTCATCTCCACAATCAACTAATCTAGGATTTTCCTTAAAACTAGCACCTTACAACTTCACTATCTAGAACACCATCATAGGATCTTATCCTTTTCTCGCTTGACATATATCATGCATGTCATTGTTAGTGCAAACAATATATTAATCAAAACAGCCATTTCCAACACGTTGGTCCATCCAACTCTCACTTATATGATGTCATTCTCATCCTCATATAGGTACTCATTATTATTATTATTAGTATTTTCCATATTGTCTTCACTTCTTTTCAAAGTGATAATCATCCATGTCGGTCAAAACCATGCTAATACTACCTTTCCCATTGTCACCTAGAATAGGTCATTTTTATAATTCGTGTCAATCAATGAACTAATTTATCTTCATGTTATCACTTTTATATATTCTTAGATAGAACACATTATTGATTACTCTTGGGTTGAAGCATATGAGAACTTGCTCAAAACAATAGGTTGTTAGCATCAATAAATCATTCAAATCATAACCCTTATGCATCATTGAAATGCAATGTCCATTCATATTTTTTTTTCTTCTTCTTAGCTTTGGTCACTTGACATGACGAAAGGATTGCATGAGTCCATATTTTTATATTTGCTATACATACGAGTTTCTAACTCCTTAATAGCTTCCTACCTAATCACCACCACCTTCCATCACCACTTTCACTAATCATCACCACCATGGATTAGCTAAAACTTACTTTTGTAAATCTCGAGTCATCTATCATCACCACATGAATCCTACTAGTAAACCGACACCAACACTAGCACCACTAGTGGCACACCCTGTGGAAGACTTCATATCTTCTTTCTAGGAACTATTTTGTAGGCTTTTATCATATTATATTCTCACTTTTCTTATGATTGTAATTAGGAGACTACACTTCATGAGATCTTTGATTATATCATTTATCACATATATACATCTTATTTTTCTTTGTGAAAAAAGATGAAATATATTGCACTAATGTTTTTCATTGTAGGTTCATCATCATATACACTCGATTGTATATAACTTACTCATCTAAGGATGAAGTTTGCATCAATTATTTTTCTTATTTTAGGTGCTTCTTGACACCCTAGAACAAGGAGGAATATCCTTTAAGCACTCATATTGCATCGTCTATACACTTGGTTGTATATGACATATTTGTCTAAAGACAAAGCTTCTATTATACTAATATTTATTTTGAAGGTTCATCTTGACGCCCTAGAGCAAGGGGAGCTTCACAAGAATTTATCAATGCATCTTATACATACTTTGTGTATATCACTTACTCGTCCAATGACGAATATAGTTTTGCACTAATAATTGTTTTGTAGGTTTTAATCATACCCTGACGCCTCAAACAAGGGGAGCAACCGTCAAGGGGGAGCATGCACGCATTTAGCATCATTCTCACTTTTCAACAAGTATTTGTGCTTCGATAAAAGGTGGAGAAAATAGGCTAACATTGCTATGGATTTTCCTTTTTCATATATTTCTCATAATTTTTGTTGCATAGAACTAACCTTGATGTAGGTTAAGCCTCTTTATTTGATCCATGGATCCGCTACCAAACAAGGGACGGATTGAAGTGGACGATTTAACTTCACTAGGGATGATGCAAGCTCGCCTTTTGGGGAGAAATTAAGTTAAACTCAAGGACACGCCTTTTGTTTCGACAAAAGAGGGAGAAGAGTGTAAACGGAGAAGGTAATGTAAAGGTAGTAAGGATACAAGTAACCTTTTACATTTTACTTTCTATTACGCTTACATATCTTTGTCATCATCAAAAAGGGGGAGATTGTTAGTGCAAATATTACGATATTTAATCTATACGTCTCGTTTGTTTTGTTTGATGACAAACATGTAACTTGTAATACATAACGTAAAATGTACAAGTTACTTGTAATTACATTTGTCTCAACATACATTCAACACCTCTCGATGTCTCAAGTCCTCGTATGTTACAACACATGTTCGTACATGTTTGTTATGTGGCATTATGATCAAACCCATTAACAAATCATTTAGAATGTTTAAAATACATTTAGAGTCACTAAGTATTTTAATAGGTTAACCATTCTATTTCGAACCTCATTTTACATTTTGCATTCACAAGTATTTCAAAAGGTAACTAGACATTTTATTAACTAGTTACATAATACATTTTACAAGTTTACCTTGATAAACCTTTTAATCTAAAATGGAAATACATGTTACATCATGTCATGCATCATCTTTGAAATCCTTGGAAGATCACTTGAATATTTTGGTTAGATTGACACACAATATATCAAATGTGATCTTAGTAAGATTTGGTAATATCTTGGAAAGATTTGAAGAAAGATTTTTAGCTTTTGTCGTGCACCCACGGAACCCTTTGCTATAAAGGGCGGAACCCTTTAAAGGGCTCCTTGGTCCGTGGACGCCTCCCCACTTTTGGCTATAAATAGAAGCCCATTGTTTTCCCATTTCTTCACCACTTTAAATCACATCTTCTCCACCTTCTTGCATACATTTAGATCAATCATTAACAATGTAATAACATACATTAAACACCCTAATGATCATGATCATAATGCTTCTAACATTCATCTTTGTTGTAAGCATACTCTTTGATCAACCAAGGAAAGTTTGGAGATTTAGCCATCCCCACTTACCACAAGTTGAAGATCTATCACAAGAAGTTTAGGAAACTTGTGATCTTCATCATGAAGGCTTCCTATCAATGGAAGTTCATTTAGAAGTAGTTATTCATATCCATTAGACATTTGTGTCATGGATCATTAGTGTAAACATCATTGCATCATAACAACACTTTCACCAAACTAGATTAGATGGTTTATGTGTTTGTGCCATAAAACACAAGGTTTATTATGTTGGGCCATAAAACATATTGGGAGTGGTTGTACCTTGTAAAAGAACTCGACATCTAGCTTAGTGTCGGAAATATTGTATAGGCGACGTTAGGTTGGTTCTACCTCGAACTAGAACCCGTTATTTAGCTTTGTACCGAAAAAGTGTGTTTAATTATTGTAAGGTTTTCTTCTCTGAGAAGGGAGCTTGTTGATTTAGTGAAGTAACTCTCGAGTTGGGTACTCGAGGAGTGGAGTAGGGCGAAAAGGAGATCCGTGACCGAACCACTATAAATCCTCGTGTTCGGTTTGCACTTTCCTTTCTTTATCTCTTTACTTTTATACTTGCACTATACTATTGTTTGTGATGTGGTTTGATGTTCATGATTGTGTGACAACTTGGTTTACCATACTTTATATTAGTCACAAACAATAATTGGTACTTTCATATTATAACAAGCTTCATAAGCGATTTGATACTAAAGATCTAAAGTTTTTAAACGGTAACGTATTCACCCCCTCACGCTTTCCACGTGGCCTTTACTTTAAAGCAAGATCCAAGGGCATGGTATGATACGCTATCAAAGTTTCTTCTATCCAATGGATTTAGCAAAGGAGCAGTTGATCCGACATTGTTCACCCAAGTCGCAAACATTTAATTCATGTTCAAATTTATGTTGATGATATTATCTTTGCCTCGACCGACCCCAATGAATGTGATCGCTTTTCAAATGAAATGGGTTCCAAATTTCAAATGTCAATGATGGGACAAATGTCATTTTTCTTGGGATTACAAATTTCACAAAGTCCCGAGGCATTTTTATAAATCAATCTAAATATGCAAATGAGATTTTAAAGAAATTTGGATTTGATTCTTAATGACCCCGTTGACACCCCCATGATTGAACGCACTAAGCTGGATGAGGACAACTCTCGTGGATCATGGTAGATCAAACGAAATATCGGTATGATTGATCCTCGATGTACCTCATGCCCAGCGTAATTTACATCTGTTCATTGTGTGCATGTGTGCTAGATATCAGGCTAAGCCTACTAAAAGCACCTTGAAGCGGTTAAACGGGTCTTTCGGTATTTCCAAGGAACCATCAATATGGGACTATGGTACCCGAAGGACACCGGTATGTCACTAATGTTCTATGCGATGTTGATCATGCAGATGTCAAGATACACGCCGGCACGCCGAGGGGTGCTGGGCAGTTTTGGGGTGATAAGCTTGTGAGCTGGTCTTCAAAGAAGCAAATGAGTACTTTTATTTCTCTACTGAGGTTGAATACATAGCCATGTCATCTTGTCGCTCAAATCCTTTGGATGAGATACCAATTATCTGACTATGGCTTTGAATTCAACAAAATCCCTTTGTACTGTGATAATAAAAGTGCTATTGCTCTCTCATGCAACAACGTACAACACTCAAGAGCAAAGTACATTGACATCCGACATCATTTCATCAGGGGAGCAAGTGGAAAACGTGTGGTGGAACTCTATTTTGTGAAGTGAATACCGTTAGCGACATCTTCACCAAAGCTCTTCCAAGAGAACGCTTTGAGTTTATTCTTCCACGACTTGGCTTGAAAAGCCTTCAACCAGAAACACTCAAACGTCTTCAGGAGGAAGACGAGGAGTAAAGGTCTTTCTTCATCTATACTTTGTAAATATTTATCCAAAAAGCAAAATACAAAATTATAAAACCAACTAAAAAAAATTGAATCTCGAAAAATCTCAAAAAAAAATATTGTCTTTTGTCATGTTTTTTTTACCTCGATTCGATAATATCTACGGTCTTTGTGTTGTCATTCAAAGAATGACACGGGTCTTTAGATGTTGTTCGAATGTTTATTAAAAAAAAAAACTTTTTGGAAGAAAGTAAAAATATGGTTTATTGTCATTTCGCAAAGAACCCGCTCTTCATAGAAAGAACAGAGCCACGCTTTATCTCATATTTCAAACCTAATGCTCTGATTCTAAAAACAAATGTTTGTCATTAACAAGACAAATGTTTAATTTCAAATATTTTTCCTTCTAAAAGATTCCTCTGAAAAATATTTGCAATCTTATGAAAACTCAATTGTTTTTAAAACACTTCGGACTCTATTTTTGAAAATCAAAAGAACTTATCAAGTGTCAAAATTTCAATCCATCAATCAACAACTTTCGTCATTGATTGAGGGAGAGAATGATTTTTCAATTAAATCAAAAAGTGTTCTTTTCAAACAATTTGCACTTAAATGAGCAAGGTCTACTCTAAAATGTTTTACAATATTTTACACAATTGGTTCCAAACCTTGGTTATTATTATGTTTTCAAAAGATAATTATGCATGTTTAATCAATGGAGTTTAAAGTCTCAAAATCCGATCCTTATCGGTTAAAACGTTTTCATAATCAAGTCACAATTCTCCTTAAAAGCTTTCAAAATCAATTTAAATCTACAGAGAGATCACAAATCTCAAATGATTTGATAATTGTGATCAGGGGAGAATTTGTGATTTAAATTGGATTTAAACCGATAATTCGATAAATGGTTTCATAAGTGTTTAGCATGTTTTCCTCCCCGCATGTGACAAACGATTTCAAAATTTCCATGCACATGTTGAGGGGGAGCATCTACTTTAAACCTCAAATTATTGAAACGTGATTGAATTGTTCTATGTAGTTCCTCTAATATGTGCAAAACTCTTTCAAACTTCGAGGCACATATTGAGGGGGAGTAAAATTTTGAAAACCTCATCCATCCTCAAAATGATTTATCTACTCAAATTGATTGGGAAGTGATGATGATCATTTTTAGAAAATGTTAATCAAAAGATTGGACCTTTCATTCTTAATCTAACGATTTTAAAGATCTCTTGCCTCCATGTGCTAAACAAATTCTGAATTTTCATGCATATGTTGAGGGAGAGCATTTCTAAAATATCAAAACAATTAAGATACAAAATGCTTTGATTCTATATCACAAGTATCTTGATTGATTTTCAAATGGTTTCCAATTGGTTTCAAGGCGGAAGAACTACACCAAAAAAAACCGACCAACTCTACTTTATGCATGGTGATATAAGGATGATAAGGTTAGGTTGAGTTCCCATGATCCGTAATCGAGGGATCTACCAAGGGACAATCCACTAGATAGTGTAGAAGTCCTTAGGTATGATAAAAAAGGAGAAAAGTGAGATATGGGAAGAGTACGTGACCGAGTCCGAGCTAGTAATGGAATAAACCCAACAAGGTTCTAGTAATGAAGTCTCGTAGTAATCAAGGGGTTGAAGAATGAAAAAGAATTGAATGTGAAAAGGGGTGAAAAGAAATAGCCCTCCATTTATTCAACCTTAGGGCGTAAAACCGGTTCAATTCATATACTACCGGTGGTTACCAAGATAACATCGGTATTGAAGACAAGACGCCATGGACCCGGACGACCGCACTTCAACTTTCCAAACCACTCAAGTTCCTCTTAAAAGGGCTTGTTTCATTCTCACGGAGAACCGACATAATCTATCGACTCTCTATTAGAGATTGTTGATATTGAAGAAGGAGACCCTCTCCCTAGTCTCCGCCATAGGAACCAAATATGCACAATTGAGTCTAGAGCCACGAGATCATCAATAAATCTCATTAGGACACTTTCAATGAAGACTCTCGTTTCACATAATGTGGAAAGAGAGATTATATATTGAGTCCTACGCATTATCCTTGTGGTATTGCTTAACATCCGAGTGATATGCAAACATATTCACAATGAAGATGGAAAGCCTTCTAGAGCCAACATCAAACAAGCTCTCGGTAGGTGGCATGTGAGATCTATCCAATAGATCAACCATGTGACAACGAAACAATGGAGCGATTCAATCTTTTGAATCAATCCCGGTTCAGGTTATGGATTGACGGATACCTTTGAAAACCGGTCGTTGTGCTTAAAAACTCTTTTCTTTAGCACATCGACCGTGTACTTATTTCTCAAAATAAAAGGTGTTTATGATTGATAATTGATTTTCATTAAAACCTTCGTTGTATTGCAAAAACAATTTCTATTGAGCAATACACGATTGTTTTTCAAATCTCTTTCATCAATCGCTGAATCTCATTTCATCGGTTCACTCACTCCGCGGTAATCTTCTTTGAGACGCTCCGGTTTGAGAACAACTAGAGCGTACCGCTAAACCCTCAAGGAAATTCTTTGGAATTATACCCGATCACAGCATTGTACCGATCAACGGGAACCGTGGGCCGTGTACCTCAATTCATCGAAAGTGATCAAAGACACTTTCGTGCGCTTTATTGCTAACTGCCTTATGCGTGTACACCCCAACGCTTGCGTACCGACGTAATGAAGCGGTCAATCCATAGCCGCATGCTCACACAACACATTCACTTCCAAAGAAATCATGATTAGTGCATCAATGACTCTGATATTTTCACTCCATGCTTCTCATTGCCGCCAATATCATGAATCAACGAAAGCTTCCGCTACTCTGATAAGAATATATCATGATCCAGAATGTGAGCATGACGGTCCAAATGTCACAACATCACATAATACCAACACCACAATGGATGTGTCGAGATTTAATATGGTCGATGATTTCAAAGTCGACTCAAAACTCAAGATCATGGATCGCTTAAAGACCTCCACTCAGATTATACAAACATGCAAAGATGAAGAATCAAAGACTTCGAGCTACAGAACAAAGAACATGAACAAGAATCCAAGAACAATCTCAATGTAATATCTGTTTGTATTCTATGTAATTTTAATGTGTGTTTGAGGTGACCTCCTTTAGGGGGAGATTGTTAGGATTTGGAAAATCCAAAGAGTTAAAGTGTTCACACTCAAGTATATGTAATCATTAGAAAGCTCGTGGTCGTAGTTATTTAATGTTAAGTAGTATTTAGTTTAGTAACACCGTGGAGGACGAACCGGTCTTTACCCACTGTATGCCTGATCCACAGCCCGTCAGGTGGCGTTTTATTGTAACACTATAAATACTCTCTACCTCCCAAGGTAGAGAGTTGGAGCTCACAATAAGATTTTTCTTTCTCTCACTAAAGTTTCCAAACCTCTAAATTTCTCTCTCTAAAACTCATCTTGTACGCCACCTTTGTTTATGGTTTGATGTGTATGTGAAATCCAATATGTTACATTTAGTCAATTCAGAACCTGAGAGAAGCATCTTGACATTATCCCAAACTGCCTTGGCTTCAGTGTTGTGATTGATCAGCTTGTAGATGTCTTTTGGAAGACCTGAAGTATGATGTTTGAAGCCCCGATGTCGATCGAATCTCTTTTTTTCCTTATCACTGAGCTCATCATACGTCTTTGGTCTGTCCAATCCAAAGATCATGGTTCCATCTGCAGCAATATCAATTATATCTCTTGTAGTCTCAACCGGATAAGGTCCTTCATCAATGGATTTGAGAATGTTGACCCCATTTTCCTTTCCAAGACAAGATAACTCGATTCTTTGAGCCCAAGAGTCGTAGTCGGCTGCAAGCATAGGTGGACGAGTATCCAACCACCGCTTGAACATCCTCAAAGCAGTAGATGATTGTAGGTATGTTGGTAGACATGTTAACAGATTACACGGGATTTTAAAACTCTATGATTAAACCGGGAAATAGATTCTTTCACGGGATTTTACTGAATCAAGAGAAAACCGCATCACAAACAATAATTCAACCAAGTCGCTAAGAAACCTTGAGCCAAGTCGCTAAGCACCAAGTTGCTAAGTATTATGAAATCAAGTCGCTATAATGTCAAGTCGCTAAGACACCAAGTTGCTACGAATTTTGACAGCAAGTCGCTAAGCACCAAGTCGCTAAGTAGTCAAGTCGCTAAATAGCAACTCGCTAATGTCCAAGTCGCTAGGAAACTTAAGTACAAGTCGCTAACCAAATTGAAAGCAAGTCGCTACCTTCACCAAGTCGCTACCCGTAGTGGAGAATCCACTAAGTGTACGGTTTGTCGGCTTGTCTCAATAGACAAGTCGCTACCACTTCCACTACAAATCGCTACCAACTTACAAAGCAAGTCGCTACCAAGATTAAAAAATCCGTGGCTCAAGTCGCTAGCTAGAATAACTCAAAAACACCACTTTTCAATCCAAAAACAACTCAACCACGATGATTCAAGCCTTCCAAATCAAAACCTAAACACTTATGATGATCCTAAACACAAAAGTACAATCAGAATTCAAACTTTAACACTAGAAATGAACCAAATGATGCAAAAACCACTAAACTTTTTCAAACTCAAAACCCACCTAAAAACCACTAGAAATCCAAGGATATGTAAGAGATGATCTAACCATGGCTCTTGATACCAATTGATACATATTGGATTTCACATACACATCATAACACAAACACAAGTAGGTGTATAGATGATTTTCTAGAGAGAGAAAGTTAGAGGTTTGGGAACTTTAGTGAGAGAAAGAAAAATCTTATTATGAGCTCCAACTCTCTACCTTGGGAGGTAGAGAGTATTTATAGTCTTTACACAAAACGCCACCTAACGGGCTGTGGATCAGGCATACAGTGGGTAAAGACCCGTCCGTCCTCCACGGTGTTACTTAACTAAATACTACTTAACATTAAATAATCTACGACTACGAGCTTTCTAACAATTACATATACTTGAGGTGACCGACTCTTTAATGACTGGATTTTCTAAATCCTAACAGCTTCAAAACAAGATCACTGCTAAACTCAAGATCAACACTAGCAGGTCCACCTAGCAATTTAACACCATGTAAGGGCTGGGCAATATTAGGCAGAAAAATACCTGCAAGCCTGCTTTTATGGTCTTATTTTGGCCAAAAAACCCCGGTTTTATCAACATTGAGGTGTAAACCGTACCGAGGTCCATCCATCATAATAAGCTCCAAAAGCTTCCCGACCGACAAAGTATCCCCAATGATCGTGCCATCATCCAGGTACCAAGCTTGAAAGGAGAGATCACAGGAGTCTCTAATCTTGCGTGCCAAGGGATGTAACACTAAGGCAAAAAGGAGAGGTCCAAGTGGATCACCTTGCTGCACGCCTTGGTGTGACCATAAAGTGTGTTCCCCATAATATAATCTAGCAGGACTAGAGTAACAAAACTCAACCCAACGAGATATAGCGGGACAATGGAGATGGACCTCTTGTAATATAACCTCGCGGTCCACCAGATTGAAAGCATTTTTGAAATCCACCAATAACATCAAAAGACAAACCTCGTCCCCTCAGTCTTCAATAAACTGATTCACATCATGAAGAATAGCTTCGCCTCCTCCAGAAACCCCTACACCAAAATGTAGGTCATTCAAGTAACCATCTAAAGAATGACCAATCATATAAGCACCAACCTTGGAGACTAGACGCCTCCAAACGGTCCCCACAGCAATTGGGCGAATACCTCCTCCAGGTTTAATCAGCGATGTGAGGGGGCACTGGCGATATACTCACCCAACGCCTTAGGACATTTGCCATCAAGTAAAAGGTTAACCACTTGAGTGATAGAAGCGATAAAATCATCATAAATGGCAGTAGCAGCAGCACTCAAACAATCTACTAGGTGTTGGGCACACAAACCATCTCTACCATAAGACGTACCACGGGGAAAAATCTTAATCATGTCAAGAACCATAGCCGAGGATGCAATAAGGTTATGATGATCAATGGGTCTGTTTGGCAAGTTCGGAGCAGACTTAAAAGGGTGTTTAGCCTTTAGATCGTCAAGAGTAGCATCATTATAAGGAGCAACACCGGACGAAGAGAGAACCCTGACGGTCGCAGTGTAATGTACATCACCAATCTTCCTCTTACATTGCTTGACATTACGCTCATCCAAGTCTAAAATGTCGTTGTCGATGTCAGACCATGATGGCGGTAGTTTAGCTAAAACCTCTCTAACAAGTAGGGAACTACCACCGGGCATGCCCCACGAACAGATAGCCTTGGCAATCTGATCCTCTTGGTGCTGGTGCTTAATAGCATACCTACACTCCATATTACTCCTTGTGCAAAAGGTTCTAAGAAGACAGAGAGGCAACACAAATAAACTGACCCAGTAAGAAATATCATCGGTTGAGCAGATCACCTTATCGAGAGTGCCTTTCAAAGCGCAAGAAAAAACCAAAGCGACATCTTGGAGGAATGGACTTGACCGTGCGGCAACCCTTTAGAAAGCAAGGTGTCAAGAAGAGGTAAAACAAAACCCTGACTCTCTTCCAAAACCAATTCCTCAACCTGAGCTGGAAGAACAGAGGAAGGAACATGTGGTTTGACGAGATCAAACAGTATGAATCTAACAACACCATCACCCAGGGCCGGTCCTGAGATTTCGAATGCCCTGTGATGCCCTGGGCGAAATGTTAAAATAATGCTCGTACTTGAAGGTTGGCGTATAAACAAACTTCATGTATTATCTTAAATTTTCATAAAACAACTATTAAGTTTAATTTACTTTGTAGGTTGGTTCAAAGTGCACTATAACCTAAAAAGATAACTAAAAAATTAGAACACGTTCATGTCAAATTTGAAATTTATATATGATCAAAAGTAAGAACATGGTACAACTCATATTATAAATGTGTTTTTTTTTTAACGACGAATTTTATTAGAAGAAAACACTTGCAAGAATATGTATATGTTTTATAGCAAAATAACTTATTTTACTTGTGATGAAACCAACAAAATCAATAAAATATTTTACATATATTGCTACTGTACTAAAAGAAAACATTATATATGTTGTGGTGAAAATTTTATAAAATAAAAGTAGCGTAAAAGATAAAATACCTACTAGATGAGAGAAATATATTATAGATAAATGAAAAATGAAAGTAATAATGCTAAGAGGGTCTTAAGTGAAATTTAGTAGAAAATTGAAGGTGTATTTTCGAAATAAATTTATTAATAGGCACATGGACTAAAAAACATAATACAAAGCAACCGTTGAGATTAGCTTCTTCCTCATCTGACTGACGCTTCCTTCTTCCTCCCAAAGTCCGGCATTCATGTCCGGCGACATCTTGAGTTCTATCTTTTTTACTTTTTCTTAACTAAACTAGAGGCACAAAGAAACAAAGCTAGTAATACTTTCAAAAACTCATTTTTTTTTCACATAAACTGATCCACAGGGCCAAGAACTTGATTCCCCCTCTTTGTTTGATGCCCTGGGCTATCGCCCGCGCTGCCCATAGCCAGGGCCGGCCCTGCCATCACCACATTCAGGGGGCACAAAGTCAGAACCATGCCTGCACTTAGAGCGGAGGGTATGTGTCTTAAAACAAACCCCACATAACCAGAGACTCATACGTTTCAAAGTAACTTCAGTCGCCTAAAAAACGACAAGATTAGTAGCCAGAGATTGTTTGGTGATAGCAACCCCGTCCTTGCTGAAATGACGATCACGATGATGAGTGATCAACGAGGTTTTGGTGAGCCCATTTCCCCTACCATCCTGACAACCATTTAACCCCACGAAGGGACAATGAAACCGCACGCTAACCATAATAGCCAAGAACAAAGCACCACACGTCAAAAAGTAAGACAAACCGCAGGACAAAACCAATTATCCAAAACATAATTTTACCTTGGGGAAAGGAATCTACTTTATACTTTTTTACATATATATCAAACCGCAAACAATAACAAAACAGGGACCCACTAATAGAAAACACAAAAACCATATAAGTTCTTTTTTAGGGGTTCAAAACGCAAGCTCATCTTGCAAAAAGCCCAAACACATGTCATTTCCCAAGGACAAAACGCAAAACAACTTCCAAAAAATCAAAAGCCCAACGTACAAAACGCAACCTGCAAATGGCAAACAGCCAAGACTACTTCCAGAAAAGCAAAAACCAGTTCCAAAAGAGCAAATCGCAACTGCAATTAACCAATGGGCAAACAGCACCTTTGCTCCTACAAGGACAAAACGCAGGCAAGAACCCTCAGAAATGTGACCTCAAACCCATAAAAAGTTTGCACAATCCATTACGTGGGCAAAATCTAAAACGTTGATGAGGATAGAACACCCAACCAAGTGAACCTACAAACGAAAATAATGAATCCAGAAGAGAGAGAGAAAGAAAAAAAAAAGGTGGATATAACGGGGATCAGAGAAACAACCAAGGAGGTTGGATCATGGTGAAGAAGGTGGAACGAGTATGGAACACAAGATCAAGAGGATCCCACGATCATCACAGATCGCCCACACAAAGGAGAGAAGGTATTATTATTATTGTTATTATTATTATTATTATTATTATTATTATTATTATTATTATTATTATTATTATTATTTATTTATTATTTTTTTTTTTTATCATCACTTTATTAGAAAATCACTTTATTATTACTATTACAATTATTATTATTATTATTTTTTATTATTATTACTATTACTATTACTACTATTACCATCACTATTATTATTATCATTATTATTATTATTACTATTACTATTATTATTATAGTAAGCTACATAAAAGAGATTATTTTTATAAGCTATTATTATTATTATTATTATTATTATTATAAGCTACATAAAAGAGATTATTTTTATAATTTAGATGAAGTAACATTTTATTTTCAGATATTATAAAAGATTATTTTTTTAATAATCTCTTATAAGTTCTGTTTGTCAAACAAATATTATTTTAAATAAATTACACTGTTCATCCTTGTGGTTTGCGTTGACCGTTGACCGCAGCCGTTAGTCCTTTGATCAAAAAAATTGCACCGTTCGACCTTAAGTGGCAAACGTTATGCGTTGTTTGTCCCTCCCTCTAACGGAGCCCACTAACGCTCGTTAACTTGTTTTCTCATGAGGGTATAGTCGTCATTTCGCAACCATAAGGACGAACGGTGCAAGGACGAATGATGTAATTTACTCTTTTTGTCAATTTTTATACGTTCATCTATTTTTTACGCTTTCGTCCATTTTTTTTACGTTTTCATACATTTTCATCCGTTTTTGTACGCTATCGTCCGTTTTTGTACGTTTTCATCCGTTTTTATACGTTTTTGTAAGCACCCGAAAAATTTCCATGTCATTACCTATGTAATTATGAATAAAACGCCAGATTTAGAACCATGAAACTTTCCTTATATCAATTTCGTATACCATTTGTCAAGTATATCGCAAACCATGTTCCATGAATGAAAAACGTGAGTCGAACCGTTGTGACTCGATCAAATTTGCCACGACCATTATAATAATATTTTTTTTATAAAAGTTATATAAGAAATATATATATTTTTTTCTCTTCTCTTGATGGGCTTCCAATCCAAACCGGCCCTTAACCAATTTCTTTGTTGGGTGTGTAATCTCCAAACAAATACACTCTTTATGAACCACATGGGCCTTAGCTCGTTAATTTCCCAGCCTAAACGCACCTTATTTGTGTGAAGGACAAAATCAAGAGGCAAAGTGAGTAAATAAATTTTGATACAAATGTTTTATGTATCTGCTCACCATACGTACAGACACACCTACTCTTGGATCCTTGTTCTTGCGTGTTAGATAAAACAAGAGGAGACAAAAGATCCCTTTAAGCCACCCTAAACCATTAAATTAATAACCTAAACCCATTTGACCACCTTTGACTTGGTTAACCTCCATGTAATGTGTTTCCCATCCTTAGTGTTGACATGACAAATCTCCAAACGTGCCCTTGAATTTGGTTGAGTTTCGTGCATGCTTATGACCTTCCATACTCTTTTCTTCTTTTTTTGAAACTAGGTAGGAACATAAATAAATTATATTGTGAACCATGCTTTTGTTACACTATATAAGACACTTATACGCATAATCTTTCCCTCACAACTTCTCAGAACTCTCATAACCCTTACTAGCATCACAAAAAAAAAAATCCCTAAGACCTTAAAACTGATCGCTGTTGAGCCACAAGGAGAGAAAGTAAGACATTTAGGGCGTTATTGAACCAAGTCGTGGTTTAAAGAAGCACAAGGTTTTCTGGTCTTGTCTCTTGTTCCTTTAAAGTTCTTCACCACCATTTGGGTGTAGTAAGTGTCTTGTATTCCTTTTCAAAAACCTCTTTGCTCACGTTTATTATTTTGTATCGCATGTTAAGTAAGTTATAGGACCTCAGCGTACAAGTATATTGTCTTATGAACATTTAAAAAGTAGGAACAAGTCGTTAGGATATTAGCGAAACAAGAAACTACATTTTATAGCAACCACGATCACCATATACGACGTATGTTAGTTTGTAGACTCTCGTTACCCATTTTCCTTTAAACACTTATAGTGTGTAACACCCCTACGCACACACACGACACATGTTTTGCTTAAGCAAAGGAAACCAAGAGTATATACTATGTACCATGCTACTAATAGGAAGCTAATGACTTTAGAAAACACCTTAAGAAACATATAAATATCCATATAGTCGCGTTTTTCAACTTAACAACCAAACGGACCCTTTAACGGGCGTTAACAGCCCACTAAGCAAACCAATCGGCCCTTTTTGAGAAATAAGCCAAGAAATAAGCTTGGATTAAGTTAGATAAGCCACGAAAATAATAAGGAGTTCGAATTTTAAAAAAACTTGCAATTTGGACTAGAAATGAAAATGTTATAAAACTAAGGGTAATTATTGCCAAAACACGAAACATATGGGATAAAAAAAGAAATTTGGTACGTGCATGAGGGGTTTAATGCGTAAATTCCATAAAGTTAGTGTTTTTATTAAAAATAAGGAAATTGGAATTGTTTTGAAAATATATAACTTCGAGGGTAAAAAGTGTAAATGTGCTATTCTGGATTAAAAGTGAAATCTATATATACTTGAGGGGTATAAAAGGTAAAATTGGTAAGATCTAAGGTAAGATGAGTTAATTATTAAGACAAGGGTTAATATTGTAAAATGTATTATAAAAGGGTATAAAATGTAAATTTTGGAAACTTGAGGGTTAAAAGTGTAAATTTAGAAAATGTTTAGAATTCTTATAAATTCTATAAACTATACTAAAAACTTATAACGGTTTCATAAAAACAAGTATTTTAAAGACCCAATATATATACGTATAAGTATAGATATACGTAAATTAATATGTCAATAACTAAATAAACCTATATATATATATATATATATATATATATATATATATATATATAGTGTTGTATTCTATGCCGATATTAGATACAATACTTTTACAAGATCCTTTCAAATCAATATAAACCGTTAGATCACTTAATTAATGGATGAGATCAGTTGTGACTTTAATGTAATAAATTGAAAGATCAAGCCATTATTTAAAAAGGTAAAAGGGTAATCATGGTATTTTCTATTTACCCCTAAAATAGTGCCAGGTTAACCCCACCCACCATCTATCCTCACAAAAACAATTAACCGTCTCCCAAAATCCTCTCCCTCTAGATCAAAACATCACCAATCTTTTTTGGATCGAGCAAGCATCAAGTATTATGAGGAAAAAATAAACGTCACCAATCTCTTTGGATCGATGTCATCTCATTCCGAGATCTACAAGGTTAGTAACTATTTTTAATTCGATTTAAAAAAAATTGATTTGGTCTTAGATCTGAGCAAAACGAATCCGATTTATGTTGGTGATTGATTGGTGGCAAACCGTCAAGTTTATCACAAAAGTAAACCACTTGTGAATGGTCAACCGTAATAAAATTAAAACAGTCTAAAACCAATGCAATTTCCCTTGGAATATAGTGTTTCCACAGGTCGTTAAGTCCCACGGAGGATTAATGGTGTTTCAAAACTTTCGATGTCAATAATCACTAAGGATAGTGATCAGTAAGGATTTTGGTTGGAAATTATACTACTAATTGATTGGAATGTATTTGGATACAGAATTATAAAGCACAACAATCAGATTAAACAAACTTAAACACGACGCTTATTAAATTACGAACGCATAAAAATAAAACGTGAGTATTAAGAAATAAAAGACCTACAAATATGAAAATGATATTTTTACAATCCTAAAAATAAAATAAAATTATTAGAAAATTAAAATTATTTTTATAACTATTTATTTAATTATTATTAATTAAAAACTATTTTAAACTATTTAATAATACTCTAAAATATAAGAAAATATGAAATAAAGCTAGAAAAATGAAATTATGACTTAAAAAAATCTAAAATATTAGAAAACTAATTTTAAAACTGAAAAGATATTTTTTATGCTTTTCATAATTTTCTAATAAATACTAAACAGGATAAGAAAATTATGAAATTTTTTTCTATAAATATCTTATGATGACAGAAAACTAAGAAAATTATAAAAAGAGGAAATGCTTAATAATAAGCTGAAAAAAGAAAATTAAAAAGCTAATTTCTATTAAATAAACGCTATCACTATTTTAAAATGATGTTTTTGTGATTTTTCTTTTTGAAAACTATTTAACTACTGATAATAAGCAACTTTGATGAAAACAAAAATTTTACAACTTAAAAATAAGCTATTTGAGAGCTTATTGGCTCAACAAAGGAAGCTTATGGCTTATTTTGATGATTTTAAGCTCAAACAAGCTTACAGGCCGAACCAAAACTGAAATAAGATGCAAATAGCTAAAAGCTACTTAGATGAAGCTAAAAAGAACAAAGAAACACACTGATAAGCTATAATAAGCTAATAAGCAATTACAAGATACCCTTTGTACCAAACAGCCTGCAAGTACTTTCCCAAGCAAATTAAGCTTATGAAATAAGCTGAAAAGCTTAAAATAAAGACTAAGGTGTCAAGATGAGCTGGTGAGCTTTCCAAAAAGTCCAAGTTCACACTCTATGGTTGACTAATGAGCTTATGACAAGCTTGTGAAAAAGCTTGTAAACCATTGATTACTTAGTTAAGACAGAAATGAGACAAACAATAAGCTACTTGTACCATACTAAATAAGCTAGAAAGTAAAATTTTAAACTTGGATATTCAAGATAGCTAGGATAGCTTTCCAAAGAACCAAAATACACAAGCTATGGTTCACTAATAAGCTTTTATGAGCTTGTGAAAAAAGTTGGCTCAACTGCACGGCATTTTTCGCATAAAGGGTCAAAATAAGCTAAGAAATAAGCAACTAAATAAGCTAAACAGAAATTATAAAAAATACTATTAGGAAGATGAGAAACTATATTTTAATATCCCAAAAGCTCAAATCTTGAAACTCAAGATTAAGTACTATATAAAATTATCTATTTTATTCAAAAACTGACTAAGCCTAAAATTTGACTTTTTATATAACACTAATAAGTTGACTAATATGAACTTTAAATCAATCCTACTCACTGATTATGTTGTAATAAGCTAAGTTAAGACTATAATAAGCTATATTACCAAGTTATAAGCTACTATGATGATTTTTACACTTTAAATCCCAACAGTTAACAAGTAAGATGAGATTAAAGGTACTTTTGACTTTTATACTAACAAGGACTGGTTTTTATGGTTGAAATGAGTTATTTAGACCAAGTGTGACAAACAACAAACAAGAACACTGTCTTGAACACCCTTTAGTACAGTTAAACAAGCAAATCCAAACAACACTTTATAGGACTGATTTTGTGATTTTCAAAACAAAACACAGATTAAGACCATGCCATGGATTCAAGACTTTATAATATCATGTATTAAGACTAAATAAGCACTAAACAACAACAATTACATCATTAGACTAAGAAATGACAATTATACTAATTTAACTCATAAACTAAGGTTTTAGTAATTACAAATTCCAATAAACAAACAAACTGTTTATTGCTTAATTCTACTTAGCTATAGCTCATAAACATAGAAACACAATGATTTAAGCTAATGACTGACTTACACAGTGAAATGCCAAAATGGATCAAAAGGCTTACAAAATGGATTCCAAGTGATAGCTGAGAACCAAAAGCCAAGGACACAACCTATAGCTTCCCAAGAAGCACTAAACCAAGGCAATCCAATATCAACCCTGCTCCAAAGGTTCTTTCATCTTCTACACTGATTTTTGATTTTCTCACTATTTTCTAGTATTTTTGGTATTTTTTTCTTTTTGATACTAAACAAAGTTTAAAAGTATCTAAAAGCTTAGAAAAGCTTTATAAGGAGCTTACATTAGCTTATGAGTCCAAAACAACCATTAATAACAACATTTGATCATATTGAGAATTTGAACTTGAAAATTGCATAAACCTAAATGGAACTTAATACTGAAATTGAAACTGAAAACAAGTTTTTATTACACTGAGATAACTTAACAAGGTATTGGAAAGCTTTAAATTGCACTGGAAAACTTAAAATGTTTAAAACGACATAAGCAAATTAAAATTACTCTCGTCTTTTTCCACCTTGCTTCATCTCTGTCTTTATAATGATCTTTTAGACTCTGTTGACATCTCTGAAACTTTCCCACTTATTTCCAACCATTGGATCTTCTAAAATCATCAAATTCGTCCATTTGGCATTTTGGCGCCAAAAAAGTCATGAGCGTGTTTATCAATTAAAGAAGTTTAGAGGATGGGAGTGGAGGGAGAGGGTAGATAGGTGGAAAGGTGGTGGTGAGGTGGAGAGGTGGGGAAACAACCCCTGGTTTTGGTTTTCGCTTGGTGAGGAGAAGCACGTGCTTCGGTTTTGGGCGGATTTGACTTTTGACCCGCTTTTATTATTAAGTTCGGGGTTCACAATGGTATCGTGTCGTGGGTTTTGACCGCTCAAGTTCGTGGGTCAAGATTGGGCTTGGTTTGGGCCAACTGGGTTCGATTTAGGTTGGATATTAATACAAGGGTCCGTTTGGTTTGGTATTAACACAAGGACCATTTATGTAATTTTCTGTTTTATGAGGGACCAAAACTGCCATTTTTCCAAAGTTAACACAAGGACCAATTATGCCATATAAGAATAGTACAAGGGTAATATTTGATAATTTTCCATTTTTAAATATCCAAGGACTATTTTTGACATTTTTCAAAGTTGAGGGACCAAAGTTGTCATTTTGCAATTTTAAACTTCAAGGACAATTTCTTACAACTTGTGAATCCCAAGGACCTTTTATGACTTTTTTATAAGTTTTGGAATGACCAGGGACTAGTTTTGACAACTTTTGAAACTTGGGGACTAAACCGCCAATTATGCAAACTTGATAGGTTTTTCATCTGATTTTGGTATTTTTGCATTTAAAACATATAAAACACTTATTTGTGATATTTTTATCATTTTGATGCATTTCAGAGTGTTTTCGGATGTTTTGGCATTCTAAATCCAGACAAAAATGATGAGTATTTGCACACTCATCAATCCCCCACACTAAGATATTGCTAGCCCCTAGCAATCTTTTTAAGAAAAATTAATGGATTTCATCTCTTTACCAAAATCCATTACTTCTGGAGTAGCCAATTGTTTTAGTTCAAGTAAGAACCTTGGTACAATGATAACCAAATGATTTTGAGCAAATCACCAATTTTCAACGGTTTTGATTTGTCTTTACCGTAAGCCGCTTGCTTCTGGACTAGCCAACTCTTAGATAAAATATCTTTGGTGAGCTGATTACCAATTATGGTTTTCCAACCGCCTTTACCACAAGCCATAAACTTGCGGGCTAGCCAACTCTTCACTAATTAAAGATATGGTGAAATGTCAACACCATACAATTTTAAGCAAATTGCAAGCCATAAACGGATTTGAGATATCTTTACCAAGAGCCGCTTGCTCCTGGATTAGCCAATCCTTATGTGGGTTAGACATGGCGGACTGATTACCATTTGTCGAGTAAGTGAAAAACACTTACTCCAAAAAAAATTTTGGCCAAAAATAGGGGAATTGGGTGGTATAATACATGATAAAATTCGTGAGAATTCCCCCCACACTAGAAATGAATATTGCCCTCAATATTCAAAGTACCTACTGTTATGCCAAAACATAGAACATAAAAGGGAAATACTACGGCCATTATTTTATTTTTGATATATATACACATTTTTTTTTTATAGAAAACTTATATACAACAAATGGGCAACTCCCCACACTAGGGTGGTAGAAAATAGAAAGAAGTCAGAAATATGGGTGAAAACCCATATGGTGTGCTATTGTTTTTTATTCCCGAGTCACTAGCTTGACTCGATCCCCGCATTCATTGGTTCATGGGGAAAGTTTGTAAATCCGGGACAACCATGGGTGGAATGTCCTCTCCAAAATAGTGTTTTAATCGATGACCATTCACTTTAAAATTTGGACCATCGGGTTGAGATAACTCAATAGTACCATAAGGATAAACCTTAGCAATAGTAAATGGACCAGACCAACGGGACTTGAGCTTTCCCGAGAAAATCTTCAATCTTGAATTGAAAAGAAGGACTCGATCACCGACGCAAAACGCGTTCTTGATTTTGGAGTCATGAATCTTCTTTGTCTTTTGTTTGTAGATCAAAGATTTCTCGTATGCTTGATCACGGAGTTCATTTAGTTCATTCATTTGAACTTTCCTGTGATCACCACCGTCAATATCGGTTGGCATGTTTCAAGGCCCAATATGCCTTGTGCTCAAGCTCAACCGGCAGATGACATGCCTTTCCGTACACAAGCTTGTATGGAGTACACCGATTGGTGTTTTATAAGCCGCACGGAAGGCCCGTGAGTGCCATCCAGCTTTATCCGACCGATGCACGGTTTTCGCCATCGTCCTTTCAAGAATTCTTTGAATACCACGGTTGGAAACTTCCACTTGCCCACTTGTTTGGGGGTGGTATGCAGTAGAGAGACGGTGGGTTACACCATACTTTTGCATGACTCGATCAAATTAGTCATTGCAGAAATGTGTACCACGATCACTGATTATAGCTCGTGGAGTTCCAAACCTAGCAAAAAGAGATTTTAAAATTTTCACAACAACTCGGGCATCATTGGTAGGTAAAGCTTTTGCTTCAACCCATTTTGACAAATAGTCAACAACCACAAGTATGTATTTGTTTCCTCGAGATGATGGAAATGGCCCCATAAAGTCAATGCCCCATATGTCAAATATCTCACACACTTGAATGGCGTTTTGCGGCATTTCATTTCTTTGTGACATATTTCCATGACGCTGACAAGCGCCACAGTGTTTTGACAAAATCGTGGCATCCTTATAAATCGTGGGCCAATAAAACCCGAATCAAACACCTTCTTTGGCAGTGTAGTTTGACTATGATGGCCCCTGGGTCCAAAGATGGCAAGCTTTGAGAACGTCCATAGCTTCTTGTCCATAAACACACCGTCGGATGACTTGATCCGCACAGATTTTGAATAAGTAGGGTCGCCCCAAGTAATGTTTAACATCCTTGAAGAATTTGTTCTTCTGTTGGGTCGACATTCCTTTCACTATGAAGTTACCCGCATGGTAATTTGGCAAGTCAAGAAACCATGGGGTAGTAGAGTCTCCACTAAAAGAAACCGCATTGAGTGTCTCGAGAGGAAATGTTTCATTTATTTCCTTTTTCTAGAAAACATCTTGGTGAGGGTTTTCTAAACGGACAAATGATCGCCAGCCTAGGTTCTCCTCCTTTTATCACGTATAATGATATCAAATTCTTACAAGAGGAGAACCCAACGAAGCAATCTCGGCTTTGCATCTTGTTTTGCAAAGAGATATTTGAGAGCCGAAGTGATCCGTGATACACCACGCATTTGGTCAAGATTAAGTATGGCAAACTTCTCAAATGCATATACCACGCTAGTAGCTCTTTTTCGTGGTGGTGTAATGAGTTTGAGCTTCAGTCATTGTTTTACTTGCGTAGTGGATAGGCTGAAAATGCTTGGATCTACGTTGCCCTAGGACCGCACCGATAGCAAAATCACTTGCATCGCATTATGAGCTCAAAGGGTAAATCCCGCCGGAGCAACGAATGGGTGCTTCAAGAAGCTTTTTCTTTAATGTTTCAAAAGCTTAGATGCACTCAGGTGAGAAGATAAAAGGAGCATCTTTTTCAAGAAGATGGGTCATAGGCCGCGATCTTAGAAAAATCTTGTATGAATCATGATAAAACCGGCATGACCAAGAAAACTCCTAATACCTTTGACGGTAGTAGGATGAGGCAATTTGGCAATAACATCGACTTTTGCTCTATCTACCTCAATCCCATTTTTGGAAATCTTATGGCCAAGGACTATGACTTCTTTGACCATAAAATGGCTCTTCTCCCAATTCAGACAAAGATTGGTGTCTTCACACCGTTTTAGCATTTTTTCTAAATGGGAGAGACATGTTTGAAACGAGTCCCTAATGACCGAGAAGTCATCCATAAACACCTCCATTGTTTCCCCGATCATGTCGTGGAAAATTGCCATCATACATCGTTGGAACGTGCCACGAGCATTACATAGGCCAAAAGGCATACGTCTGTAGGCAAAAGTTCCGTATGGGCGGGTGAATGTGGTCTTTTCTTGATCCTGTGGATCAATGAGGATCTGAAAATACCCCGAGAAACCATCAAGGAAACAATAGTACTGCTCGCTAATCTCTCAAGCATTTGGTCCATGAAGGGTAGAGGAAAATGGTCTTTCGGTGGCCATTCAACTTACGATAGTCAATGCAAACACGCCATCCCGTAACCAATCGAATTGGAATTAACTCGTTATCTTCATTTGTGACAACAGTTATGCCACCCTTTTACGGAACACAATGAATTGGGCTAACCCAAGGACTATCTGAGATCGGGTAAATTAATCCTGCATCAAGAAGTTTGAGAACCTCTTGTTTAATAACATCATGGATTTTGGATTTACTCTCTCGATGTTGAACTGCTGCTTTGAAGTCATCCTCCATCAAGATTTTGTGAGTACAAAACTCAGGGTTGATACCCTTAATGTCGGAGAGTTTCCAAGCAATTACTTGCTTGTGTGACTTTAAGATCTTTATGAGAGCAATCTTTTCATCTTTACTCAAATCTCGAGCAATAATGACGGGTAATTTATCATCACCCTCAAGAAATGCATACTCGAGATGAGGTGGTAAGTCCTTAAGTTCGACTTCGTGAAATTCTTCGCTTTTCAACCGACTTGACTTCCTTGTTATGAAGCTCGACGGGAGGGAGTGATGGTGGATCATCATTAAGCAACTTCTCAATGAGAAGAATATCTCCCTTGATGTCAATTGGAGCGTGATCAATTTCCCATGAAACCGAATCACTAGACAAGTATGCTTCAATCTCTTCTAAGATGAAGTCACTTTCCTCAAATGGAGTGAGAGAAGGAGTAGAATTGGCAATAATGGGTTGAGATGAATGAGTGAGATTATCACTCAAGAATTATAATCATAACCGAACTTCTTGAGAGTACTCTTCGTAGCAACATCAATGATATCTATTCGGTTAACCGACTCATAATCATAGTTTGCGGAGTACCTCGAAGTTTGATCAAGGTTAAAGGTGATAGCTTCATTACCCACACGTAATGTGATTTCTTGCTCAAATACATCAATGAGAGCACGACCCGCTTCTCGTGAATCCTCGCCCAACAATGAGAGGAACCCGTGGATCAAGATCGAAATCAACAACTACAAAGTCACCGGAAAATGGAACTTTCCTACTTTCACGAATACGCCCTCGAATGCCAAGTGGACGGATATTGTACGATCTACAAGCTCGAGAGTCATGCATGTAGGAGTAAGATCCGGAAGAGAAAGTTTCTTCCATATCAATAAGGCATCGATTGATGCTTACACCAAGATCGGCTAAGGCAAAGCATTCAACCATTCCTGGAAATACACAAGGTAAGAGAAATTTTCCAGATCTCCAAGCTTCTGAAGCTTCTTCAAGATAACCTGCAGAAAGCGCTTCGCTCGAGGAGTTTTAGCCATATCAAACAGCTTTTCCTTGTTGCTTAACATGTGTTTGAGAGTTGATGCAAACTTGGGCATCGCGATGATAGCATCCGCAAAGCTTATGTCAAAATGTAGTTCTTGGAAAATTTGAAAAATTTGTCCATTTGATGACCGGCTTTTTCGCGGAGCTTTTGCTCATTCAAACGTGATGGGTAAGGAATAGAAGATTTGGATTTGGGGTTTTCAACGGGAGCTACTAACAACTCCTGGATTGGATTTGGGTTTCGGGACAACTTGAGGATGGACATCGTTGGTACCTCCGTTCTTAGTAGGAAATTCCTTGTCCTTTGTCGCCTCAGGTTCACTTTCCACTACCTTCGGGAGAGAAGAAGAAGAGGTAGTAGGAATAGCGGGTCCATTGTATGAAACACCACTTCGGGTTGTGATCGCCTTTGCATCGCCCCTCGGGTTAGCGATCGTGTTGCTTGGAAGTTTTCCAGAGCCCGAGGGTTGATCATTTAAAGACTTCTTTAGATCGCGATCCGACCGACCAACAACCTGCTCATTTCATCTTGGGATTTCATGAATTGTTTCAATAACTCATCGATGATGGTCCAGCTTGGAACAATGGCTTGAGTTTGATTAGGAAAATTCCGCCTCTAATGTTCGGATTAGGGCCTTGATGTTTGAAAAATTTCCTTGGTTATGATTCATATTCCCATGAAATTGATTCCCTCGATTGAAATTGTTTTGATTAAGGTTTCCTTGATGTTGGAAACCTTGATTTGGTCCGGAATAGAAATTACCTTGGTTTTGATAACCTTGGTTCATTCTAGGTTGGTTCTGATTCCGGCTTTGTATGTTAGATTCCGCTAAAACCGGTGGTCCCCTGATAAATATTAGCACGGTAGTTTGGCTCATTTTGAGGACGGTATTGATTACCTCCTTGATGTGAAGTACCGGCTAGAGCATTGGCTTCAAACGGACTACCATCGGTGGCAGACAGCTTGTAGTATGCATGAGGGCCACCACAAGTAACACAGACCTTGACTTTCTTCACTTCACCATGTGATGGTGTCTGTGTGAAAGTGACTTTCTTTGGGTTAGCAAGAACCAAAGCTGAACAATATCTCGTGAGTTTGTCAATCTTTAGCATCGGTGCTAGATGTACTCACGTGAGATGAAGTAGAAGGTCCTACATTAGACCGAGTCCGATATGTCTTTGTTCGGAAAGGGCGGATCTGGGACTTGTTTTCAATGATTTGCAAGGCTTCTTTTGTGGTCTTGCTCAGAAATTACCTCCGCTGAGGCATTTAAAGAGTCTTGGTCGTTTGTCTCGCACCATTGTAGAAAGTATCCATTTGCATTAACTCGGTAAAACCATGATGCGACACTTCATGAGCAACTCTTTGTAATGATCCCATGCCTCACCGAATGATTCATCAAATCTTTGAGCAAATTTCATTATCTCATTCTTAAGACTTGTAGTTCGGGATGGAGGATAGAATTCGTTAACAAACTTAGTAACTAAATCCTCCCATGTCTCAATGGAACGAGGGGGTTGTTTCTCAAGCCAATTCCGGCTTGTCCCTCTAGAGAGAATGGGAAATGTAAGAAGCTTAATTGCGTCATGTGGGACATTCTTGTATTTGATGGTAGATGCAATCTTGTTAAACCATCGAATATGTGCATGAGGATCATCCCGCCCAAAACCATAAAATTGGCTTTGGGTTACAAGATTAAGCAACCCGGTTTTGAGCTCAAAGGTATCGCCCACGATGGCTAGGACAACAATGGCATCTCCGTAACCCTCGATGGGTGCTTGGAGAAGCTCATTCATCGATTTATCTTCTCGCCATTACGATTGGGGTGGTGGTACTAGACGCCTCGCCACGGCTGAAGGAGCGTAACGCCCCTCTACGCCTACGCGGAATATTTGCAAGCTCGAAAGTGGACTTGTGGAGTTGGAAGAACGAGCGCATGCACTAAGTTTAAAAATCACAAAACAAATGCAGGCAAAACGACAAGTGAACTTAACCAATAATCACAAATAAAATGGTTTCTTTGAAAAAGGTACACCAAATCACAAGGACACAAAGGCAAGTTTTGATCTGTAAGATTGGGAACTTATTAATGTTCACACCCCAGCTTGGTAGGTGTTCGCCTTGATTTGCGGTGGTTGATTTTTATGTATTTAAGTACCACTAAAAAGACGTAGGTATGGATTTGTGCTAAGGGTTTAAAAACTTTGGACAATATTTTTGGTATCGCCTCGCTTTAACCAAATCGTATCTTTTAAGAATCACCTTAAAGAAAATACAAGATAGAAAAACGCATTTATTGTTTTATTGTTTTATATTTTGTTTGGTGTTGTTAACACTTTAGGAAAAGTGTTAATGAACTTTTGGATTTTGATAACTTTACAAAAATCTTTACAAAAGGTGGTATATGTGCAAGAATGGGTATGAGAATGCTTAAAACACGCTAAAGCTCTCCCCCAAGAATGCCAAAATTTGATTGGTGGCAAACCGTCAAGTTTATCACACAAGTCAACCACTTGTGAATGGTCAACCGTAATAAAATTCAAACAGTCTAAAACCAATGCAATTTCCTTGGAATATAGTGTTTCCACGGTCGTTAAGTCCCACCTGAGGATTAATGGTGTTTCAAAACTTTCAGATGTCGAATAATCACTAAGGATAGTGATCAATAAGGATTTTGGTTGGAAATTATACTACTGATTGATTGGAATGTATTTGGATACATAATTATAAAGCACAACAATCAGATTAAACAAACTTAAACACGACGCTTATTAAATTACGAACGCATAAAAATAAAACGTGAGTATTAAGAAATAAAAGACCTACAAATATGAAAATGATATTTTTACAATCCTAAAAATAAAATAAAATTATTAGAAAATTAAAATTATTTTTATAACTATTTATTTAATTATTATTAATTAAAAACTATTTTAAACTATTTAATAATACTCTAAAATATAAGAAAATATGAAATAAAGCTAGAAAAATGAAATTATGACTTAGAAAAATCTAAAATATTAGAAAACTAATTTTAAAACTGAAAAGATATTTTTTATGCTTTTTATTTATTTATTATTAATTATTTAATACTTTTAACTATTTTTAATTCTAATAAATACTAAATAGGATAAGAAAATTATGAAATTTTTTTCTATAAATATCTTATGATGACAGAAAACTAAGAAAATTATAAAAACAGGAAATGCTTAATAATAAGCTGAAAAAGAAAATTAAAAAGCTAATTTCTATTAAATAAACGCTATCACTATTTTTAAAATGATTTTTTTGTGATTTTTCTTTTTGAAAACTATTTCACTACTGATAATAAGCAACTTTAATGAAAACAAAATTTTTACAACTTAAAAATAAGCTATTTGGGAGCTTATTGGCTCAGCAGTGAAGCTTATGGCTTATTTTGATGATTTTAAGCTCAAACAAGCTTACAAACGGAACCAAAACTGAAATAAGATGCAAATAGCTAAAAGCTACTTAGATGAAGCTAAAAAGAACAAAGAAACACACTGATAAGCTATAATAAGCTAATAAGCAATTACAAGATACCCTTTGTACCAAACAGCCAGCTTTCCCAAGCAAATTAAGCTTATGAAATAAGCTGAAAAGCTTAAAATAAAGACTGAGGTGTCAAGATGAGCTGGTGAGCTTTCCAAAAAGTCCAAGTTCACACTCTATGGTTGACTAATGAGCTTATGACAAGCTTGTGAAAATGCTTGTAAACCACTGACACTTAGTTAAGACAAATTGGACAAACAATAAGCTACTTGGTACCATACTAAATAAGCTAGAAAGTAAAATTTTAAACTTGGATATTTAAGATAGCTAGGTTAGCTTTCCAAAGAACCAAAATACACAAGCTATGGTTCACTAATAAGCTTTTTATGAGCTTGTGAAAAAGGTTGGCTCAACTCGTAATGGGCATTTTTTCGCATAAAGGGGTCAAAATAAGCTAAGAAATAAGCAACTAAATAAGCTAAACAGAAATTATAAAAAATGCTATTAGGAATATGAGCAACTATATTTTAATATCCCAAAAGCTCAAATCTTGAAACTCAAAATTAAGTACTATATAAAATTATCTATTTTATTCAAAAACTGACTAAGCCTAAAATTTGACTTTTTATATAACACTAATAAGTTGACTAATATGAACTTTAAATCAATCCTACTCACTGATTATGTTGTAATAAGCTAAGTTAAGACTATAATAAGCTATATTACCAAGTTATAAGCTACTATGATGATTTTTACACTTTAAATCCCAACAAAGCTAACAAGTAAGATGAGATTTAAGGTACTTTTGACTTTTACACTAACAAGGACTGGTTTTTATGGTTGAAATGAGTTATTTAGACCAAGTGTGACAAACAACAAACAAGAACACTGTCTTGAACACCCTCTAGTACGCTTAAACAAGCAAATCCAAACAACACTTTATATGACTGATTTTGTGATTTTCAAAACAAAACACAGATTAAGACCATGCCATGGATTCAAGACTTTATAATATCATGTATTAAGACTAAATAAGCACTAAACAACAACAATAACATCATTAGACTAAGAAATGACAATTATACTAATTTAATCAAGTTAAACTAAGGTTTTTAGTAATTACAAATTCCAATAAACAAACAAACTGTTTATTGCTTAATTCTACTTAGCTATAGCTCATAAACATAGAAACACAATGATTTAAGCTAATGACCGACTTACACAAAGTTGAAATGCCAAAATGGATCAAAAGGCTTACAAAATGGATTCCAAGTGATAGCTGAGAACCAAAAGCCAAGGACACAACCTATAGCTTCCCAAGAAGCACTAAACCAAGGCAATCCAATATCAACCCTGCTCCAAAGGTTCTTTTCATCTTCTACACCCATTTTGATTTTCTCACTATTTTCTAGTATTTTTGGTATTTTTTCTTTTGATACTAAACAAAGTTTTAAAGTATCTAAAAGCTTAGAAAAGCTTTATAAGGAGCTTACATTAGCTTATGAGTCCAAAACAACCATTAATAACAACATTTGATCATATTGAGAATTTGAACTTGAAAATTGCATAAACCAAATGGAACTTAATAATGAAATTGAAACCGAAAACAAGTTTTTATTACACTGAGATAACTTAACAAGGTATTGGAAAGCTTTAAATTGCACCGAAAACTTAAAATGTTTAAAACGACATAAGCAAATTAAAATTACTCTCGTCTTTTTCCACCTTGCTTCATCTCTCTTCTTTATAATGATCTTTTAGACTCTTTATCTCTCAAACTTTCCCACTTATTTCCAACCATTGATCTTCTAAAATAATCAAATTGGCCCATTTGGCATTTTGGCCAAAAAGTCATGAGCGTGTTTTATCAATTAAAGAAGTTTGGGAGGATGTGGAGGGGGAGGGAGAGTGGGTAGATAGGTGGAAAGGTGGTGGTGAGGTGGAGAGGTGGGGAAAATGTACCGGTTTTGGTTTTCGTGCTTGGTGAGGGAGAAGCACGCTTTCCGGTTTTGGGCGGATTTGACTTTTTGACCCGCTTTTATTATTAAGTTCTGGGTTCACAATAGTATTGGTGTCAAGTGGGTTTTGGACCGCCTCAAGTTCAGTGGGTCAAGATTGGGCTTGGTTTGGGCTACTGGTTGATTTGGGTTGATATTAATACAAGGGTCCGTTTGGTTTGGTATTAACACAAGGACCATTTATGTAATTTTCTGTTTTATGAGGGACCAAAACTGCCATTTTTCCAAAGTTAACACAAGGACCAATTATGCCATATAAGAATAGTACAAGGGTAATATTTGATAATTTTCCATTTTTAAATATCCAAGGACTATTTTTGACATTTTTCAAAGTTGAGGGACCAAAGTTGTCATTTTGCAATTTTAAACTTTGAAGGACAATTTCTTACAACTTGTGAATCCCAAGGACCTTTTATGACTTTTTATAAGTTTTGAATGACCAGTGGACTAGATTTGACAACTTTTGAAACTTGGGGACTAAAACGCCAATTATGCAAACTTGATAATGCTTTTCATCTGATTTTGGTATTTTTGCATTTAAAACACATAAAACACTTATTTGTGGTATTTTTATCATTTTGATGCATTTCTGAGTGTTTTCAGATGTTTTTGGCATTCTAAACGGTACAAAAATGATGAGTATTTAGACACTCATCAGTGATAAAATTTATAATTTATGGATATTGTTTTTCTAATCAATTTTCTAAATTTGATAAGGTTTAATAATAATTAATCTAGATTTTCATATTTGATAATAATTAACACAGAAGCTTTATTTATGGTTAATCGTAATTTATCTTGTCTAATGTTTTCCAATTTCAAAAGGTTCCTCTTTATGAACTTATAAGGATTTTGATAATTCTTATATATGTGATCTTATGACAATATGACCTTGTTTATTAGAACCCATAATACATCTCATGTGTTAATTGGCCCCATAGGAGGTATTAGCACATGCTTATACCTGCACCTTGTTGGTGGAAGTTTGAATACTCTTTGATGTGTATAAAACGAATTGCTTGGTTTAGTAACATGTTTTTTAGAGTTTTGGTATACACCCAACTTTTAGTTTTATTTACAACGAGGAACTAAAATGTATTGTTTTTTTAATAGTAGATGAAAATAAAATTGAAATGGGTGATGCCTGTGAGTTAAAAAGAACCATAAAAATTGTTATTTTGTTTGTGATTGGGTTAGAATTATTTTTATGAATATGTTAATTGTATTATGTGGCTGTTTGGATGATATTTATATGTTTCATATATGTTTTTATGCTTATTAACTGAAAAAGTTTAATAAAAGTTGAATTGATCCTGTAAGAAGTAGTAACAGGTGTGTTTGGATTTGGGTAAAATTGAATTAAAAGGATTGGACAATGATTAATATACATGGGTGTTAGGATATGGTTAAAAGTTTATGTTAATGATGGAAGATGGAGTAACTAATGGTGTTATAATATGGGATAAAAAGAATAAAATAGGTTGGCATAGAGTAAAATATTTGTAAAAGTTATTAAAAGTGGTTTTGTTAATTGAAGTAACATAGATGTTTTGAGTGCATAAACTTATTAAAAACTTGATTTAATCATGGAGAAAGCATTAACATTGGTGTTTGTATATAATGAAAAATAGCATAACAGATATTATGAATGTGTAATGTACATGTTTGTTTAGATACTGCTTGCTTTTGTAATTATTATTGTTAATTAAATTAACATTGATGTTTATAGTAATTTAATGGTGAAAAAGTGTTGATTATTGTAAAAGAAAGACGCGAGTTAACATTGTGATAAGGGTGCATACATGTTTTGTGGTAAGTATAAAAGTTGTTAGGAATTAGAAATTCCCGGTATTAAAGAGTCGGTCACCTCAAGTATATGTAATCGTTAGAATGCTCGTAGTCATAGTTATATTTAGTTAAGTAGTATTTTGATTAGTAACACCGTGGAGGACGGACGGGTCTTTACCCATCGTATGCCCGATCCACGCCCGTGTGTGGCTTTTATGTAAGACTATAAATACTCTCTACCTCCCAAGGTAGAGAGTTGGAGCTCATAATAATATCTTTCACTTTCTCTCACTAAGTTCCCTAAACCTCTAACTTTCTCTCTCTAGAATTCCACTTATACCCCCACTTGTGTTAATGGTTTGATGTGTTTGTGAAATCCAATATCCAACAATTGGTATCAAGAGCCATGGTTAGATCATATCTTGCACATCTTTGGATTTCTAGTGGTTTTAGGTGGTTTTTGAGTTTGAAAAAGTTTAGTGGTTTTGCATCATTTGGTTGATTTCTTGTGTTAAAGTTTGGATTTTGTTAGTACTTTTATGTTTAGAATCATCACAAGTGTGTTGGTTTTCATTTGGTAAGCTTGAATCATCTTGGTTGGGTTGTTTTGGATTGAAAAGTGATGTTTATGTGGTTTTTCTTGCTAGCGACTTTAACACACGGAATACATTCTTCGTAGCGACTTGTTTTACAAATTTGTAGCGAAGTTACGCTTTTAGACCTAGCGACTTAGAACTAGCGACTTAAAGTACAAGTAGTGGACTTTCCACCACGTAGCTTACTTGGAGGTAGCGACTTGGTTTGTATGAGTTGCTCTTTAGCTTAATTTGTATCTTTAGCGACTTGAGTAGCTTAATTGTCGCCAAAATTTTGCTAGCTTAACTTAATGCTTAGCGAAGTTACTACTTAGCTTAATTTGCAATTGTTTAGCTTTTGGTGGTATAGCTTAATTAGGTGTTAGCTACTAGAGGATTAGCTTAATTTGTACTTAGCGACTTGGATGTTGATTTAACGACTTGGGATTATTACTATTTAGTTGCTAGCGAGTTGGTTCATTATCTTCTAGCGACTTGGGTGATTGCTTACGGTTTTCTCTTGATTTAGTAAAATCCCGTGAAAGAATCTATTTCCGGTTTAATCATAGAGTTATAAAATCCCGTATAATCTGTTAACATGTCTACCAACGCTCCTACTATCATCTCCACTGTTGCGAGGATGTTCAAGCAAATGGTTCGATACTCGCCCACCCATGCTTGACAGAATCGACTACGATTCTTGGGCTCAACGAATCGATTGTAAGCCTTTGGAAAGGAAAATGTTGTAAACATTCTCAAATCCATTGATGAAGGACCATATCGAGTTGAGACGACTAGAGACATACTTGATACTAATGAAGATGGTACTCGCTTTACGGAATGGACAGACCAAAGATGTATGATGTGCTTGATGATAAGGAGAAAAAGAGATTCGATGCGATATCGTGGCTTCAAACATTGTTAAGGTCTTCCTAAAGACATCTACAAGCTGATCAATCACAACACCGATGCAAAGGCAGTTTGGGATAATGTTAAGATGCTTCTCTCGTGTTCGAATTAACTATGGAATACAGAGAATCCCAACTCTATGACGAATTTGAACACTTCAAGATGAAACCAGATGAGAATGTCTATGAGTACTATGTGAGATTTCATAAGTTAGTGAATGACATGAGGAACATCGGAATGACTATGCCTAACATTCAGATGAACTCAAAATTTGTGAACAACATGAATCCCGAATGGCACAAGTTTGTCACCCCTGTGAAGCTCACTAAAGGATTGAAGAATACAAACTATGAGCAACTCTATGCCTTCCTCCTTCGGAATGAGAGACATGCTATGTTTGAAAAATTGATTCTCAATCAGGTTCAAAACCAACCGTGGAGAGACAAGCTCGCTAATGACTCAACCTTCTACTCAAACATAGGAATCACAACCAAAGCTTCACAAGTCATACCCTTGGGTAATGGTAATCACAAACTCATTCCCGATCCTATGTTCAAACAAGCCGATGCCGATGCACACGGGGTAACTTCATTAATCAACTAGCTCTTCCGATTAGTCAAAACATGAATTCTCTCCCACAAACCAACAACAACCTCGAACAAAGATCTAACCCACACAATCAAGCCACTATTAAAGATGGAAGGATCGTGGTGCAACCAGGTTCAGAAAGACAAGATGATCGTGGGAAGAGGTGGAGCTGGTAGAGGTTATGTTGGCAATCAGAATCGAGGAAGGAATGGTAACCAAGGTCAAGCTAAGCCGATCAAATGTTATAACTGTGGTGGTGAGGGACACATTGCAAGAATCGCACATCTCCAAAGCGCCCACGAATGTTGATTACTTCGAGATAAGATGCCGCTTGTGCAAGCTCAGGATAATGGTGCTACTTTGGATGAAGAGGAATTGTTGTTTCTTGCTGAGGGCAATGCCAAGACCTATGATGCAGATGTGGATGAGCACCTATTCAGAGATAGGTCACAATCATCAGAATGCCTTTCAAGTCACTGATTGTGATGCATACGACTCGATGTGGATGATGGAGCTACTACACACACAATTTTTATGGCTAGCATTTCTCCAATGGTTTCTCCCAAGGTCTCTTCTTCACCACTAGCGGGCCCATCCCAAGACAAACTCATCTCAGAGGTATTAAAACTATACGATGATGCCGATGTGCAAAAGATGCATGACAAAGTACAATCAACTGAAACTATTGAATCAAATGTTGAAAATATGGGTAATATCAATATTGTCCCATATGATCAATATGTGAAACAAAGTGAAAGTGAAGTTGTACCAAGTGATGCATCTTCTGCAGTCAACAATGACTATGTTTTTGATGAATACACCGCATGTGCCCCTGATGATTCTGTAATTTCTGAACTAAATGCCTATAAAGAACGTGTTGCTATTTATGAACAACGTGCTAAATTTGAGTTGACCACTCGTGAGCGGGAAATGGATGACCAAGTGCTACAATATTAGAAAAGTAATTTTAGAGAAGAAGTATTGAAACAAGAATTAAATTCCTTGCAAGAAAAACTTTCTAAAACAGCTAAGCAAAAACAAGAACTTCAAGAAAATGTGAAAATGCTTAAGCAAGAATTTAATGCAAAGGAATCAAAACTCTTGAGAGATTTTTCTAATCTAAAACTTTGAAAAACAAACTTGAAAACAAGTTGTACATACAAGGAAACACCATTCAGAATGCTCACATGGTCACTAAACATAGAGTTCTAAGCGATAAGCATAGTGTTCCCATTATTGATAAACCCAACTCCGAGTAAAAAGATAGCTAAAATGCTCAAAGTGTGATCAATGATGGCAATGAGATTCTTAAACCTAGACAGAAACCTAGTTGCGTTGAGTGCACCGAGGAAGATAAGAAATCAGATGAAGTCACTAGGGAAAGGATGAACAAAAATTAGATGATCCTAAATGCAAAGAGAAAAAATAATTATCACTCCCCATGACTACAAGAAGGAAAACTGGATTTCCTTGAACATGTTTAAGCCTCGACATTGTTGACTCCCTAACAAGTTTTCTCGAAAAAGGATTTAGATAAACAAAAAGCTGAAAATATTGTTGAAACAAACCCTCCCCTATGGAAAATGCCTAGAGCAAATGTGTATCCTCCTAATACACCAATGCATCTTGTTCCTAGAACAATTGCCACTAAAAGCAAGACCTTAATTAGCCAATATGTTATATTTCAACTATTTGTTGATTTTGAGAAAACTTGCAAGAAAAGGATCACACCCATTGGTATAACGGAAGGAGAAAGGGGTTTTGAGCAAATGAAAGAATGTTATTTAACCGAGGTCATGCCTTTCTTTAAACTTCTAAAAGATCACTTTGAGAGTCTTAAAAAGGGATAGAAACTGATATCAAGGGAATGGAAAAGGAATTTGATGCAATGGTAGTTGAAGTTAGTGATTATGAGCGTGCACTAAAATATAATGAGATTGAGAGGAAGAACTTGCATACCTTAAATGAGACTCTTATTACTGAATGTGTTGCTCAAGATATCTTTTTCATTGCTTCAAATTGCTCTATTAATGCTTCCAAATTTCATGAACTATCTCGGCCCCGAAAGTCTCCCATGATCGTGTCATTGAGCTTGTAAAAACTAATTCTGAACTAAACGAGAAAATTGAACTGGATGATCACGACAATTTGGTTAAACATTTTTCTAAACTAGAAGTTGAGCATTTTAATTTACAACTAAAATATCAACATCTTAAAGAAAATGTCAAAACTTCAAATATCAAGACATCCTCGGATGCTCCAGAGTTTGATGCGCTTTTCAAATTAACAAACGTGATGAACAGATTCAAGCTCGCAACACGATCGAAAGTTGAAAGCCCAAATCTCTCAATTAAAGGGTCAAACGAACAATATGGCAGACTCCCAAATGCCTCCTCCTTTAGATTCTCAGAATTCTCAAACTTTTCATCTTCAAAACTTAGTTGATGCCTTACAAAAGGAAAACAAGAGTTTTCTAGAAGAAAATGAAAAAGTTAAACGACATTTTAAAGAGTTATATGATTCAATAAAAGTCACCCGTGACCAAAACAACGAAAAAATAACGCCTTTACAAAAGGAAATTGAGAATCTTAGAAGTCGTGAAATGGGAAACTACGACTTGTTTTCAATAAGAATGTTGTCTCAAAGTCACCCTTAGACTGCAAATACACTGTGACGTTTAAATATATTCCTCCTCATCTTAGGAATAATGAACATGCTTTTCATGAATACTGTGCTCACCTTAAGGATAGTCTAGAATGTCTCCGTGAGATTGTCGAAGAGGATTTCATTAACAAACCTCTTGATAGTGAAATTAGGTTTGCTTGCCTCCGGGCCAAACGATCTCAAGAGTTGCTAGAATGTGTAATTGCAACATGTCCCAAATCCTTAACCTTAGGTGCAAAAGGCAAAGCTGTGATGCCTTGTTCTATGCCTAGTGCCAAGCAGAAATCCGTTCTATGCCCAGTCTTAAGAAAGGAAACACTAATGTGCCTTCAAGTAGTTCAGATTCCGGATATGTTAGTGCTAAGAAAGTGAACTTTAGTGTGCCTCGCAAAAGCTCAAATCACGTCTTAAGAAAGTATACACTAATGTGCCTTCTAGTACTTCAGATCCTTGCACATCAAGTTCAAGAATTCAAAAATTAGATCAACCAACTAATGTTCCCATTCCCTCTACAGGAGTAATCGGTGACTTTAAAGCGAAGGTGTCAAAGTCTCAAGACAATACAAGGAATGATAGGACCTTGCAAGCTAAAATGTGCATTGGAAGAGAGTAGAAGACCAATCTAGGAACTTTAAGCTTGAGTTGAATAAAACGAATCGTGTTGATTCTAGTATTAGCCTTAGGCGCATCAGTAATTAATTCAATTCGATACTATTTGCAAACCTTGTAATGATGTCCGCTTGAATTCTGTTACTAATCATGAATGTGGTGTGAATGCTTTGTCTAATGCTGTCAAATGCCCGTTAAAATTGTTAATGCTAATAATCGTGCAAATAAGGCAAAAAGGCAAAACGAAAGATTGTTAGAAAACAGTGGAAACCCACAGGAAGAACTTTTATAAAGATAGGTTATTATTGGATACCTTTTGGCCATAAGAATAATCAGCTTTGTTCTCAAACTGCTAAGATTATGCCCACTAGAAAATGGATGCCTACTGGTAGAACTATTCCCTTAAGAAGTGAACATACTTTGAATAGGTCAAATACGCATACACCAAGATTGCATCTATTCCCAATGATTCCATTGCTTCTACTTCCGATATGGATGTTTCTTTTCGATGTGGGTGTTCCAATTACTAACCAAGTGGAACCCATTCTTGCATGGGGATCCCAATTATCCAGCTTATCCATTCTTGTCTCAGTGTTCAACCGCATCATTCAAATCGCTCTGGTACCGGACTCGTCCGCTCCAAGCATATGACGGAGACCGGTCGCGTCTCATGAACTTCGTGAGCAAATTCATCGGGACAGTTAGATTCGGTAATGATCATTTCGTGCAATTATGGGTTATGGTGATTATGTTGTTGGTGATAGTGTTATCTCTAGAGTATACTATGTGGAAGGTCTTGGTCATAATCTGCTCTCGTTGGTCAATTCGTGACTCGATCTAGAAGTAGCTGTCAGAAAACATACTTGTTTTGTTAGAGAACTTGATGGTAAGGAACTTTTAAGAGGAACTCGTGGTTCAAATCTTTACACCATCTCTATAGATGATATGATGAAGTCTTCTCCAATTTGCTTGTTGTCAAAGGCTTCTAAAACAAAGTCATGGTTATGGCATCGACGTCTCAATCACTTGAACTTCGCCACCATCAATGATCTCTCCAGAAAGGACTTAGTTGTAGGTTTACCTCGACTAAAGTATGAAAAGGATCATCTTTGTTCAGATGTCAATTGGGAAAAAGCAAAAGTATGCCCATAAACCCAAACCTACTAACTCACGAAGTTCTTCATATGTTTCATATGGATTTATGTGGACCAATGAGGGTGCAGAATATCTTTGGGAAGAAATATGTGTTAGTTGTGGTTGATGATTACTCTAGATTCACGTGGGTCAAGTTCTTAAGGACAAAGGATGAAACTCCAGATATCATCATCAAACTCATCAAACAAATGCAGTTCGACTTAACAAAACCGCCGTAATTATCGACGCAAATGGAACCGAAGTTTGTTAACAAACAACTTAGTGAATTCTATGAAAGCATTGGAATCAACCATCAAAGAAGTGTTCCACGAACTCCTCAACATAACGGTGTAGTTGAAAGACGAAATCGAACTCTTGTAGAAGCCGCTAGAACAATGTTGATTTACTCAAAGGTTCCAATGTTTCTCTGGTTGAAGCAATTGCCACCGCATGCTACACACAAAATCGCCCCCGATTCACACGCTCATGGAAAAACTCCATATGAACTTGTCCACAACTGAAAACCTAATCTCTCTTTCCTTCGTGTGTTTGGTGCATTGTGTTATCCAACTAATGAGGGTCAAGACTTAGGCAAACTTAGGGCTAAAGCGGACATTGGAGTATTTGTAGGATATGCACCAAACAAAAAGGGATACCGAATCTACAACAAAAGAACCCGAAATATCATGGAAACAATTCACGCTTACGCTTGATGAGCTGACGGTCAAATGGCTCTCGGACACCCAGGACCCGCACTTCATAACAGTCCCATTGGTTCATCCCTTGTTCCAAACTCTTCTCAAGAAACTCCATATGTACCTCCATCCGAAGATGATTTAAAGAAATTGTTTGATCCTATGTTTGATGAACTTTATGATTCAATTACTAATGAGGTGTTGATCCCTACAACAGAGGATGCTCATATTCCGGTGAATGAAGTCAATCCTTCGCCTCAATATCTTTAAGTCAAGAAGCACTGCCGATCCTTCGCCTCATCAACAAATCATCATTCTTCAAATGTACATCATGGAAATGTTTCAGGCATCAATGATGAAGTTAATCCCTTTGCTACTCCCGAAGATGCTCCATTTGAAAACATATTTGCTCCTCGAATCATCATCGAACCATCTTCTTCGTGAGACATCGACTCGCTACCTCAGCCCTCAACAACTACCACATGAACACCTCAAAAATGGACTCACGATCATCCATTAGACAACATCATTGGAAATCCCTCTCGCCCCAGATCAACCCGAAACAACTTGCCACCGATGCCTTATGGTGCTTCTTCAACTCCGTACTCTCTAAGATCGAACCAAAAGATGTTAAAACCGCCATGAATGAAGATAGCCGGTTCAATGCCATGCAAGATGAAATTCATGAGTTTGATCGACTTGATGTATGGGAGTTAGTACCGGCTCCAGATTGTGCTATGATTATTGCTCTAAAATGGATCTTCAAAGTGAAACTTGATGAGCATGGTGATGTGTTGAAGAACAAGGCTCGATTAGTTGCTAAAGGATACCGCCAAGAGGAGGGTATAGACTTTGAAGAATCTTTTGCTCCTGTGGCTCGAATCGAGGCAATTAGAATCTTTTGGCTAATGCTGCAAGTAAGAACATGGTAGTCTATCAAATGGACGTGAAGACGGCATTCCGGAACGGAGATCTTAAAGAAGTCGCTCACGCCACCAACCTGAAGGATTTGTAAATCAAGAGCATCCTACTCACGTTTATCGCTTGAAGAAGGCCCTTTATGGTTTAAAGCAAGCTCCAAGGGCATGGTATGATACGTTGTCAAAGTTTCTTCTATCAACCGGATTTAGCAAAGGAGCAGTTGATCCAACATTGTTCACCGTGAAGTCGTGCAAACATTTAACTCATGTTCAAATTTATGTTGATGATATTATTTTTGCCTCGACCGACCCAATGGAATGTGATCGTTTTCTAATGAAATGAGTTCAAAATTTCAAATGTCAATGATGGGACAAATGTCATTTTTCTTGGGATTACAAATTTCACAAAGTCCCTGAGGCATTTTCATAAATCAATCTAAATATGCAACTGAGATCTTAAAGAAATTTGGATTTGATTCAAGTGACCTCGCTGACACTCCCATGATTGTTCGAACCAAACTAGATGAGGACCACTCAGGGATCATGATTGACCAAACAAAATATCGTAGTATGATTGGATCCCCGATGTACCTCACGCCTAGTAGACCGGACATCTTGTTCGCTGTTTGCATGTGTGCTAGATACCGTGCTAAGCCTACTAAAATGCATCTTGAAGCGGTTAAACGGGTCTTTCGGTATCTCCAAGGAACCATCAATATGGGACTTTGGTACCAGAAGGACACCGGTATGTCACTAACGACCTATGCAGCATGCCGATCATGCAGATGTCAAGATACTCGCCGGTACGCCCGAGGTGCTCGCTTTTGGGTGATAAGCTTGTGAGATGCTCTTCAAAGAAGCAAATGAGTACTTCTATTTCCTCTACAGAGGTGAATACATAGCCATGTCATCTTGTTGTGCTCAAATCCTATGGATGAGATCTCAATTATCGACTATGGCTTTGAATTCAACAAAATCCTCTCAGATCGTGATAATAAAAGTGATATTACTCTCTCATGCAACAACGTTCAACACTCAAGAGCAAAGCATATCGACATTCGACATCATTTCATCGGGAAACAAGTGGAAAAAGGTGTGGTGGAACTCTATTTTGTGAGGTCGAATATCGCTTAGCGACATCTTCACCAACGCTCTTCCAAGAGAACGTTTTGAGTTTATTCTTCCACGACTTGGCTTGAAAAGTCTTCAACCGTAACACTCAAACGCCTTCGTGAGGAAGACGAGGAGTTAAGGTCTATCTTCATCTATCTCTTGTATATATCTATTCGAAAATCAAAATACAAAATTATAAAACCTTCAAAATCCATAAAAATCTAAAAAATTTGAAAAATCTTCAAAAATATTGTCATTTTGTCATGCGTTTTCTCGGTTCGATAATATCTACGGTCTTTGTGCTGTCATTCAAAGAATGACACGGGACTTTAGATGTTGTTCGAATTCCAAAAAAAATAAAAAATAAAAATAAAAATAAATAAATAAATAAATAAATTTTGAGAGAAAGAGAAACAATGGTTTATTGTCATTTCGTGCAAGAACCCGCTTTTCAAAGAAAGAACAGAGCCATACTTTTTCATGTTTTCAAAATTCCATGCTCTGATTCTTTAAACATTTATCTGCTGAAAACTAATTGCTTTGAAAAATAACTCAGTCTCTATTTTTGATAATCATCTGACTTATTTGTCAAAATATCAATCTCTCAATCAACAACCTATGTCATTGATTGAGGGGAGAATGATTTCAATTAAATTAAAAGGTTATTTGTCATTCAATTGTTTTCAAAAGATATTCAAGCATGTTTTATCAATGGAGTTTAAAGTCTTAAAATCCGATCATTATCAGCTAAAACGCTTTCATAATCAAGTCACAATTCTCCTTAAAAGCTTTCAAAATCAATTTAAATCTATAAGAGATCACAAATCTCAAATGATTTGATAATTGTGATCGGGGAGAATGTGTGATTTAAATTGGATTTAAACTGATAATTCGGTAAATGGTTTTATAAGGATGTACAAGCTCCCTTCCCACATATGACAAACGATTTCAAATTTTCCATGCACATGTTGAGGGGAGCATCTATCTTAAACCTATGATTTGAAACGTGATAACTTATCTCAAGGTGCAGTTTCCCTCTAGTATGTGCAAAACTCTTTTCAAATCTCGAGGCACATATTGAGGGGAGCAAAATCATGAAAACCTCATCCTTCCCAAAATGCTTTATCTACTTGATTCGATTAGGGAAGTGATGTTGATATTTTTTAAAAATGGTAATCAAAGAAGTTAATTCTTTCTCTTGCCTCCGTGTGGAAAACTATTTCAAATACTTGATTCACATGTTGAGGGGAGTTCTTCTTCTAAAAATATCAAAACAATTCAGATACAAAATGCTTTGATAAAATATCATAAGTATCTGGATTGATTTTCAAATGGTTTTCAATTGGTTCCTATGGCGGATGAACAATACCAAAAAGACCGACCAACTTTACATTATGTATGGTGATATAAGGACGATAAGGTTAGGTATGTGTTCCCATGATCCGCCGAACCGAGGGATCTACCAGTGGACTATCCACTAGTTTGTGTAGAGTTCTTAGGTATGATGATAAAAGGAGAAAAATGAGATATGGGAAGAGTGCGGACTAAGATCGAGCTAGTATCGGAATAAACCCAACATGGTTCTAGCTATGAAGTCTCGGTAAGCACTGAAGGGGTTGAAGAATGAAAAGAATTGAATGAGAAAAGGGTGAAAACAAATAGCCCTCCATATATTCAACCTTAGGGCGTAAACCGGTTCAATTCATATGCTACTGATGGTAACATCGGTATTGAAGACAAGACGTCATGGACCCAAAGGACGACCGCACTTCAACTTTTCAAACCACTCAAGTTCCTCTTAAAAGGACTTGTTTCATTCTCACGGGAACCGACATTATCTATCGACTTTCTCTTAGAGATTGTTGATATTGAAGGAGGAGACCCTCTCCCTAGTCTCCGATATAGGATCCAAATATGCACAAATTGAGTCTAGTGCCACGAGATCATCAATAAATCTCATTAGGACACTTTCAATGAAGACTCTCTGTTTCACACAATGTGGAAAGAGAGATTATATCTTGAGTCCTACGCATTATCCTTGTGGTATTGCCGTAACATCCGAGTGATATGCAACATATTCACAATGAAGATGGAAAGCCTTCTGGAGCCAACATCTAACAAGCTCCCGGTAGGTGGCATGTGAGATCTATTATACAGATCAACCATGTGACAACCGAACGAAAACAATGGGGCGATTCAATCTCTTGAATCAATCCTGGTTCAGGTTATGGATTGACGGATACCTTTGAAAACCGGTCTTTGTGCTTTAAAACTCTTTTCATTAGCACGTCGACCGGTACTAATTTTTCAAATCAAAAGGTGTTTTATGATTGATAATTGATTTTCATTAAAACCTTCGTTATATTGCAAAAACAATTTCTATTGAGCAATACACGATTGTTTTTCAAATCTCTTTTCATCAATCGCTGGACGAAATTCGCTGGTTCACTCACTCCGTGTTGTCTTCTTTGAGACGTTCCGGTTTGAGAACAGCTAGAGCAACTGCGAAACCCTCGCCAAGGAAATTCTTCGAATTATACCGATCACGCAGTACTTGTATCGATCAACGGGAACCGTGGGCCGTGTACCTCAATTCATCGAAAGTGATCAAAGACACTTTCGTGCGCTTTATTGCTAACTGTCTTATGCGAGTACACCCCGACGCTTGGTGATCGAATGAAGCGGTCAATCCATAGCCGCATGCTCACACAACACATTCATATCAAAAGAAATCATGATTGGTGCATCAATGACTCTGATATTCTAACTCCATGCTTCTCGCTACGCCAATATCATGAATCAACGAATGCTTCCGCTACTCTGATGAGAAGATATCATGATCAGAATGTGAGCATGTCGGTCCGAAAGTCACAACATCACATAATACCAACACCACAATGGATGTATCGGAGATTTTCTATTAGCTGATGATCTCAAAAGCTGGCTCAACATTATTATCACGCTGGATCAAGAAAAGACCTCCACTTGGATTAACCAAACATGCAATGAGTGGAATCAATGACTACGAGCTTCGAGCAAAGTACTACATTAAGAATGCAAGATCAATTGTTAATGTAATATCTGATTGTATTCAATGTCATTTTAGTATATGTTTGAGGTGACCTCCCTGAGGGGGAGATTGTTAGGAATTAGAAATTCCCGGTATTAAAGAGTCGGTCACCTCAAGTATATGTAATCGTTAGAATGCTCGTAGTCATAGTTATATTTAGTTAAGTAGTATTTAGTTAAGTAACACCGTGGAGGACGGACGGGTCTTTACCCACTGTATGCCTGATCCACGACCTTGTGTGGCGTTTTATCGTAAGACTATAAATACTCTCTACCTCCCAAGGTAGAGAGTTGGAGCTCATAATAATATCTTTCACTTTCTCTCACTAAGTTCCCTAAACCTCTAACTTTCTCTCTCTAGAATTCCACTTATACGCCCACTTGTGTTAATGGTTTGATGTGTTTGTGAAATCCAATATCCAACAAAAGTAATGAAAGTCGTATGCATATATGTTTTAGTTTGTGCGTGTATGTTTAGATTGGCATATAAACTTATTAAAAACTTGATTTAATCATGGAGAAAGCATTAACATGGGTGTTTGTATATAATGAAAAATAGCATAACAGATATTATGAATGTGTAATGTACATGTTTGTTTAGATACTGGTTTCGTGTTTTGTAATTATTATTGTTAATTGAATTAACATTGATGTTTATAGTAATTTAATGGTGAAAAAGTTTTGATTATTGTAAAATAAGGCAGACGAAGTTAACATTGTGACAAGGGTGCATACATGTTTTGTGGTAAGTATAAAAGTAATGAAAATTAGTCGATGCATATATGTTTTAGTTTGATAGCGCTGTATGTTTAGATTGGCATATGCACATTTTAGTTGTTCTTAATAAAACAATAATATCTTTGCTTTTAATTTCGGGTGGTATCAACATGTTTTATAAAGATGAGGAGCAATACAAATATAAAGAGTGACATGTTTTTCAACAAGTACATCAATTTTAATGAATTTTGGGACCCATCTTCATTGTGAGGATACGAACGCGTGCACATATGTTCTGGGAAGGGTACTCATATGTTCTAATGAATTTGATGAGAAAGTGAAAGCATATATGTTCGCTTGAATAGTTTACACATGTTTTTGGTTGATGCTTACATATATACTTAACAAGATACATTTGTATTTAAGTTGTATTTCATTTTATATCAATTTTTGTGTACACTATTTATATTTTTGGCTTGTTATAAATTTAGAGGCTACATGTGTATGTCTATGTTTAAGTTTTTTATTATAAATTTTGAAGATTAAAAAATGTACACTAAAAACATATGTGCAATTATCGTTTTAAGAAAAACAAGTTTGATGTCTAAACATATGTACACAAGAAACATATGTAAATTTATAGCATATATGTCCTTCCAAAGCTTAATAATTACATATATATCCGACCTAAAATCATAATTACATATATATCCTCCAAAACCTTTAAAAATATCATATATATCCAAATAATCAAATATTTAATAAACAAAAGCAAATCATTTTAAATTGTCTATTATACCCTTCTCATAACATTACCAGTATCCCTCTTTCATCAACATAAATCGTGAGTCTGCAATTCTTCTTTCCACTCTAAATTTTGGTGAAAGTAATCTAATATATTAAACTATAATTGACTATTTGACATCTTGCCACAATAGTATAAACTTGTTCTTTTCTCATTGTATATCTTCTTGCCTAAAGTATATATCTTCAACGCCCCTTCCTTATTTAATTAGTTTTTCTTCCTCACTTGCAATAATATTCTTATGTCAAATACTTTATATTGGTTTTGTGTTTTACTTTGAGCGTTCTTTTCTCCATCAAAGATATCATATGGGGCACCCACAATAACTATGCCTCTTATTTAATGCAATATAAGTCATTTTTTCAGTCGATCCAAAAATTGTTTGTCAAGACGTATAATAGTGGTTTTGATTTTACTGGGAAAACATAAGCTGTTTGTTCGATACAGAATATATAAGGGTATAATGGTCAAAATTCAAATTGAATAATAATTATCATTTAGTTTGTGTTTTATTTTTATATCTATTATTTATTTTGATATATATGATATTTTTAAATATTTGAAAGGATATATATGCAATAACTTTTTTTAGTTGGATATATATGCAATTACTAAGTTTTGGAGGGATATATATGCAATTCACCCAAATTTATAATATTAAAAAAATAAATAAATAAATAAATAAATGCACTTCATTTTCTTGAAAACATGTATACTGAAGAAAAAAAATTTAAAAATCCGAAAACTAAGAGGATTTAAAAACGTTTTTTAATTAAAAAAATTAGAAAAAATAAACTAAAAATATGTTTGACTATTATGCCCTTTGCAATTAAATAAAATTGTTTATTAATACTAAATTCTTATTGGTCAAAATGAGTCTTTATGAAAGTCTTGTATATAATATGGGTTACAATATGGAGTACTAGCACGATAGAACGCCTCTATATATATATATATATATATATATATATATATATATATATATATATATAGGATAAAGATCAAATAAAAATGAAATATCCAGTAAAAGATAAAAAGATTTTTTTTGAAAAAAATCTTGAAAAATTCCCAAAAAATTCCTCAAGATCAGGTTTGATGGTGCATGAAAAAAATGTGAAAAACTTTTTTCTAAAAGTGGATATTTTTAAAAAATTTATGAAAAATACGCTTAGCATTAAATTATTTTTTGTGCATCAAAATTAGTTTTTGCACCAAACTTCTTTTTGACTTTTTTCATCAAAATAACATTAGCAAGCATCTAATTAAAACAAGTTGAAAATTTTGTGCATCAAAATTTTTTGCGCATTAAGATTGAAAATTCGTTTTTTGTGTATTAAAAAAAACGTATCAAAACTCAAAATTATAAAAAAATGTTTTCACAAAAGTTTTATGCACCAACATGCCTGATCTTGTGGAATTTTTTTTGAATTTTTGGAGAACTTTTTAAAAAAAATAAATCTTTTTATTCTTTTTACGGATATTTGTCTTTTTATTTTAACTTTACCATATATATATATATATATATATATATATACACTAGCTACAGGCTCACCCGTTAGGCGGCTAGCTTCAAAAATTATTCAAGATAAAATTAGTATTATTCAAGATAAAATTAGTAATGTTATGTTAACCTGCCAACACATTTTGATTGTAATTGATTACACTGGTATTCATCACAGGAAATGCCAACAAATGTATATTCCGTGCGTTGCAATTAACAAATTACCTATAAAAATCAAAATCTGCTAATGTTGATTTGTTAACCTGCCTCCTTGACTTGAGCGTTGATTTGTTTATATGCATCAAAACACATATAAGGACTAAAGGTAATGGAAACTTGTTTTGTTGCCTTGTCTCCTTAACTGATTTAAGGTGGAAAATATTTAACAGATATAATATGGGTGGATGTGCATTGTAGGTACTTTCAAAGGTGTTAAATCATTATATAATGTACTAAGAATAGACATATGTGAGAGTAATACCGGTAGTTACCACCCAAATATCGTATTGTGATTTACGTAGTAATAAATAGGTACAAATATCAAAGTAACTACAATAAGTTGCATAGTCAACATAAAGTAATCTAAATGACATCTTAGAAATACTGAAATTCTGCTCCAAAGTCCTTATCCACCGCCTTAGCCTTGAAATACACCATATCAACATAGCCTAGAACATATACTGATTCAAAGAACATGATCAGTATTTTAGAAATAGTTAAGTTTCTTTAATGCTTTGTGAAACAAAGATTCAAGAGTTTCTTATCCTTGATTAAGTCTCTAAATTATAGACCAAAATTCCAACATTATCACTCAAAGTTCATATAATAATTTGAGAAAGATTATTTTTGAAACATAAAAGCAAAAAGAGCAGACCTTGAAATATTTGAAATTCTCATATCGATTTGTGCCTCAGTAGGAATCCTATAATTAATATTAATTTGTGACGTTAATTTTTTCATGTGGATCTCAAGTAAAGGTCACTCAACTATACAAACTATTCGATCAATAAGTTCATTTTACACCACCAAACCCGACCAATATGAGAACATGATAATTTGACCATTATGACCTTCAAATCAATATTTGAAAGATCAAATTTACTAAACAGCAGAACCTAACTTAATGTTTAGGGGTCTTTTCTTGCCAAACTTACAAACTTGAACACATTTTTTTTTAGATTCTAACTTTTGGCTCATGCATTAAGTAGTCGAAGTCCACATTGTATGTCGCTACTACCAAATACATACAATCAGGGGTACCTTCTTTATTTCAGCTATTATGGCCAGGTCTAAATTAATCCGAATGCGTAGTTGGGTAGCCTAGAGGAAACCTCCTGAATAGTTTAGTAACCTCTACAGATATTTTTCCCCAAATTACTAACTAAGATTTTTCAATTGCTCAGGGATACTTGTCTCGCTCTTGCGAATTATAAAAAAAAAACATCACTCCCACATAATCCACAAGGCTTAAGAATAAGCACACACTTCTACTTCATAGTCAGCACATCTATTATAATGATGTGCATAGTTTGTTGTAATCTCTTACACAAGTTGCCAGTCATGGAACATCGTTACAAACAACTCCAACATGAACATCCAACTTCAACTACTAAATTATGGGACGTAGCTGAAAATATTGAGTCCAAAGTACTTAAGATTGGTACCCAATAATGTTAATAGCCACATATAACATAGCGGATTTTATTGGAAAATGTTTTACAGCGATCTATATGGTAAAGAGTGTTAATAAGGCTACTTTGGGTTGTGTGGCAAGGCTAATGTTTTATCCTCTATTTACAGCTTGTCTTCATGGGCCTAAATGGTTTAGAAGTGAAGAGTTTGTGGTATCACTGGCCTTCATGTTGGGTTTCACGAATGGGTATATTCAAAGTAAGTTGCGGTTTTGGATTTTAAGTACGAACCTGTTTTTTATGCGTATTTAAGAAACTGTGTTGCTGCTTGATGGTCGTGAGCGACTTATGGCCTTATTGTACCATCCATATCAGACGATCGAGCACCTACAACTCCACTGCTACCTGATCCTACATGTTCAGTACTCATATCATGGATCAAGAAAAGGCCGGGAGAACATCAAAATAATAACAAAAGGAATAGTGCCACAAAAAAATGCTCGAAAAAAAGATGACATTAAAAAACGTACCTTTGATTCCTTATAACGATAAGTGTCTTAGATTTAGTAGATTTGTAAACACTGCGTAGCAAGTCGCTGAGGGAATTTGTGTCGTAGGCATAATGTGATGCTGATATACTTGCTCCATTTCCATTTGCACTCAACTCATTTCCTATAAGAAATTAAACATAATAGTTCAAAATACTGAATTTCATAAATGGAAAGTTGATAGTTGCTAGGACAAAACGACTTTGAATCAGTCAATGGGCATTTTGCCACTTCTAAACTAATTTAATAAGCTAAGGTAATCGGTTAATCCTTGCAGCCATGCTGCAACACAACCGGGACGGATCGTCAGGTTTCGATCGTTTATTAACTCAGTTCTGATTACTCCCTCTGCGTTTCAACGTGTGAATGGCTTGGAAATTGAGGTACATAGATCAGCCGTATCCTAATTTAGACAGTAAAAAAATATATACCTTTAAAAAACGCAGCGGACATTTTTATAGCAGCCATGTTGGTATATTTTCTGCTTTCTTGCGAATGTTTCTTTATGTCTAAAACTAAATGCCTGTGCGTGACATATGACAATCATCTCTTCTGGATCGAAGGCTCAGACACCTACACATGAACAAATTCAAATTTTTGATGATTAAAGTACAAAAAGAAAACCATTTTCACTTATAAATGATCTAAGGGCCATTGTGGTTATTTTCTAGATAAAAATCAATATGCTATAGATATTGTATGAAAAATGAAAATAGAGACTAAGTTCTGAAAGTTTTAAAAATTGCTTACAGCAAGTGGCCATGCAATTCATGTTTAACTGATATAAATGCAAATCAAGTTATTGCTTATATTAACTCGGATGGTTTATTTTTTTAAATTCTTATTAACTAATATAAACACAATTCTAAACACCCCTTCGTAACATTACCACCAGCAAGTACAAACCCGTGAATGGTCTAGGGTGGTTGAGACAATATAGCAAGATGAGTGGGCCTACCTCCTTGACCAACAGTCCCACCATGTCCATGAAACATTGTAAGCTTAACACCAAATTCCTTAACAATAATGAGTTCTTCGTGAGCTTTGTAAAGCTGCCATGCCACAGTAAGCCTTCCAGCGTTTTTTCCTAAATCCGAGTACCCAATCATAACTTCCTGTTTACCATCAAATCGGTTACAGTACCATTTGATGGAGAAAAGACAGGTCATGGTTGCAGGAGGAGATTTAACTCTACGAGACCGTGAATGGTCTAGGGTGGTTGAGACAATATAGCAAGATGAGTTGGCCAACCTCCTCAACCAACAGTCCCACCACGTCAAAGAGATGAACAAAAACCATATGAAAACTACGCCGGTGTGTAAATATCGAAAACATTATACCGTGATGCAAAATAGTGTTTCTGAGATCCTGTGTGGCACAATCACTTGGATACCTTGGTTGTTCTTCCCGTATATCTGATTAAAAGAAGTAAAAAGGTGTGCATCAAGCTACAATCTGATTAATCAGATATTCATATGGTGAACTAATCACATTGAATAAGAAAACATCCTTCATAGTGAACTATGGGAAATTGAGAAGCATATGATCAAACTAAGATTTGTGTATTACTGATAGACTCACCCAACTGAGTAGCATTGTGCATCAAATAGTTTTCTGCCAAATGAAAGTTTCTTCTTGCTGAGCTATAAATATCCAACATATTTTTCAGACAAATTCTTCAATTGGGCTGGCCATGCTTCCCTTCTTTGTACTTAATGAACTTCCATGAAAAACAAAGTAACCACCAGGCTTAAGTTTTTGGTCAACTTCAATAAGTAACAATCCATCGATTCATGACAAAATTGTTAATATTATACTTTTGCGCTAATTATAAGGTGTAATGGGTTAGGAGAAATATCACCCAACAGGCAACATACCACAATAAGTCGATCATATGCAGTCAAGCAGACAGTCATGAGTTTAGTGAGAGAAAATGAGCCCCAAAGCTACCAAATCCGCAACCAATATCAAGTACTATGCGCACCTGTTCGTAGCATTAACATGAATCAGACCCAACGCGTAGTATAAGATCAGCGTCAACTGGTATAAGGATCCATAAAATGCAGTGAAAAAAAAAATACTATATGTCAATACTTACAGCGGCGTGATGAAATTCCACATTACTCCCCAGTCCTATCATCTCTGCAACCTGATGAGAGTAATCTTTGACGCCATCAAACATTAACCCATCATCTGAGTGAAAAGAAATATGGTTTTCTTTTCGGCATGTTTAGACTTTGATACAGCTACTTCAAAAGATTTAACTTTAGACCCAATACCAGGCATCCTGTGAATGGTTCGAGAATATAAGCATATGAAAGCTACTGTAATGTCACCCTTGAAAAATATTTATATTCATCAATCATGGTCTTGTTACAGCCTTCATAAGAATGAATATCATTATGTTATACTTAAATCCATATATTTTTCTCTAATACCTTAAGGGAAGTCATATAACAATACAACAACAACAACAACAACAAACCCAATCCCGGTAGGGGTATGGGGGAGTAGAGGTAATAGGCAGTCCTCCCCTACCCAGGGATACCCGGGGAGTAAGAACTCTTCCGATGAGGACACCGCTTGTGCACGTGTCGGGTGAGGAGAAGAGATAAGAAGAGCAAAAGGAAGCATAAAGGCGACAAGCAAAGCGGCGAAGGCGGACCAACACGCCAAAGCGAAACCAAGCACAAGCAAACACGGAAACAAAACCAAACGCAAAGCGGGGAAAACCTAGGGAGCAAAACAAAGGAAGGCAGAACAACCCACAGGACCTAAAGCAAGGGCAAAAAAGGCTAAGGGCAACAAAGAGCAAGGCAAACCACAATGGGACTAAACTAAAGCAAAGGCAAAAAGGGCACCTAAGCAAGAGCAGAAAGGCGCCTAAAAAGCCAACACCTAGCCTGAACTACCCGCAAAAACCTAACAAAGAGCAAGGCAAAACACGCAAGGGGCCTAAACTAAGGAAAAGGCAAAAAAAGGCACCTAGGCAAGGAAGCGGCGCCTAAAAGCCTAACACCTAGCCTGAACTACCCGCAAATCCTAATTCTATCTCTCCACGCATTCCTATCTAGGTCATGTCCTCGGACAAGAGCTGCTCCTTCATGTAGAGCTTAAGTCTATCCTCCCACACGAGATTGGGTCTACCTCCTTCTCACACCATCAACTACTGGCCGACTCTTCTAACGGTCTTGATTGTGGCCTCCTCCTAACATGGCCGAACCACCTCAGCCTTCCTTCTCTCATCTTCTCGATAATATTCCCAACCTCAAGTTTGCTCACGAAAACACCGTTAGGGATCATGTCAAGCAAGATTTTCCCACAAGTCCATCTTAACATTCTCAATTCCGCCACCTCTACTCTGTTAGAATGCGCCTTGGAGATGGGCCAACACTCGGACCCATACAGCATAGCCGGTCTAATCGCCACCTTTAAAATTTTCCTTTAACTTACAAGGGGCGTTCCTATCCAGGACTCCCGGCGCGCCCTCCATCTTGCCCATCCAGCTCGAATCCGATGGGTCCGCGTCCTGCGTCTATCCTCCCGATCGTGAATCATCGATCCTAGATATCTAAAGACTCTTTAGGTGATAGGATCGATCACCGATGCGGATATCCATATCTTCACTGGTGCCGACTCGATCCTCCTAAACTCACATCTCCGGATATTGATCTTCTCTCTGTACTCGAAGACCCTTATCTTCAAGGGCCTCCCTCCATTGCTCAAGTCATTGTTAACAACCTTCAGATGCATCTGAGACAATATGATGCGTGAAGATCATGCTCCACGGGATGCCCTCTTGAATCCTACAGGTAACTCATCAAGATCCTGGCGAATAGGTAGGACTAATGGCGAGATCAGCGGGTGGAGCCCAACTTCCACAGGGGAAGAACTCGAGATCCCCACGCGCATCGACGATGCAGCGGTCTTAGCCCCTTCGTACATATCCTTAATGACTCTCACATATCTCCGGGTGTTCCCTTATCAATAAGAGATCTCGGATCGACTCACTTGGGACACTATCATATGCCTTTTCGAGGTCAAGGAACGCCATATGCAGGTTCCTTTGTCTTTCTCGATACTTCTCCATGAGACTTCTGAGGAGGTGAATAGCCTCGATCGATGACCTTCTTGGCATAAAACCAAATTGGTTCTCAGACATACTTGTCTCCGCTAACCTTCTCTCAATACTCTCTCCCAAAGCTTCATGGTGTGGCTAAGGAGCTTAATGACCCTATAATTGCTACACACTTGCACATCTCCCTTGTTCTTGTAGATGGGGATGACTTCACGAGTCTCCATTCTTACGGCATCTTAGCAGGAGAAGATCTTGTTAGAGAGGATGTATACTATACATATAACAATACAATTTGGAAAATATTGGTACGTAAATGTTTAGATGACACGTTTGAGAAAAAAGGAAAGTCTTTCTCATAGCGTTTCTTTGTTGTGGTGTGGATGTGAGATTGGTGGTGGTTGTTCCATTTGCATACATATCAAAGTTAGAATATTGTATTTTCGACATTGCAAGTTGACCCTCTCTACTTGTGCTTTGCTAATCTCCTTAGAGCTCACTTACTTGCTTTGAAGGTGAAAATTGTGCCTCCACAGGCCAAACAGGGTCTCTAGCCTTTTGCTTTGTATACCATGCTACTAACGACATCGCTCTATGATATTCAAAATTTCCTATAAAGACATCACACCATCAGTCATCATTGTTAGATGAAACAAAATCACGAGGTAACTTCGGTAGTTCATAGAGCATGAGGGTTGTTAAGTTGTTAATTAATACAACTACTAAAACCACTTCAGTTCATATCTAAAAATTGCACACTAAAAAATACAACTACAAATATATACAAAATTCTAAAAGCCACACTCTAATCGTATATAATTTTCACCCTTTCATAAGTTATAGCTTGAGTTAGGTGAATTAAATTAGAAACGTCATTCACAAGCCTACCTAAAATCTTGTTGGTTTTTTTAAAAATAATTATAAAAGGTTACCCAAAACCAAGTCCATTAGATGTACCCTTATTTGACGTGGCCATACAAACATGTGTATTAGTATACTTCACTAATTGAGCAAGATGACACTATCTTACACAACTGACCAATATGAGTACTACCTCAACTGAAACAATGGTTCGTTGCTACTTTATCAGGGCATCTAATAGATGAGCGAGTGACCTTTGTAGAGAAACGCTAACTTTATACATAAGTAAGATAATTTATGCCCATCTTGATTCTCATATGAGCAATTAGACCAGCTAAAATTTTCAAGCATATTAACAACTACGTAATAGTTTCCTCTAATGAATAGTTAAGGAAAAGAACAATCACATAGTGTATCCATAAATGCATATTTGAAAACGGATTTGCAACGGTGTCATCCATCACCATATTTCTCATACTTGCTTAAGCATTCTCGCAATGGTAACTGTAATCCCCATAAGTCTCCATGGCATGCCAAAGAAAGAGGTTGCAAATGAATAAAATCATACTTGTAAGTTGTAACAGAAATTTCTTCATGTAAATCAATAATTACGGGTTGAAAAAAAAAAGACCTGTCACGAAAATTTCTTCATGCAAATAAAAAAAAAAGACCTGTCACTGAAACGTAAATACTATAAATTTACAAATTGGTTCACCTTCATCAATTCAAGCACAAAAACACAAACTCACAATTTAATTCCCACACAAAAATAAAAACCCTAATAAATCAATAGATCAATCAATAGGTAGAAGATTACCTATATTAGATGATGAATTTCCTTGATACACGAATTCAATCCTAGTAAAACATAATAACTAATCAAAACCCAAAATTAATGAAATTAAAAACCCCATAAATGAAGTAAAATCAAAAGATAAATATTACCAAAATCAAGGATCCAATTTCATTCGATTGGTTGATTTGTTTTTCCAGACAATCAAACAACCTTAATCGTTCAATTATAGGGAAAAATTATGTTTCTGAGGGAAGGTTGATTAAGGTTTTTTGTTGGTGGTTTCGATTATGATATGATTTTAGTAGCCCTCAATTTTGGATAATTAAAGCAATTAATTTGATAAGTTTTACTTGACGGTATTGCTTGAAATGGTTTTGTGTTAAATGTTTCCCCAAATATTATTGATCGGACGGTGCATATAGTTTTGGGAATTAAAATCCCACGTGTCATTTTTTCAGATTTTTTAGGGGAGATGTGATTCACATTTCACATAATAACTATAGCCCCTTGTGGGTTACGCTTAGTGTTGTCTCAAATAGAAAGGTAAAACATAATAACTAATCAAAACCCAAAATTAATCTTTGTTCTTTGTTCTGGTGTGGATATGGTGATGTTATGTTGTGGTTATCTGCATCAGGTCCGCTTCGTTGCTCAGGTGTCTCCACGTCCTTCTCCAACATGCTCACACGCTCTTTCATGTTGGATTTAGGTGTTGATGTAGTTCTCTATAGTCTTTAAACTTTGTAGATTCTTTGGCTTTGACTAAGAATCATTCTGACTTTGTGTTGCCTTCGAGAGAACTTCAATTAATGTTGTTGTTGGTATGAGCATGTGGATAATCTACGATCATCTCCAGGCATCCATAAGAAAACATAAGTGGTTAGTGATAAATACCAATCGATCATTGTGGCGTTTTCGGGAGAAATGACCACTACGATTGTTCTTCGATGAATGTCTTGATTCCATTCACCTTGGTGGGCGAATCAGCCGTCGTCCATAAGGGACGATTGGCATTACATTGACCAAGTTCAAGTAATGACCCACATCTTCAGGACTCGATTCTTGAAAGGAATCTCCTGGCGGGATTTCCGGCACTTACAAGTTTGAACTTGATGTTAACAACATAGTGTGAAAACACATCTCTAATTCTAGCAAAGGTTTCGTTCACGGCGGAGTCCCTCAAGTAGGATAACACGATGTCTTGAAGTACACCTCAGATTCAATTGAGTGTTGAGGTACACGAAGCTCACCCCGACTATAGACCATTTGAGACAACACTAAGCGTAAACCACAAGGGCTACCGAAGTGACTGTATCGGCGTTTAATGTTGACCCTAGCAGAGTTTCCATTCAATCGAGGGTTACACATTGTGACCTCTCATAAATATTCTCGACAGATTGCTAAGATCCATTGTAGGACTCTAGAGTAGTATCACTTACGTCCTTATTGTTGAACGACAAGTGATGAAATGTCTAGTGTTCCTAAGAGATATTTTGATGAATCTCGTGGCTCTAGACTCAATAGTGTGCTTTGGTTCCTAAGCGGAGACTAGGAAGAGGGTCTCCTTCTTCAATACCAGCAATATCTAAGAGAAAGCTGATAGTTTACGTAGGGTTCCCTATGAGAATGAAACAAGCTTCTTTAACTTGAGTGGCTAAGAAGGTTTAGTTCATGCGTTCTTTGGGTCCATGACGACCTTAATCTTCAATACCGGTGTCATCTAGTGACATCCAGTAGCATATGTATTGAACCCGGTGTATTTTTTTCACCAGTAGCATATGTACTCAACCTTCTCTCAATAACTCTCTCCCAAAGCTTCATGGTGTGGCTAAGGAGCTTAATGCCCCTATAATTGCTACACACTTGCACATCTCCCTTGTTCTTGTAAATGGGGATGACTTCACTGAGTCTCCATTCTTGTGGCATCTTAGCACCGGAGAAGATCTTCTTGAAGAGGCAGGACACTATACTATACATATAACAATACAATTTGGAAAATATTGGGCTGTAAATGTTTAGATGACCTGTTTGAGAAAAAAAAAGGAAAGTCTTTCTCATAAACGTTTCTTGTTGTGGTGGATGTGAGATTGGTGGTGGTTGTTCCATTTGCATACATATCAAAGTTAGAATATTGTATTTTCGACATTGCAAGTTGACCCTCTCTACTTGTGCTTTTGCTAATTCTGCTTAGAGCTCACTTACTTGCTTTCGAAGGTGAAAAATTGTGCCTCACAGCCAAACACGGGGTCTCTAGCCTTGCACTTGCTTTGTATACCATGCTACTAACAGCATCTGCTCTATGATATTCAAAAATTTCCTATAAAGACATCACACCATCAAGTCATCAACGCATTATTGAGATGAAACAAAATGCGGGTAACTCATAGTTCATAGAGCATGAGGGTTGTTAAGTTGTTAATTAATACAACTACTAAAACCACGGTTCATATCTAAAAAATTGCGACACTAAAAAATACAACTACCCAAATATATGACAAAATTCTAAAAGCCAACACTCTAATGCGTATATAATTTTCACCCTTTCATAAGTTATAGCTTGAGTTAGGTGAATTAAATTAGAAACGTCATTCACAAGCCTAGAAATCTTGTTGGTTTTTTTAAAAATAATTATAAAAGGTTACCCAAAACCAAGTCCATTAGATGTACCCTTATTTGACGTGGCCATACAAACATGTGTATTAGTATACTTCACTAATTGAGCAAGATGACACTATCTTACACAACTGACCAATATGAGTACTACCTCAACTGAAACAATGGTTCGTTGCTACTTATCAAGGGCATCTAATAGATGAGCCAGAGTGACCTGTAGAGGAACGCAACTTTATACATAAGTAAGATAATTTATGCCCATCTTGATTCTCATATGAGCAATTAGACCAGCTAAAATTTTCAAGCATATTAACAACTACGTAATAGTTTCCTCTAATGAATAGTTAAGGAAAAGAACAATCACATAGTGTATCCATAAATGCATATTTGAAAACCGGATTTGCAACTTGAGGTGTCATCCCATCACCATATTTCTCATACTTGCTTAAGCATTCTCGCAATGGTAACTGTAATCCCCATAAGTCTCCATGGCATGCCAAAGAAAGAGGTTGCAAATGAATAAAATCATACTTGTAAGTTGTAACAGAAATTTCTTCATGTAAATCAATAATTACGGGTTGAAAAAAAAAAGACCTGTCACGAAAATTTCTTCATGCAAATAAAAAAAAAAGACCTGTCACTGAAACGTAAATACTATAAATTTACAAATTGGTTCACCCACTCATCAATTCAAGCACAAAAACACAAACTCACAATTTAATTCCCACACAAAAATAAAAACCCTAATAAATCAATAGATCAATCAATAGGTAGAAGATTACCTATATTAGATGATGAATTTCCTTGATACACGAATTCAATCCTAGTAAAACATAATAACTAATCAAAACCCAAAATTAATGAAATTAAAAACCCCATAAATGAAGTAAAATCAAAAGATAAATATTACCAAAATCAAGGATCCAATTTCATTCGATTGGTTGATTTGTTTTTCCAGACAATCAAACAACCTTAATCGTTCGTATTAGGGAAAAAAAATTATGTTTTACAGGAAGGTTGATTAAGGTTTTTTGTTGGTGGTTTCGATTATGAATATGATTTTCATAGCCTTCTCCAATTTTGGATAATTAAAGCAATTAATTTGATAGAGTTTTACTTCGACAGTATTGCTTGAAATGGTTTTGTGTTAAATGTTTCCCCAAATATTATTGTCGGACGGTTATATAGTTTTGGGAATTAAAATCCCACGTGTCATTTTTTCAGATTTTTTAGGGGAGATGTGATTCACATTTCACATAATAACTATAGCCCCTTGTGGGTTACGCTTAGTGTTGTCTCAAATAGAAAGGTAAAACATAATAACTAATCAAAACCCAAAATTAATCTTTGTTCTTTGTTCTGGTGTGGATATGGTGATGTTATGTTGTGGTTATCTGCATCAGGTCCGCTTCGTTGCTCAGGTGTCTCCACGTCCTTCTCCAACATGCTCACACGCTCTTTCATGTTGGATTTCAGTGTTGATGTAGTTCTCTTTAGTCTTTAAACTTTGTAGATTCTTTGGCTTTGACTAAGAATCATTATGACTTTTGTGTTGCCTTTCGAGAGAACTTCAATTAATGTTGTTGTTGGTATGAGCATGTGGATAATCTACGATCATCTCGGGGAGCATCCATAAGAAGAAAACATAAGATTGGTTAGTGATAAATACCAATCGATCATTGTGGCGTTTCGGGAGAAATGACCACTACGATTGTTCTACTGATGAATGTCTTGATTCCATTCACCTTGGTCGGGCGAATCAGCCGTCTGAATCCCATAAGGGACAATTGGCATTACATTGAACAAGTTCAAGTAATGACCCACATCTTCAGATTCGATTCTTGAAAGGAATCTCCTTAGCGGGATTTCCAGCACTTACAAGTTTGAACTTCGGCGTGTTAACAACATAGTGTGAAAACACATCTCTAATTCTAGCAAAAGGCATTCTGAACTGGAGTCCCTCAAGTAGGATAACACGATGTACTGAAGTACACCTACAGTTCAGGTGAGTCGCTGAGGTACACCGAAGCTCACCCCACGACTATAGACCATTTGAGACAACACTAAGCGTAACCCACAAGGGGCTACCGAAGTGACCTGCTGTCAGGGCTGTTTAATGTTGACCCTAGCAGGAGTTTCCATTCAATCACTAAGGGTTACAGTTGTGAACCTCTCATAAATATTCTCGACAGATTGCTAAGATCTGTGTAGGACTCTAGAGTAGTATCACTTACGTCCTTATTGTTGAACGACAAGTGATGAAATGTCTAGTGTTCCTAAGAGATCTTTTGATGAATCTCGTGGCTCTAGACTCAATAGTGTGCTTTGGTTCCTAAGCGGAGACTAGGAAGAGGGTCTCCTTCTTCAATACCAGCAATCTCTAAGAGAAAGCTGATAGTTTACGTAGGGTTCCCTATGAGAATGAAACAAGCTTCTGTTGAGAGAAACTTGAGTGGCTAAGAAGGTTTAGTTCATGCGTTACTGGGTCCATGACGACTTTGATCTTCAATACCGGTGTCATCTAGTGACATCCAGTAGCATATGTATTGAACCCGGTGTATTTTTTTCACCAGTAGCATATGTACTCAACCTTCTCTCAATAACTCTCTCCCAAAGCTTCATGGTGTGGCTAAGGAGCTTAATGCCCCTATAATTGCTACACACTTGCACATCTCCCTTGTTCTTGTAAATGGGGATGACTTCCTTGAGTCTCCATTCTTCTGGCATCTTAGCACCGGAGAAGATCTTGTTGAAGAGGCAGGACACTATACTATACATATAACAATACAATTTGGAAAATATTGGGCTGTAAATGTTTAGATGACCTGTTTGAGAAAAAAAAAGGAAAGTCTTTCTCATAAACGTTTTCTTTGTTGTGGTGGATGTGAGATTGGTGGTGGTTGTTCCATTTGCATACATATCAAAGTTAGAATATTGTATTTTCGACATTGCAAGTTGACCCTCTCTACTTGTGCTTTTGCTAATTCTGCTTAGAGCTCACTTACTTGCTTTCGAAGGTGAAAAATTGTGCCTCACAGCCATACACGGGGTCTCTAGCCTTGCACTTGCTTTGTATACCATGCTACTAACAGCATCTGGTCTATGATATTCAAAAATTTCCTATAAAGACATCACACCATCAAGTCATCAACTGCATTATTCAGATGAAACAAAATGCAGGTAACTCAGTAGTTCATAGAGCATGAGGGTTGTTAAGTTGTTAATTAATACAACTACTAAAACCACTTCAGTTCATATCTAAAAAATTGCGACACTAAAAAATACAACTACCCAAATATATGACAAAATTCTAAAAGCCAACACTCTAATGCGTATATAATTTTCACCCTTTCATAAGTTATAGCTTGAGTTAGGTGAATTAAATTAGAAGCGTCATTCACAAGCCTAGAAATCTTGTTGGTTTTTTTAAAAATAATTATAAAAGGTTACCCAAAACCAAGTCCATTAGATGTACCCTTATTTGACGTGGCCATACAAACATGTGTATTAGTATACTTCACTAATTGAGCAAGATGACACTATCTTACACAACTGACCAATATGAGTACTACCTCAACTGAAACAATGGTTCGTTGCTACTTATCAAGGGCATCTAATAGATGAGCCAGAGTGACCTGTAGAGGAACGCAACTTTATACATAAGTAAGATAATTTATGCCCATCTTGATTCTCATATGAGCAATTAGACCAGCTAAAATTTTCAAGCATATTAACAACTACGTAATAGTTTCCTCTGATGAATAGTTAAGGAAAAGAACAATCACATAGTGTATCCATAAATGCATATTTGAAAACCGGATTTGCAACTTGAGGTGTCATCCCATCACCATATTTCTCATACTTGCTTAAGCATTCTCGCAATGGTAACTGTAATCCCCATAAGTCTCCATGGCATGCCAAAGAAAGAGGTTGCAAATGAATAAAATCATACTTGTAAGTTGTAACAGAAATTTCTTCATGTAAATCAATAATTACGGGTTGAAAAAAAAAAGACCTGTCACGAAAATTTCTTCATGCAAATAAAAAAAAAAGACCTGTCACTGAAACGTAAATACTATAAATTTACAAATTGGTTCACCCACTCACCAATTCAAGCACAAAAACACAAACTCACAATTTAATTCCCACACAAAAATAAAAACCCTAATAAATCAATAGATCAATCAATAGGTAGAAGATTACCTATATTAGATGATGAATTTCCTTGATACACGAATTCAATCCTAGTAAAACATAATAACTAATCAAAACCCAAAATTAATGAAATTAAAAACCCCATAAATGAAGTAAAATCAAAAGATAAATATTACCAAAATCAAGGATCCAATTTCATTCGATTGGTTAATTTGTTTTTCCAGACAATCAAACAACCTTAATCGTTCGTATTAGGGAAAAAATTATGTTTTACAGGAAGGTTGATTAAGGTTTTTTGTTGGTGGTTTCGATTATGAATATGATTTTCGTAGCCTTCTCCAATTTTGGATAATTAAAGCAATTAATTTGATAGAGTTTTACTTCGACAGTATTGCTTGAAATGGTTTTGTGTTAAATGTTTCCCCAAATATTATTGATCGGACGGTGCATATAGTTTTGGGAATTAAAATCCCACGTGTCATTTTTTCAGATTTTTTAGGGGAGATGTGATTCACATTTCACATAATAACTATAGCCCCTTGTGGGTTACGCTTAGTGTTGTCTCAAATAGAAAGGTAAAACATAATAACTAATCAAAACCCAAAATTAATCTTTGTTCTTTGTTCTGGTGTGGATATGGTGATGTTATGTTGTGGTTATCTGCATCAGGTCCGCTTCGTTGCTCAGGTGTCTCCACGTCCTTCTCCAACATGCTCACACGCTCTTTCATGTTGGATTTCAGTGTTGATGTAGTTCTCTTTAGTCTTTAAACTTTGTAGATTCTTTGGCTTTGACTAAGAATCATTATGACTTTTGTGTTGCCTTTCGAGAGAACTTCAATTAATGTTGTTGTTGGTATGAGCATGTGGATAATCTACACGATCATCTCCCAGGAGCATCCATAAGAAGAAAACATAAGAATTGGTTAGTGATAAATACCAATCGATCATTGTGGCCGTTTCTGGGAGAAATGACCACTACGATTGTTCTTCTGATGAATGTCTTGATTCCATTCACCTTGGTCGGGCGAATCAGCCGTCCGAATCCCATAAGGGACAGTTGGCATTACATTGAACAAGTTCAAGTAATGACCCACATCTTCAGGACTCGATTCTTGAAAGGAATCTCCTTAGCGGGATTTCCAGCACTTACAAGTTTGAACTTCGAGCGTGTTAACAACATAGTGTGAAAACACATCTCTAATTCTAGCAAAGGCCGCTCGAATCCGAGTCCCTCAAGTAGGATAACGATGTCTTGAAGTACACCTACAGTTCATTGAGTATTTGAGGTACACGAAGCTCACCCACGACTATAGACCATTTGAGACAACACTAAGCGTAACCCACAGGGCTACGAAGTGACTTCTGTCAGGGCATTTAATGTTGACCCTAGCAGGAGTTTCCATTCAATCACTGAGGGTTACAGTTGTGAACCTCTCATAAATATTCTCGACAGATTGCTAAGATCTGTGTAGGACTCTAGAGTAGTATCACTTACGTCCTTATTGTTGAACGACAAGTGATGAAATGTCTAGTGTTCCTAAGAGATCTTTTGATGAATCTCGTGGCTCTAGACTCAATAGTGTGCTTTGGTTCCTAAGCGGAGACTAGGAAGAGGGTCTCCTTCTTCAATACCAGCAATCTCTAAGAGAAAGCTGATAGTTTACGTAGGGTTCCCTATGAGAATGAAACAAGCTTCTGTTGAGAGAAACTTGAGTGGCTAAGAAGGTTTAGTTCATGCGTTACTGGGTCCATGACGACTTTGATCTTCAATACCGGTGTCATCTAGTGACATCCAGTAACATATGTCACCTAAGTTGAATAATTTGGAGGTCTATTTTTTTTCACCATTTTCTTTACTTTTCTTTTTAATTCTCAAACTCATTCTTTCTCCTATTCTCATTTTCTCCATATTTATAATCATACCTAAGGACTTCTAAGTTCTAACTATTGGTGGTGTCCTTGGGTAAATCCCTCCGGCTCTGGCGGATCATAGGACGGTTATTCCTAACCTTAGTCACCTTATAACTCCATGACTAACCTATGTTTCCATAAAACCATTTACTTAAAAAATCTCTCAAAGTGTTTATGAGTAAAAACATTTTGTACCACTGTGAGAGTTTTATCATTTTCAGAAATACTCCCCCTCAACATGTGCTTAAGTGTTTTGATAGAAATCTGCACGGTGAGGGAAGAGCTCGCACTTTCGAATTGATCGACTCAAGATAGACAATTCCCCGCAAGACACGGTTACATTGTATAGTTAAAGAGTTACATTGTCAGCTTTTAGGTGACAACTAGCTCTAATAACTACCTTGAAGGTGTGAACAAACCTCGAAAGGTTGTCAAACCCGTCAAAGTTCATGTCTATCAAGAGCTTCTCAAATAGGTACAATCTACTTGGATAAGTCTTGAAAGACAAATCTTTTTGATAGATGATAGTTCAGATCTCGTCAATTCATTGGTTAAGTCTTAGCACGAAGATTCAATCACAAATTTCACAACATATTTGTATCACACAATTTTTCTCCCCCTAAAAAATGGCATATAAATGTTATTTTTGACGAAATTTGGATATCGAATATGTCCATTTCGAGTTTTGTGGGAAGATTTCGACAAAGAACAATTTGTGAACAAAAATTTTAGCAAATACTCCCCCTCAACAAGTAATATTAACTTTTGAGGTTTGAAAAACATAAGGGGAAGTACTTGTTCTTTTGAGCAAAACTTTTGAAAAAAAATGAAAGTTTTGATAAGTTTTACTCAAAAGTAAGAAGCTTTCGCTCCTTTGATAGGATTGTGGCACTGATGCGTACCACATGGTCCTTTCATTACAAGTACGGGTTGTACACTGTTATGTGTCCACAAGCCATAGTCAATTATTAACAGATCAAAATATCCAAATAGTAATCAAGGAAAAACATTAAGGAGTACCAAGCAGTCCGTCAATAATCCCAGGAGTTCTCTCTTGACATTGATACCCTGTGAGAGAGAAAATCTGTCGTCCACCCACGAAACTCTCCAAATTCCTTATCTGATCGCGACGAAGCAACCTTTCATCAATCCTCGTGATGATTTTCTTCGCATCCCTCTTTTCCCTAGAATTCCACAGCTTCTTTGACCCGATGCCTTCATGAATTTCCTTTAACCGATATGCTAACCCGTCACGAACCTTCTTCAGAGTGTGATAACCAAACTTGTGAAAGCTCATTGCACGCCATGAAGAAATTATGGTGAAGTTCACTACGGTAAACTACGCCAAACTTTGGTTTCTTAAGGATGGTGTACTGAGCAAGTTGGTTGATATCGGGAAAGTTTAGTAGTGGTTTGGTGAGATTAACACGTTTTTGGTATGATTCTACGGCAAGTTGAAGGTCTTCAACACGTTCCTGGATAACGATGCTTCTGATGAATATCAGCAAAGACTTGATGTACTGGAGCTGGATGTTGGTGGAGAACTGTCGCATTCGACCTTGTAATTTAGCAAGATACATGTCTTCAATGTTATTGAGTGAAAATCTCAGAAAATCCGCTTCAGTAAAGTCATATTCCTGTTCGTCTTGGCGTTTGACTTTGATTGCTTTCAGGAATGAGTAGTGCCACTTAGTGAAGCGGTGACATGCATTATAGCGATCCGTTTGTCCTGTACACCTCTTTGTTAGATTTGAGTACCTGACAGCTTCTGTAGTAAAGTCTTCTTCGTTCAGGCCAATGATGAATTATATACAGTGCATCAAGGTCATAATTTACCACATTATCAACAAACATTCGTGTGGCTTCTTCTTCAATGGCAACATTATTAGAGAAGACTGCTGCCGGGATGGGGAAGGTGAGTGAAGTAGCGTGTTTCCTGCTAACATCGCTACCGTGTTGAAGAAATTCCAGGTCATTATTGAAGAAGTACCGGTAGGGAATCCTTTGTTGAGCAGGTCGACCAATGGTTGGTAGTGGCTTGGTCCAGTCAGTGTAGTATGGAGTCTTGTCAGGTCTGGTGAAGTTGATGTTGGATTCAGGGTTGAGCCAATCAATATTGTTATACATGGCTCGTGCTATGTTGTCGAGATGATATTTGACTTCAATGGCACTGTCGGAGCTGTCCTTTAGCAGTTGAAAAGCATCGTTCTTGATTCGTCTTAACTCTGCTTTTGTCATCTTCTTCATTTTAAACTTCTTTTGAATGATCTTGACATGCTCCATGGTTCGACCATCTACCGGTTCTTGGCCTTCCGGTAATTGAGGGGTTGTATCAATAAGCTTGGAGAACCATTCGTATTCTTGAGGGCGTCATCTTCATCCAACCAAGGTACAACTGTAGTAGACTTTTTCTTTTGTGGCTTGGAGGATGATGCTTGTTGGTGCTTGGTTGATGGTGTTGATGAAGGCGGTTGTTGGGGCTCAGGAATCTCTTCGTCATCACCACCGGTGTATTCGAAATGGTCACCAGTTTTCTCCTTTGGTGTTGAGGACTCAGAGTCCTGAGGTTTGTCACTAGCAGGAGGTCGTTGTGGAGATCTTGTGGTGGTGGTCCTTGGGGGTGGTGGAGGCATAGATGATGATTCGCCAGTTTTCTTTTTGCGTTTTAGCTCAGAATCCTTGTCTGCATCATCGTCGTCTCTTGGTCGTTTAACCTTACTAGCTGACTCTTTACACGATGTCTTGAGTTGATATTCTAGCAATGCCTCAAAAAGTTTAGCTTCGTCCGAAGTGAAAGTTGCGGATCATTGAGACATTTGCATTACCAGCTTCGAGATCAATTCAGCATCGGAGACAACCGGAGACGAGACTGGTTTGATTTCCATGACCGCTGGGGTATTTGCCAGTGTATGTTTGACCAATGACATGAGATGTGGAAAGAGTTGTCTGGCAAACATCTCTCTTGTAACTCCAGGGTCAGTGTTGAGAAGGAACTTGTGAGTGTAGTCCATTATCGTTTTGTCCATTTCCCCTTGGATATCTCGATTGAGAAACTGTTGGATCTGTTCTCTTTCCTCCGAAAACTCGTTTATCACATTATGAAGTAGATTGACTCTGTCCGCAAGCTGATTTAGTTTCTTGTTAACAACGTTGCGTTTCCTTGCTTGTTTGATAGCTTTGACAATCTTTGTCTTGGCACGTAATGCCGAAGTATCGGTTGGTTTCTTGATTGATTTGGTGGTGGATCTGGTGGTAGCTCCTTTGGATGGTGGTGATGATGAATGAGATGAAGAATCTGATGAAGATGACTCATGAGAAGGCTCTGGGTCTTTAGGTGGCTCAGAGGTTTCTTCTGGGTTGTGCTCAGGATTATCTAGTAGATAATAATCAGCTTCCTCTTGAGCTTTTGCCTCTTCCTCTTTAGCCCGAGCTTCTTCTTCAGTTCTTTCCCTAGCGGCTTCCTTAATATCTTTATCAGTGATCTTCTCCTCCTTTTCGTGTTCCTCTTCTTCCTCAAAGGTAAATGGAACATCATAGTTCAGTTGCTGCTGCTATGTAGATTTCTTAGCAGTGGCACCAATTCGCTTATCGGGTTGATTAACCGCATCACGAACTGGTATGGATAGTGCACCACCACTGGAACCTCCAGGGCCTCTTGTTTGTTCACGATTGAATTCAGAAGAAGCATGCTTTAACCTTAGCTCTTTGAGAGTCTTGTGGTACTCTCTGTCCTCATCCTTAGGTTCATCATCCGAACTTTCTTCTTCTTCTTCTGCCACTGGAGTCTTACCCTTGTCAGCTTTAGGACTTGGTGGTTTGTCAACTATCCTTAGTGATGTTGTATCATCAGTAACAGACTCTGAATAGTGAATCTCCTCATCAGTCTTAGTATCCTCGGAGTCTTGATCCTCTAATTTAGATGCCGGTTTAGGAGTAGGAATGGCACCCTCAGATGGAACTTTTCTTTTTCGGGGAGGATTCCTCTTAGGATACTTACGAGTACTCCCAGTGCTTGCAACACTTCCAGCACTTCCTGATCTCCTGGTCTTTTTGACTGGGATGGCTGAAGACTTTTCATCCATAAAACCGACTTTGCCCAAGGCCACTGCTTTTTGATATCGTAAATACGATGGAAGTATTTTAATGTCATCAGTGAGAAGGCAGGCAGTCAGTACTACACCTTGTTTCTTTGTTGAGGAGTCTTTAAATCTGACAACATTTAGCGTAGCCTCAAACAAAGCAGAATGATGATTGGGGTCATCAAGTCTCAAAGGAATGTCCCGATTATTCCCGAGAATCTTCTGGATCAACAACTTTGTGTATCTGATGAAAGGAACCTTTGTGCCAGGCTTCTTGAGGTGAGACATCATGTCTTCCCAGATCAGACTTGCATAGTCGATGTGCATCTTGTTGACCATGCCCCAGAAGATTTGAAGGTGCATTAGTTTAGGATGTTTATGACCGTTGTCTCTTCCGGAAATAGACTTGGCGATCATGATGTATAAAGTTCTCCACAGCTGAGGAATGTTCTTTAAATCTACTGAAGAATGCTTGGTAATAATTCCTGTAGCTTCATCATAGCCAATATCGACCATGAATTGTAGTGAAGCCTCTTCAGTTGGAATTGGCACATACTCAGCGGTCGGATAGCAGGGAGCAGAAAAATTGCTCGTAAATCAGCAACAGTGACGGTGACCTGCTTATCATTAAGAGTAACCGTGATAACATCTTGACCATCCACCTTTTTCATTGTATGCCAAAATTGGTGAATGTAGATCTCTGGCACAGTTGCAGAGTTTGTGAGCATGTTGTTGTAGGGATGAGACTTAAGAATATCCACTGCAATTCGGCATGAAGACTCTGAGCATGTGAAGTTCTCAAAATCAACCTTAAGGTTGTTCTTTCCAAGCTTCATGCTATAACCAGTAGGGAATATGTCTTCCATTGTGAGCTCGTTTGGTTGTTCTTTCCAAACAATTCAGGTACAAAATGCTTTGATAATATATCACAAGTATCTGGATTGATTTTCAAATGGTTTTTCAATTGGTTCCAATGGCAGATGAACAATACCAAATAGACCGACCAAATTTACTTTATGTATGGTGATATAAGGATGATAAGGTTAGGTATTTGTTCTCATGATCTGACAGAACCGGAGGGATCTACCTAGGGACAATCCACTAGATAGTGTAGAGTCCTTAGGTATGATGAAAAAAGGAGAAAAGTGAGATATGGGAAGAGTGCGGTGAGATAGAGCTAGACTGGAATAAACCCAACAAGGTTCTAGTAATGAAGTCTCGGTAATTCTTGAAGGGGTTGAAGAATGAAAAATGTGAAATGAGAAAAGGTGAAAAGAAATAGCCCTCCATTAATTCAACCTTAGGGCAGAAACCGGGTTCAATACATATGTTACTGGTGCTTACCAAGGTAACGCAGGTATTGAAGACAAGACTTCATGGACCCAGTGACGCATTGCACTACAACTTCTCAAGCTATTCAAGTTCCTCTTAAAAGGGCTTGTTTCATTCTCACGGGGACAGAGCATAATCTATCGACTTTCTCTTAGAAGTTGTTGATATTGAAGAGCGGAGACCCTCTACTGAGTCTCAGATATAGGAAGCCAAATGTGCACTATTGAGTCTAGAACCCACTTGAGATCATCAAATAAATCTCATTT